>VWZW01006014.1:0-51022 GCA_013397115.1 Edolisoma coerulescens | reverse complement strand
AACACCGGCACCCAATTCTCTTCGTTGAGTGCCAATCCTTCATTCAGTTGCCACCCCTTGGTCAATTCCCACATCACGCGACAGGGATCCCAAATGCCTCGCTTCGGTACCATCCAGAATTGTATTATCACCAGTGGCATCCCAGATGCAGACCAACCAACTTAATACAGATTCATCAGACCGTCAGGTGTAATCTTTTCTTAGGCCGTGCAGGTTCTCTATGGACAGAGACTCAATGATGATTTCTGGTTCTGATTCCTCTGCAGGCCGTGAGGATCCTGACTCCCCATCACCATCCACCGAGTGAATGGATTTCATTTAGTGTTTCCTTTTCTGGACAGGAGCAACTGCCATTGGCTCAGGCTCCCTGTCTGGTTTAGCTGCAGCCTGAGTGACTGGGGTGTCTACTGATTCATCCTCCAGCCCCTCTGGCTGTACCTGCTGCCTCACAGTACCTAGCAGTGTGTGACTAGCATTAGCCAGGGCCCAGCAGAATGCAATGCGTTTCTTCTCTGTAGGCTTTGGAAAATACATTTTGGATGTAAAATTGCCCAACCAACCAAAATCAATGACCCGCGGAACTGACCTTCAATGGTGACCTCAACCTCAGGTTTCTCACTTGTTTCTGACGAGTCATGCTGGGCAGAATCTGAAAGGGAAAAATAGGACTGCCGAATGATGGACACAGATAAGATTTTTAACCAAACACACTATGCCTTTGCATTTAAACCAACATCGTCAAAGAAGCTCCTTGCACTCACAGCATGCAAGAAAAACAGAAGCAAACATATGTTACCATAAGCCTTTGAGCAATTCTAGACAAAGGCAAGGAGAGGAGGATTACACTTGCTAAACTGCGTGTGCAGCACTGCAGAGTTGGTGCTATGATAGAAGGAAATTCCATAGTCTTGGCTTTGTAGGGTTAATACAATCATAAGTATTTCCCCCTCTGTTACCCAGGATTACTGAATATATAAACAAAGGCTGTGCCTCCCCACAGATTACATACTTTTTTTACCATCTCTACAGACTCATGCTTGCGGCGCTGTAATGGTTTCCGTCACAGGCTGCAAGGCCAACAATGAAACACGGGAGGGAAATTCATGATCACAATGGTTTTGTTGGGGCAGCGTGCACCAACAAAACAAACAGGATTAGCTGATCAACACTCAGTGTGACAAAGAGCAATTTATACTTAACTGCAGTACAGTTTGAGAAAGTGAAGCTAATTGTATCAGAAACTGTATCAAAATAAGTAGCAGTGTGTGAAGGAACATATTTTATTTATTCCTGCAGAGTAAAGCTGCGCTTGTGCATTTGGAAGAGTATCTTCTTTCAGATCTCTGTATGCTTGAGTATGATACCATGCTGGTGGCTTCCTTTACAAATATAAAGTAAAAAGATATCACAGTAATAGTACAAAAGAAACTTTTAAGACTGACTATTAAAAGTAAGTATTTTCACAGGAGATATTCCAGAATTATTTTGTTCACATGAACAACACTCAGAAGGCTGCTTTCGCGTCTTAGAAATTCACGTTAGCAGGAACATTCTGACCTTATGACAAAATTCATGGGCTTAAATGCAGGTTAATATTTTCTAGTCTTTGCAAATGGGCAAACTAGTATTTTTAATGCAAACTGTAAGAAGTTAAAAAGAAATTGCACCATTTTTTTCATAAATGTATTTTAGCTATTACAGAGTTTCAGTAAGGAACTGCTTCCACTAACACAGACTTTTCCATTTATTTTTTTCTTTATCTGCTCATTCACCTCACACTGAACTGAAAGAAATTAGGTCGCACTCACAATTTATAAAGCAGAGTTTTATTAAACTTTACAAGCCATTACAAAACAGACTGAATTTCTTGAGAAACATACCAATTCATACAAATCACTAGTGCTTTATAGAGTGATCAACCTGATGCTCACCCCTCTTTAAATTTAAAAAAAGGAAGAAATTAAGTTCCTGTCTACATGTCTCTCTACTTGGACAGCTGGAAATTAAAGCAACCGAAGTTTTCATTTCTCTTCATGTTTAAGTTCCAGTACCCTCAGTTTTACAGCACATCAAGTAGCAAAGCTGTGAAAAGCAAAATTCACACACTGAATTTCCAAAACAGATGTGAGGAAAAATACAAGCAAAAGATCTACCTGTGTAACTTTTTCCAGGAGCAGTTTTTTCATCTATCTCTGATGTTTTGCAAGGGCCTGCTTGAGAAGAGAGAGAACAGTTTTTTAAGGGTGTCTCACAACAAACATGTATTTCCAGTCCATAAAGGAATTTGCCAAATAACTCTTCACTTCATATATTATGCGCTCAATTCATACTTTCTGTAATGCTGAACTTTGGAAACACTGTGTTAAATATTAAATATTTATAAATCCTTACTTACTTGGTTCAACATAATAAAAATGGGGCTAGTGGCAGCATCATGCATTTTTTTGACTACTGAACAGTCAACAGACATGCTGAACAGCAGGTTTTAAACTGTTTTTAGCTTTAATAAACTAATTTTTAAAAACAAAATGTTGATGCCTCTGCCATTCTTCAATGACATTTTAATCAGCTAGATCTTTTTCCTGTTTCTTAAAATTTAAATTCCTAAGTATTCCTGACTTCAAAATTTCTACCTACACTAAATACATAAATTCATAGGGATTAAAGTAATTTATGACACGCCAAGGCTGTTTGCTTTTCATTATAACAGACTACAACAGAATGGTTAAAAAAGACTGGTGCAGAAAGCAGCACAGAAACTACACTTAACAGATTAAATTAACACTCCTAAAATGCTACTGCTTAATGCTCTGGCTCTGCTGCAGCTACACTGGAAGGGTGAGCTGCTTACAGCACAAATGACACCACACTGAGCAAAAGGCCATTCTATACCACAGAAATAGCACGGGTATGGAAAACTTGCCTATGTGTGGCAAACAGGAGTAACTGGAACTTATGGATTTGGACTAATTGTTCTATGCAAATCCAATAATTTCTGTGGTCATTTGCAAAAGTAATCTGCAGAAGATCATATAGCTGACCAGAAATTCTAGTTGTTTAGAGGTATGTTCATAAGTGTATCAGCGAGAGTATTAATAGTTTCACAAGAGAAAAGCTACAGTTAATTAATAAGGCAATGAAATACTCTAAACTCTATTTCATCTGCACAGTAAGCAAGAAAATACAGAAAAGACTATTGTCACAATCAGACTTCATAAGTATTTTAGTCAATTGAAAGTACATACACAGTATCAAATAAGTGAATATTTCAGTAATAAAGAAAATAATGATAATTAGGTGGTTACAATAATGCTAACTTGAATAGTTCTGCCTAATTTGATTATTCAGATTTTCAAAGAGTTTTAAAATGAACGGCATTTCAAGTGAGGAACGTATGCAAGGTTCTTTGCTTGACACACATTTCTTTCAGCAAGTGCTGCTTAGATCTGCTCCTGCCACTTTTCCTTGCAGGGGGAAGATGTTTCCTTCCTCTTTTTTTTTTTTTAAATATTTACCTGTTTACTTCAGAGGAGCTCCCTGATTTTGTTCAAAACACAGCTCCACAAAGACTGATGTTGACACAGCTGACACCATTGTCCAAAGACGGGAAAAAACGGGGAGGAAATGGACCAAGGCAGAGCCAGAGACACTGGTGGTCCTCCAGACCTCACTAGAAAGAATTCTCACACCAATAGTGTGATCTGCAACTGTTAGGGGTGAGTGGGAACAGAACATAACCCCCCTGGGTGTGCTGAAAATGTTTCCATGGACTAAATTTGCTTTTATTTAAATTAGCATATTCAGCAGATGCAGCCAGTCAGGTTTGTCATTTCCTAAGAACTCCTGTGAATATACAATTATTATCATTTATAAGGCACTGACACACAGAAGTATGCATCCCACTATAACCAAATATGCCAAAATATGCATATACTTTTGCGTTTATTCCTTAATTCATAAACCCTGACAGGATTGTTTTACCTTCATACTCTGCAGTATTCTCTATATTGCATTATCTTTGTGCCAAATACATGCTGTGGCAGAAATTAAAAAAGGAAAAACAGTAGTCTTTCACACAGTCAAACTTGAAGAAATATTTCTCTAGTTGAAAAGAAACTTAGTAAACTTACAGCCCTTAGGATTAAGCACAGAGAATTCAGTCCTTTTATCTTTAATACTGATAAAAACTACAGTACATATAGTAAAACCTTCAGATTTCTTCAAAAAGTGACCAGCACAGATTATTTCATGAAACTTGAACCTTTTTTCATATTGCAAAGCTTGGACAGAGGAAAAAGCAGTATGAAAAAAATGTTTCAGAAATTAAGAAGTGTCAAACAATATATTCTGCTGTCTTAATTTAGTAAACACTAGAAAATTAAATTTAAAAGGGTTCTACCATCAAGAGATATTAATAAAAACAGATACATTTCCACTTCACTGCATTCATGCCCACAACAGGCAGAAATACACAGACATGACATAACCAAGGAAAGCAAAAATCAAGTACAGTGCTAACCAGATCAAAAGAAGTTCCATCCAGAAATAAAGATATGAGAAAAATCACAAAATAGAAAAATAAGAAAACGCAAGAGAGAAGAACTAAATTCTACTACAAAAGGTAGGATGTAGGAGGAAGGATGGACACAGAAGTCAGAGATTTAATTACTAAAACCACAGGACACCTCAGAACTACAGTCTTTCAGTATGGTTATGTCTCAGAATCTGAACTTCAGATCTGTAGGCAGAGCTAAGCAGTTGCACCTTGAACCAGAGAAAGCACCACAGAAAGCAGAGGTATGCTCTTCAGCTAACAGCCAGCTCTGCTACACAGCACAGACACTCGGGAATTCTCCAGCACTCAGACCAAAACTTGGTCTTTTATGAGCAGATAAATACATGACAGATCACTCTTGGGCTGGGATTCAGCAGTGCAGTGGAACCTCTGTAAGAGATGGCTGTTGGCATAAATTGAAACTCCTGAAATGCCTGTTACAAATAGGTGATTTTTCACATTCTAACAATTCCATTCAAAACAAGAGCAGATGTCGTTCCCTCACAGAGAGAACAACGGAAGAGTCACAACTATTCTTTCTGTCTACCCATCCACACACCATTTACTTACACTGATTCCAAACCTCTCTGCCTCAGTTTCTAATGGCTTATGTCCTAATGTCCGAACACTACACAGCCAAACCTGTGCCACTTGGCAGAAGGAATGGATTTATCACCTCATGGATAGGCATCGCCAGCAATGCTCACTTCTCTGGGCTTTTTCTTGGCTACCCATATAGCAGCAATATGAACTAGATGTGATTCCCTTCAGGAAGCACAACATTGTGCTCAATATATTTTCTGGAATTTCTTGGTTTAAGATAATATCTACATACTCAGCCTTACATGCCAGCCTAGCTTCACAGCTTTAGCTCCATTAAAATGGACATTACTTCTAGTATTTTGAGAGACCTCCAAAGGAGAAATATTTTCTTGCTAGAGACATACTAAAAGACATTCATTACTTTTAAGGTTTCAGAGTGAGAATAAATGCAAAGTTTACATTCCCATTTTGGGCTTTTTCTTTCTAGAAGAAAGAAATCTCATTTGGGTTTGGATGAATGTCCTATATTTTAACTGCCTAACTAACACTGTCAAAAATTCCAAAACTGACAGCACTGTTCAATTACATGGTGTTTTAAAGAGAAAAGCTGCTAGGCAGTTTTTACTCACTTCTAAACATTTTATAAACACAACCAGCCAATTCACAGGACAGACTGTTTACAGCCTTTTCCTTCTGCTTCCATTTTTCTTCGTTTTAACTTCAAGGCATCAGTGGTAGTGAACATCTACATCCACAAAATTTACAGGATAACATGCCACTTTTACAAAGTGTTCGGTCCTTAGTCAGCAAATAATTCAGTTCTGTATGGGTTATGCCTCCAAAAAGCCCTGCTTTACCCTGTGCTGATAAAGCACAGAGCACTCAGCACTCACTCAGCAGTGCTGCATTTTTGAGCCCCAAAGGTTTGTTTTTATATAGAACAAATGGGGTATTCTCAAATCTGAAAATACATCTGACTCTGGAGAGAGGATTATTTAATTTGCTCGTTTCTAGTAAAAATACTAAATTGTATTTAAACCACTAAACCAAGAAACAGCATTTTAAGTTATATTTCTTTTCCTAAGAGCCATAATAGCTGGTACTTACAGATAAGGCACATGCAAGAATATTAACTAAGATAGCTGAAATGCTCCAGCATGTGTCACTTAGTCCTGATGATCACTACTCAGTCCTTTTCCTCATTTAGTCAATCATCAAAATTGGACCTTTCTTCCAGAACAGGTCACCTTTGGTCTCCACCAAGTTTAACACTGCAGTAACTTTCACATTTGTCCTGGACACTGGGAAAAAACACCCACTGCCATAGTGCTAGTACCCACTGACAGAAAACTGCCCCTTATACTCTGTCAAAACACCCACACGATGTTTTAGATAGCTGAAGTCCCTATTTCTCAGTCATTTTACTTTGTACTGCTAAAATAATTCTAATTTTAGTAATTCAGTATTAACTTATGGCAACATCCAAATGGTGCAACCTATCACCAAGATATCCACCTACAGATATAATTTTCCCTCTTTGATTTATAGGCAGAGTTAGTGTGCCACCCAGGCACACAGCACATTGACCAGCATTACAGATCTCTCAGAGGATGCACTTAGTGAAAAAACATAACCATGAAATTTTATCAGTAAATCATTTTCTTCAGGAAGCCCTAAGCAGATTGCTGTTCTCTAACAGTTAAGTTGTTTCTTCTCTGAAATGGATAAGCCTGGCTTTTGCTGTAGGTTATTTTTAGCAACATTTATTACCTTATCCGTTTTCTTTATTTTGTAGCACATCTCTCCAAAGGCAATGCTGGGGCAGACTATGTCATTTCCTTAGGAACATCCCTCAGAATAACTGCACTTTTCTAAGGTTCACTTCTTGTACAGCATCACCACCAACACACAAACACCTATGTGCCTCCAGAATTTATAGCTCTCTACAGTTTGGACAACCTTTGGCTTGAATCAGAGTGGTAGCTACTCAAAGAATGAAGGGGAAGCTGCTTTAATTGTCAAGTCAGCATGACTTGACATGAAAGAGCAAACATCTCTTTTAGCTCACAGCACCCCATCACTTCTACCAATATACCAGTTTTGTCTTGTTTTAAATGCCATTTTGGAGAGCTACACTGCGGGTGGAGAGGGGGAGTTTAATTAATCAAGCACCACTTTATCAGAAAGAGTTACATATTGCTCTTCATCAGTAAGAAGATTTAAATTTAGAGTTCTATGAAAGACAACAGAAATCCCCCTGTCAAATGCGCTTAGACTTCACTCTGGAAGCATATTGTATAACTTGGATTTTTCAGCTCAGACAAACACACTGCAGTGCAATAGATACTATTTTGTAAAGAAGCTATTTCAGTGCAGACTCTCTTCAGATGGCATTGAGTTACACTGTGGGCTATTGGCCAAATTCTGACATAATTTTTATGCATGAAATGGAAAACCACAATGGGGATGAGAAGCAAAAGGATGAGAAGACTTGGCTTTGGAAGGAACAATTATTAGGTTGTCTTCACACCAGTATCTACTTTTACTACATTAAATCATGCCTGTAAATCCCTCATCCTCCAAGGCTAGGCAATGTACACATATGAAGAGCAGATAATCCTAACACCTTTCCAGTTCTGCTCTCAAGGGGTGACACTTTGCTATGCTATGGTTGAGATCTCTCTGAATGATACTTGCATGTTACTTGAGACATGCCAGGGCGAAAATACTGATTCCACAGTCCCACAGTTAGTTATTTAAGCATATTAGAAAACAGTCTCAAGAATCTTCATGTCTGAACACACACAAAAATGTTATCTCAATAATATATAATATTACAAAACGAAGGGATGTGCTGGTTTGCACTTCACTGTTGAACATGGAACTATCATTAAGAGATGTGTGGCAGTTTGCCCACATTTCTTTGTATAACTCAATTAAACTAATGACAAATATACATAGGTTGAAATTATAAATTTAAGGTTTTGGTTATTTTATATTGCCATTTATAATAACAACTTCTTAATTAATGTTCATTTCAACATAAAGAAATAACAACTTCTGTTTTCCGCTCCCAGCTGAGATCAATGTGTTAAATGGATACATAGAGGTGAGGCAAAGCAACTGGGAGACAAAACATACAGAGGCTGAGCCATGGGCCTCATCAATATTGTTATGCTTCGTCCACATAATTAAACCTTCCAATACAATTTTGACACATATCGGTCATTCCACACAAGAGAAGTCATTGATACACTTCCAATCACAGAGTCATAGAATGGTTGATTCTATGATGTACAATGTATAAAAGTTATTGAAACTTTAAACTGAAGAAAAAAATCAAGCAGTGCTCTAGAAAGCATCACTACAAAGGTTTTCTTCCTGTTTAACGAAGTCATTGGAGTTATACAGTCTAAACACTGAACCCTCAGAAAAATATATCAAGCAGTTCAAAAGACTTCTGGAACTTCTCCTTCAGACCAAACATGTATGGGCTTGGGATGAAGCTGTTCTTTAGGTCTTTTGGTATTCTTCATAATAACTGAAGTGATAGGCAGCATGGAAATGCTGTATCCTAACAGAGCTAAGTCATTGTGTGTTTAATGACCAAAAATTAGTAAAAAGAGAGGCATGGAGAGATCAACACTTAGGCAACCAATCCTTTCGTGAGATAAACACATATGAAAATTAGCATCATTACCTGGAGTATTAAATTGATAGTAGTTAGGATCATTTGTTTCCTGCTTCACTGTTACTGTTGACATTTTTGAACAAATTCCTGTAGAAGCAACAAAAAAATCAAATATGGAAACTAGCAATAGGCAGATTCTTAAAACAAAACAAACAAAAGCACCCACCAAGATCCTCGCAGGTCTCTATTAAAAAAAAAAAAGAAAAAAGAAAACAAAAAATTACACATTTGTTGAGCTAAAACAATGGTAACGAAGTGACCTGCTGGTTTCTTATGTTTCAGTTTGGTCACCCCCAGAAAGGATCCAGGATTAAATACTTCCCTACAAACTAGGCTTCCCTGCAGATCAGTCTCAGATCTGAAGAATATTTTAAAAATGGGCTTCTTCCTCTTTGCATGCTACCACAGGAAAAAAATCTATTTTATCACTCATGCTGAAAGTCCTAGAAAAGCTCCTGCTCGCTCTTCTGTGAGAATTACTTAAAATGCCTAGAAAGCAGCAACAGAAAGAGTCTAGGATTGACTTGGCAAAAAGTTCAAGTTAACCCTTGATGTATGTCAAGCTGAACATTAAATGTGGAGGGTGCCTAAACCACCAATTTAAAGTTGTGAAGCACAAAGAACAAGAGCAAAAAGCTGGACTACATATAAAAACTTAATTCTAACAGGAAAGTGAGCACTGCAGCCCAACCCAGCAAAAGGGAAAGTCACCAGTTCATCTCCGAGCACACCTGCTGCCTCACTGGCTTTAATGGGATTATCCTTGCCTTTACATCACAGCACACACTTAAGCATCAGTCTGCCACAGATGACAGTGCCTTGGGGAATCATCTGCTACCTGCAGAGCAACTTAGGAATGATTTGGCAATCTTTTAATAACAAGTAACACATCTTGTTGTTTATGAATTTTTATTGCTATTTTAGCCAGAAAATGGACATTTTTTCATTTTCAATATTTTAGGAATATTAACAAATAAACCAAGTTTTTGCTTCCCATTAGGGACAAAGACATCTTGAATAAGAGCAAAAAAACCCAATAAACCAGAGAATTTCTTCTTCGCTAAATTATGTAAAGATACATTTAGTCTACAATGCATGACAAATTTCCTCCCTCTTGAAATGGAAGCATTTGGCTAGGGTTTAATATTTGATAAAAACTCAACTGAAAATGGACAGTTTCAAGGAAAGAAAAGTTTTTCCATCTCACCATCATTTCATTTCCATCTCAAAGGATGTCTTTTTGCTACTTTTCTTTTTTTGTGGAGCTTTCTATCTTTGCTTAAGTTCAGTCTTCTGAACAGAATCTGGCCTTTTTTTTTTGCTGCAAATTAAGGCAAAATTTTGAACGTACCAGAATCCTTGCTTGGTTCCATTTTCACTTTAACAAGAGGAAAACTATAAAAATAAACAAATCAAACAGAATGACATTATTAAAAACAAACCTTAGATTTCTGGGAAGTTCTCCAAGCTTTATAGCTTGTGAAGTAAAATCAATCTCTCAGAATTTTTTCTAACAAGAACGCAAAAATAAAAAACTCTGCATATTGGCTTATCTGATTTATCACAAGGGAATTGCCAGCAATCTCCTACTCCTACATTTTTTTGAGGCATACACAATATTCAAATCATGTTTAGCATTTAATGAGACACAAACACAGAAGCACAGAAAACTGATCCCCGTTTTCACATTAACAATTTTTTGATGTATTACAGATATAGTATCTTCATTTACTAATTTAAAAAAAAATCATTTTTTTCAAATTGAGGAGGAGGAAGGAAGCAACATTCCCCTCCCCTGTTCTCCCACACTGCTGTACCATAAAGCATAGCAAACTTAGCCTTGAGTAACAGACTGTGAATTAAGAACAGAACCCACTGGGCTAATTAAACAGAGGAGAAACTTTGCCATTTGTTTAAATTGTAAGAGTTTCCTCACAAATAATGATCAAAAGAAAGAGAAGATCGAGCTTCATGCTTTTTATAATGCCAAGCAAGCAAAAGTTATTCAAAGATCAGCTGGGCAGAAAAAGCACATTAAGACAAAGATAACAACATGAAAATAGATTGTTTGTAAAAAAAAAAAAAATTAATTCTGTATTATTTTAAATTCACCTTCCACATGCAGGTATAATTGAATGTGAAGGATCTGTTATATCAGCTCCTGGAAGTTAAAAGACAATATCTGAATTTCCTGTACTCCATTTACTTTAAACAAAAATTGAAAATGTAACATTGATTTCACAAAGCAAAAGCCTGTTCACATTTTACAAACATATATGCATATTTTCCTTATTCACAGTTAATGAGAGAAAGATCCCATTAAACTGTACCTAGACCCAAACAGCTTGCATTTTTAGAATGTCACTTAGCACACTGAAAACCTACCTTGTATTTTTGATAGAACTATATTATTACCAGAATCTCTGTAATTTTCCATCTCTACTCCTCTACCTGAGCATAGGCAACACATCTCTAATTTTACTAATAAAGCATCAACTTCTGGCTCTTTTACCTAAGAAATTAAACATTTCCTTTTTGACTACATTCTTACAGAGATTGCTTCATCATTTTCATAAAACAAATCCTCCCACTTACGCCATTAGCAAGTAAAGAAAGCACCATGATACCGTGAAAGGAACAGGAGAAGGGATTTCTCCTAAGCTAGAAGCGAATGTAGAGTTTTACAAAATTCACTCTAGCTCAAAATTTTTAATATATAGAGGCTTTCATAGGAACTACAACACCTAGCCCCTTCAGAAAATTAAATTACTTTCTAAAATGAGATATAAATGCCAAAATCACCTGGGTAGTGGAACACAAGCACTGGAAAGTCCTGGCATTTTCTAAAACCTGAATGCAGTCCTTCATAAGTTCACTTCTCCTTCCCCGATGATACTATACAATTCACATTAAATTTAAATTCAGTATAAGGACAACAAATGAAATAGAATGAACTTAATCAAGATGAAGAATGAAACAGAATGAATGTCATCTCTAATGAGTTGCTCCTGGCAGAACACATAAAAGAAAGTGTTATGGCTCCATAAGTAAGGCAACTCACGGTCTAGAAATTTCTGCACAGTTTGCCACTTTATTGACATGACCAAATGTTCCATGTATATTGCTATCTAAACTCAATCTTTTTCTGTTTAGTCTGAAGAAACATTAACTTACCTATGTGTTTCTTTGGTTCTAGGAAAGACCTGTGTGGAAATATGGAAAGAAAAACTCAGTTTCAGCAAAGACATTGTTAATTACTTGGTAGTGTACATTACAGAGCGAATTCCTTTTTTAAGAGAAACAGTCTGCACTGTATTTAATTAAAAATTAAAATTGATTTTACTTAAGTACAAAACCAAATTGGACAGACCAGCACAAGAAAGAGAGCAAATAACCTGTTGATACTAAATGAGATCTCTGACTTGTTTTCCAAAATCCATTTCAGGGTAGAAACATCATAATTTGATGGGTGTTTAAATGCGAGTCCTTCGGGCAGGCCCTGCACTATCACAACAGACTGGTCCCTCTGAATCTCTTCGTACGGCACAGGTACCACCGTTGACTTTCCTAAAGCTTTACCTAGAAAAAAAAGAGGAGGTTGTTTTGACGTCAAGACCGCTGAAGTTAGCAAAAGGATGAGTCCCCCATAAACCTTTGTAAATTTGGATAGGACTGGAGCAAAAGCAAAGTGTGGATGCAAATCTTCTCAGGAAACCAAGTACTGCTGGCACTAATATGCACTGTGTAATAATCTCAAATCACATTCCACAAAACACATGAAGAAGAAAACTAACCACTATATGTGTATTTTTTAGAAACGGCAACTAAAGGTTTCTAAAAATAGTACTGTAGTTAGAAAGCTAAGATCATGCAGTTTTTTCCTCCAAACTGGAATAAAAATTTAGAAATCTAGAACAGCTCTTCAGAAGAATTTAAAGCACCCACCATAGCAAAAGCAGAACAAGTCCTCCACAGACTTTCTGAGAGCCTCCAGCTCCACAGTATCCACTGTCTGTCTGTTTACAGGGGGTGTAGTCTTCATTTTCTGCAGTTCTGCAGCCCTGTCCTCTTCTGTAACACCTGGTAGTTATTTATAAAAATAAGACAGACATAAAATAGTAAGTTATTAGGAGTGCCTAGTCCCTCCTCTTTAGACTAGAGATTCTCAAGAAGGAATCCTGCCAGAAAATTGTAAGAATTTACTTGTCTTAGAAGCAAATGCACATATCTATGTACATAAACAATGAGCAAATTTAAATTTACACCAGAATTATTATATCCTCCTTACAATCTTTGCAAATATCACCCCCTGAAGAATATGAATGACAAATTAAGAGACACATCCAAGGAGGCTTTTTCGGCACGAAGAGGTAGAAAACACCACTAATCTCAGGAGAGGGTAATACAATAAAAACAAAATGCTAAACTGCCAAGAAAAGAAGGACCAACAGAGTCACCAGGAAAAAGGTAAAACACCAGTGTGAAGAGTCCCATAGCTCTCTAATGCTGTGCATGACACCTTATGCAGCAGTTCTATTATGTCCTGGTTTATTTATTCTATATGTGCTTCGCAGAACATTTTACAGAAGGGATCTGACTTTTGCCACAACAGCTCATGTCTCTTTCAAAGGACATTTTAAGTACACACCTCTTACTGCTGAATAAGAGGAGTTGTAAACAAGCCATCATCACGCAAAACAGAGAAGACTTCAGCCCTACATCTTGTTCTAGTCTCTGAGCAAAAGTCACTGCAAAAGGAGTGAGGGAGTAAGAACACTTCCAGTATTAAAAAGCAAACAGAAGAGATGGTTTCAGGTGGCAGCCTTCCTTTCTCATCATTCAATTCTTGCTAAGATTTACTGAGAATCACCCAGCAAAAGCAGAGGCAAACAACAGAGATATGCTTGCCTACCTGGAAGGAAAGGCAAGGGAGATCTGTGTTCCTTTGAGCAAGAGCATGATCAGTGCTGAAGCTCTGTCATGACTTCACCACGAGCCAGCACAGCAGTAAGCCTGAAACACTGCGATGTGCATCACCAGGACTGCTGGCACCAGAATTCTACACTGACACAAGAAAACAAACATCAGTTTGAACAACTGATTACAAATGGGCTGTGAAATGAGCTGAAGCAGCAATGCTTTTAGTAAAATCACATTTATCGTCTTAAAAACTCATATCTTCATTCCAAAGAGAAGCTTGTCCTTCCTCTGCAGATCACGTCTGCTTCATGCCCTGGAAACCCACCTCCATGCGACATTTAGCTTGCCAGTTCTTCAGGCCTGAAACTTTTGCTTTCTCTGCAGCATGACAGAGCCTACCAGAACATGAGAAATAATGCAAAACTGGGATATTGTTATATACCTGCAACACCAGGTGCCTTAATCAATGACAGCTTTTAAGATTTGCCCATGGCCTTGGGATAAGAGATATCAGTTTCCATTTACAGCTACATCCAATGTAGCTTTTTGAGTGGGGTTTTCTTCCATGTAAGAAATGATTCACTGAAAATGCCTTTACTGCCAGCAGCTTCTGAAAGTGTATCCACACTTTCTAAAAATAATAAACAAACCAAAATTAAGATGACAACACTGCTCACTTCATATGAAAATGAAAAGCAGACAGAAAGATAAAGAAATTTTCTTTCTTAACTAGAAGACAAACCCTTACTGGGTTTTTTTACTACATGATTTTAATGCATTTTCTTAAGATAGCATTATGCATCTTCCTCCCCAATCTCTCCCACATTCGTTGGCCGATTTTAATCAAGACTCCTAAACAAGATCAAGTTTCAAACGCAGCAAGATTTGTAACAGCCTTGCACAACTGATCAAATCTAGCAGGCATTCACCCCTCCTGGCACTACCTGCCAAGAGTTCAAAACATGAACTCTTGGAGGTTACACAACTTCACAGGCTCTTCCAAAGCCCTTGCCACAACTATTGGAGCCCAGGGCAGGGCTCAGGCTACGTTTGGGAGGGGATGCCTAGGACATATGCAGCACAATCTGGTGCAGAAGAGGGATGAGGGGGCTGTATTTACAGGGTAAATGGCTAACAAAGGGGGAGGAATGGTTATATGGTAAAAGAATAGCAATCTGCACAGTTGTGAGCATCCTGCAGAATTAGTCTCGCTACTCTTCTGGATTCAGCAGGATTACAACTACACAACTCCCAACAACCCTCATTTTGCAATGAGAGTCAATACATGCTTAAGTGTCTCTTATCTTCTTCTACTATCCAGGTGTTTGGGTTATTCAGAATATCTTTCCCTCCAGATCTGACAGTCCAGGATACCACTTAGCTGGAAAAGGAATCTCCCAGCTGTCCCCATTCTGATAAAACAGAGAGCTGTGTTGGGAGGAGGCAGGCTGCATTTCTCCTGCAGAGCAGAGAATGCCCTGCTGAGTCACACTGAAAACGAGTGACAAATCCAGCACTGTCCTCATCTCACCAAAGAATAAGAAACAAAGAAATCAAGCTTTAGCAGAAAAACAATTTACTTAACTGAAACTTCCTCAAAAAAAAGACCTGAAGATGAGATACTCAACAGAGAAAAGCTGACACAATTTGATATCTGAAGCTGATAGAGCTCAGGACTCCTCTAGCAAAAGAGCTGTCAGCCCCATGGCAGTTAAGGCATCTTAAAACATCAGAAGGTTTTTAATCAGGTGGCTTTCAATCCCTCAGGGAGAGAAAAATAGGAAGTAATTTTAGGAATATGAATGTGACCCCTGCACAGGCACTCTGAGAGGCAACTTAAGAGCAACAACAATTTTGTGACACTGCTCATATACATATATTTCACTATTTGTGCTTAAGGAAAATTACTGCAATGAAAGAGGGAAAATAAATGGGTGCACAGCTAAAAGCATTTTGCTCTGGTTTATAATGTTATTCACCCAATTAATCTGTGAGCTTTTTAAGGCCATCCAGCTTTACAGTTCATGAAATTGGAAAATATCCTCAAATTAAAGAAAAGTCATTTTATAATTATCAAAGGATCACTTGAACCAAACAAAAAGCAAACCACTCGAGGCAGAATTTAGGAGCCACAAAATTTCAAAAAGACTGGCTATCTACAGTAATTTTCTGTTTATTGTCAACTCTGAGGGAACAAGATGCATGGTTTCCATGGAAATGGGATTGAACTTTCCCCGCAGGTTTTTTAACCAGCTGTTAATTTCCTATTCCTTAGCTGGCTAGGCAGAGACAGAACATTAAAGGTTTGTGGCAATCAAGGCAGGTAACCCGGCTGTACAAGTTACCCAGCTCTGAAACTACCCAAGAAGAACAGCAGGGAGCTCTGAGCTAGGCAGGGCATGGCTAGAGCTAAGGGGGCTGAAAAGAAAAGGCATCTGAACTGGCACACCGCATGCAAGAGTCTCTGTTCCTGACACATCTACAGGGAAGAGAGGCAGATGTGGTAGCAGAGGAAGCACCCCCAAGGAAGGGAGGTGACAGCAAAACCGGACAGAAAAGAAACTTTCTAACACAATCTGAAGTATTAGAAAGCAGGCATTCTTTACTACAGCACTGGACATACTCAGAGGATATCTCCTCTAATCGAATGTGCGCCCTAAAACTTTACAACAGGATACGTATTGCATCATGTTCATATGTACTTATTACAACGTACTTCCTAGATAATAATATCACTTTTCCTAGAACTAATTTGCATGCATCTGCCTCCTGCTGGAAGTCCTTTTACGGTCCTAAACGTTCGTCAAAAAGGGTCTCTGGTGGTAGTATTCACTGAGTGCCACCAATGTTACAGATGGCATGCCTTAAATTTTTCTTTAGGCATGTGCTGTTGCTTCTTGTTACATAACTTAGCCAAAAAAGCCACTATGTTCCTCATTATCTGTTTCTCCACTGGTTCCAGCTGCGTTTATCATACTGTGTGCATACTTTTACATTCTTTTATCTCTTTTTGCTAGTTAGTCTTTAAGCTCTATCTAGCAACTTTAGGGGAACTGGAAGTTTCTATTCTCTGTGTTATCTATCAGAGGCAAAATAACTTGTGTCTAATTATGTAGCAGAAGTTTTGAAAATGCAAGTTTCTTTTTATTTTGAGAACTTGGGAAAAGGAGTGAACTGACTTGTAAATCATGAGAAACTGCCAATAATGTAAAACTTCAGAAAAGCAGATTAACTCAACCCTAATACCATGAGAAACAGCTTGCAAAGGAGACTATAAAAATGCATGGCTAGCTGGGCTGGCCATCATCCACTTCAGGTAAAACCCTTTTATCAATCCAGGAAGTTGGGGAAAAAAGAAGGTAAAGTGGTAGAAAAGGGAGAGTATAGCAGGTCACAAAGTAAAGCTAAAAGATAGGAAAATTATTTCTGTCTTTCACAAAGATCTAGACTATTAATGCTGAGTTCAGATGAGAAACATATGATATGTGAAAAATATGCAGCACAGAAACTACATTATTTGCATTGCAAAAGGTTAGGCAAAAGGGGATTGCAAGCTGAACCATTTAAGTGAGCTCAAATGGAGACAACAATGGCAAAAAAACCCCCAGGTCTTACAGTAAGAAAAACATGAATGATTGCTTCAGATTTTATTTTTATTGCTTGCAACTGTTTGGTGAGTGCTAGGAATGTTATCTTTAAACTAACTCCTAAGCACATGATTTATTAGGAATAAACTGGTCACATCTTTAAGGGTAGGTGATTTAACTCATAGCAGCATTTCTGCAAATACAAAATAGAAAGTGACTGAAATTTAATCCAAAAAGGTTTAGGTTAACACAGTTCAGCTAATTTATCAAGTAGTTACAACTGTTAACAGAAAAACTCCCCCAAAAGCTAGAGGTGGGGCAAAACAGATGCAAAGTATGAACTACTGCTTCCAATAAACAGAGTACAACGTAAATAAGACAGAGAAAACACAATCCTAAAGTGTTAGTGGCAGACACAATCTCTGTAGAAGTGTCCCAGCTTTCCAGCAAGAACATCTGAAGCTTCATGTTTTTTCCACAGAATCACAGAATTAACTAGTTTGGAAAAGACCTCTGAGATCATTGAGGATTATTTTATTGAATAAGCAAATATATCCTTATATACCTTGCCCACACCTCTCCCTAGAAAAAAAGATTAGGAAACTGTTCCGTAATTAACCCCAAGTAGAGACAGGCAGGTTAGCATTAACATATCACTAAACAGGCAGGATGCAACCTTGCTCAGGTAATGTTAAAAGGACAAAAGAACAATCACATGATCCCTTCCACCAGAAGAGATGCCGGGTCTTAACTCCCAAGTGACAGACATGGCAGGAATAAATACATCATGTCTGCCAGCACAGTAAGTCTGGGCAATGGTGACAAGCCGCAGAGTGGCCTGGCCATGAGCAGCCATCTGTCTCTGCTGGTCCGGCCACTGAGAGAAGCTTAAGTTATTCCGAGTCATCTGTTGCCAAAAGGGAGGTGAAAACTCAGGAACAAAACTGAGAGCCATAGCCGAGTAAGTTCCTGTTAACAGTGACTGGGAAGAGCCTGCTCCAGCAGATACTCAGAATAAATACTTAGCAGACATTGTTTTAAAAGCTAAAGCAAGAATCACAGATACAGTCCCCATTTGTATTAAATAGGTATCAGATCAGTGACATCGTACATACATGCAAGTCCATCAGTGTTTTGTCAGCATTAATCCTCTGCCTAGCTCTTATTGTTTTTCTTTGATTTACTGTTTATGTCTACAATTTAATGATTCCTTTATCTTCCAAAATATTCTGTAGCTTCAGGAGCATAAAAGCCACAGAAGTCTCTGCTGGCCACAGAATACTTCAGGGCCAAAGACAATGACTGTGGGAAATCGGTTTCCACACTGGCACACGATCTTCAAAAAAACCTGGTATGTTTAAACTAGCTTCATTAGTATCAAGGGATTAGGCTCTGAGCAATATAAAAAGATGTCAGCTAGTTCCAGAATGGTATTTTCACTATAATATCGTAGCACATAATCTGAGACAAAGACAATGATGAAGACTGTCCTTTAGACATAATGCAAACAAACACAATCAATAGCAGTTAGACCCACTAATAACCTCTGTTAGTAGAGTAATACTTGAAAAGGTATTAGGCTGCTTCCATATAGGTCAGGGGATTCAGTCTCTGCTCAGTTTCAAATCTGAGACATGCTGCTTTAGAGCTGAAAAGCTAAACACACCATTTAGATACGGTTTCTGAATTACTACAGGCATGACAAGATAGTGCATAATCACAGGTAATCATAACAGTAGGGAGGAAGCAAAGCAAATATATTAATACTTTATCAACATAATTACTGCAGCATCCAAATAAAGTATGATAGAAAGACTACATCCAGACTAGCAGAACGGTATCCACGCTAACTAGCAAGCTGCAGTGTTGGGGGCTATCTTGACAGATTTCAAATACATTTTTAATTACCAGTTTAAAATTAACATAGAGCTACTGAATTAATATAAAGATTCACGCTACTGTAGCTTGACTCTTACCTACCAGATTCTAAACCCCAGATCTGTGCATGATGCTCTCCGGTCTGCAATACCACAGTCTGTTCAGCATTGCTTATGGTGAATGTACACAGATGATACACAGGCAGAATCAAACATGTAAATAGCCTCATCCATTAGAAAAATGAAAGAAAGCAGCAAGACATGCCAACTAGAGCTTCATCGTGGAAAAATTTATATTTATACCAGTATGTTATACACTTCACTAAGCTTTGGTTAGAAAATACTGAAGTCATGTATTTCTACACCTGCGTTTTAGATACCACAACCTACAAAGAGAACACAGTTACAAACAAAAATACTGATTTATGAGCTATTTAGATGCCTATAACTAGATGTCACGCAGACTTTCAGAAGCCCTGTTCTAGATTTTTAGGTACCTAAGTTGTTTTGTACATCTGGCCTGTTGCTAGCACTGCTTTTATTATTGCCAGTATTAAAACTAATTGCACCCAGTGTCATACAACAGAGAATATTAACAATTTTTTAAACCTCAATCATAAAAGAAGCATTAACTATTTTATTTCACAAAATACTTCTACTCTGGAAAAATTTTATTAGTCAGGGAACTTGGAGTACATACGCATCTCATCGGTTAGGACCAGCCTATGGGGATGAACAGCTAGGATGACGTAGACTTGATGGTCTCCAGTGGAGGTGTGATGCAGAGACTGACTACTCAAAATCCTATTTGTATATCCTTAAATGATAAAGAACTGGTCTACAGTCTTTTTGTGCATTTGAAACCTTCTTGGATATTAAGCTAAAAAGTTCATTCTTCAGAGAGATTATGCACAGTGAACAGCACCTTCTTTGGAAGTCAAAACCTGAAGTGAGGACAATCACTGCAAAGCTATAATTACAGCTATGAAGTAGGAAGCCAGCATTCACATAGCAAGACACTAGACATGGTGTAATTTCAGTCAGAGATGCCTAGATCTCTCTAGAATATAGGGACAAGATACTACAAGACAAAAATTCAGATATCCACTTGAAAATTACAGCAGGCCAAAGTAGTCTCACAAGTAGTGAGACTCTCAAGTAGCTGCCAATCCTGATAGAGACTTGGTGGTTTTAAGCCTGTTTTGTTTTTTAAGCCAGTAAAATCTAGTCTTTCAAGGTTCTGGTTTTGTTTGCTTTTTCCATCCCCCTTTAAACTGCTGAAGCACTACATTGCTTACAAAGACATAGAGGAGCACAATATCAGGATAAGAATTCCCCAGAAAACCTGATGGTTCTATTTTCTCAAAGGCCAGAAGGATTCAATGAGACAGAAGCCTAGCTGCAGATCTTCAAGCAGGTCCAGAGTAGCCTGGTTTATGGGAAGAACCATTTTACTTGCCTGCAGATGGAGTACATCCAAAAGGAAACAATAATTCACATACCAAAGAAACATACTGAGGAGCCAAAGCTGAGCAATCTTTCCCATAAAGTCTGTGGAGAATTGCATTCTATTCATTCATCCTGAGCAGGAGGAATGGCTGTGTTCATTAAAAACACTCAGATTCTGACCATTCCTGAAGCTACAAGAAGTTCTCGCAACCTGTGGCTGGATGGACATGGAGGTACAGGCAAGAAGAGTGAAAGACCCTGGCCCAAAGTCTCTAGCAGGACTTGAAGTCAAACTCTGGCCCGTACCAGATGCATTGTTCAGATCAGTGTGGAAACCCAAGGGCATCAGAAGAAAAATTAAGACTCCAAAAATAAAGGACCTATCATTCAAGATGAACCACCACAGGTGCAAGAGACAGCCCCATCTCAGGCAAGTGTGCTCAAAGCCCTGGCACCACCAAAGAAAAAACAGCATGACTGAGAGAGCTGGCCACAAGTTGCAGAACTAGCATGATTAAGCTTCCCGGCAACCTACATATTAATGGTGTAGCAGCCAGTACCAGTGGAAATGCTAGCAGAGGCAACCATGATTCCTGGAGAAGAATTGTCTCCCTGGCAGTTGGGATGGAACACATAATGCTGGGTAAATATCATTCAAAGTCCAGAACAGGCAACCAAAAAGGTGCTTCTGAGTCAGGAAGCTCTTCTGAAAGTTCCTTTCTAACGGGCAAATACAACCTGGGGAAAATAAGGCTTCCTCTGGGTTTTGGGGTTTCTTTGGTTGTTTTATAAACTATCTCCAGCTCACGTTCAAATGCGAATCAATTCCACAGAGCCCAAGGGAAACTGCCAAGATGACAAAGATGAACACATGAAGGGAACAGCATTCTTCAGATACCCCAGGAGCAAGTCACCTGTTCAGGATAGCTGATAACCCACAACTCCACAGCAATCCAGAGACGACAGAGGCACTTCATCTTGCCAAAGCCATGCAAGAGGAACTGAGGACCACACAATACACTTTAGAAAGGGACAGCAACTAAAACAAAGAGATACTGTTAGAGCAAGATGTGTATGATATTGATTGCTTACAGTGCACAAGTATCTACACTTGTCCATATGCTCAGTATAAGCAGGTGCTCCAAGTACATGCTCTTTCTGTACACAATACAAATTTACACAAGCCAAGAATATCTGACACTGCAGGTTACCCAAATCACACGTTCTGTATACAAGCACATGCAGTTCTAAACTGATTGAAACAGTCCATTTCACCGTAACATAGGGCTCACAGCCAACTTCATTAAGCAGAGCTCAGAAGAATATATTATCTGACTCAGTTTTAAATAATTAATGCCTGTTGACTGGTTTTTCAACACTTACTACACAACCCATACTAAAATTTTAAAAAGCATTGTTATAATTAACTCTTAACACATTTTCTTAAGGTAACAAGGCAAATGAGATACGAGCAAGGCTCCTCCTTGCCCTGCGGCAAGGCGTTAGGGAACCCATGCGGGTGAAAGTCATTATGAATGAAAGCCACAGGAAACCAAACTCCAGTGCTGCTTTCACTCAACTACTATTATTTTTATCAGTTCTGTACCGCTTAAAAGTACATAATATTTCCTTCATAAACCTCTATATACATTTCATCAGTTTAGCCCGCTAATTTATAAACATTAATTTAAAAAAAAAAGCAGCAGGTTTGAAGTCTGAGCCCTACAAATTCTGAAAACTCTTCATACACTACCCAAATTATACAAAGGAGCTGTGAAAAATGTGGAAATAAAGACTGGAGATATGTGCTGGCTTGCACGGAGTCAGACATAACCAGAGGTGTGATTAGTAACTAGACTTCTGTTCCCATATTTAAAGAAAAATGAAGATACCCACAAGTGGAAAGGTAATTCTCAATATTGTCAGCACCGCGTGTTCCAGAGACTGACACCACAGATGAATTTTTAAAGGTTTAATTCTAACAGCAAGGTAAGAATCTCTTAGAAGCCTTTATCAGTCCTAAATAACAAGAAGGACTCAACTCTCACTTGTTAAAAATACAAAGAACTGTGTCCTTCCCGGATTCTTACAAAACACCTACTAAAATCTCAACTACCACTGCCTATTGCTTGCTTTCATACTGAACTGAAGAAACAAGGTACGAGGAGAAAGGAACTGTTGCCTCCACAGCTCTACATTTTAGAGCAAAAGATATTACACTATAAACTTCATCAAGACTTCAAAGCTGTCAAAGGCAGTGATGGAATCAACACCACCAGAAATATGTAATGTTATTACTCCTAATGTTTTCTGGAATTATCAACATTTTTGTCAGGGACAGAAGAAAACTACTTCCAGCATGAAGACTCCCTGGAAAGCACGGGAGATGTGCACTTTGTGAAACCATGAAAGCAATGACTGACATTAGTTGACCTTGTTCACACAGATCTAGGCCATAATGTTCTGCAAGAATCATAATGAAAACACTGTTTTCAAAGTTAATATTGTTTAATCTTATCGGCCTGACAGTACAAAAACACAGCCCAAGAACGAGTATCTTGTAACGGGAATAAAGCAAAAGGTGAGGATTATCAAAACTGATGTAGGATTTAAACACAGGCATGCATCTATAGAAACCACATCTCGTACAGCCAAACACAAGCATGGATGAGAAGCCAGTGCTTCCCACAATACAAAATTTGAAATAGAGATCTAGCCAGGAGATCAAACCACAAATCCCCAGTTTCAAACTCCCTACTAATAGATCTGCCCAGTACACAAAGTCCCTGGTATATCAGGGCCCATGAGAGCACTGTACTGGCAATAAAACATAGCACCTAGAATGTCAAGGAAGTCCTTTAAGCAACAAAAACAAAACAAAACAAGAAATCAGGTGAAAAACTGAACTCCCTCCCCAGTACTCAGATAGCAGTTTTCACAAACAGCAGCATTAGAAGATTGTCCCTGTAAAAAAAGAAAAAAAAAAAAAAGAAAAAAAATTTGATTCCTCTTATACTTGAGTCCTCAATCAGGCTGCAATTCTACATTTTGATATCAGTGATCTGTTACAACCTGACATCATAGTGACTTTCCTTTGAGTAAATATGTGCACAGAAAGTCACTGTCCATGCCAGTAGGACAGTGACAAAAAAATCCAGAGCCCTACCACAGACAACTGACCTTGAGACAGAGCCTCTAAGAGAATTTTACCTAGCAGCAAAAGCATTTTTGGGAGTAAGTCTTTCTGTTTTAGACTAAACATAGTTGCTTTCCAAGCAGTATTTAACTTGACAACAACTTGACAGTTGTTTTTAAACTCCTCCTCAGACTGATTCTTCTATCATACAGCACCCTTGACGTGCATCTTCTCTCTTTCCAAAGGCAAATAAATGTACATTTTCTTATTTATTAGGCTGTGTCCATCACCAACACTTTCCTAAATGAGCACATCAATACTCCCCCAAATAGTCACTGAATCTTTGAAACCTATCCCTAAAAATACTGTCCTGTACTCAACTGTCCTAGGTTACAAAGTAAAATGTAACTAAAAGTATGTATTTTATTATCATCTTCACAAGCTGTTAAAGCAGGTGGAGCAGTGCTCATTATCTCCTACCATGACTCATCCCTGATAACTCCCTCCAGGAACAATCTCTGTTTAATGGGCTATCAAGGACCCACTGCATGACTCACAGAACTACATCATCCCACTGTGAGATGCTCCGCCCAGGGGGAGGAACCAAGCATTCCCACCAGGATATAATCTGGGGTTTGGAACAGCACAAGCAGTTCTTACCTACTGGATTCTCAGAGGACAAGAGCTACATAACCACTACTGGATCTTCCGAGCAGGACCAGACCTTTCTACAGGATCACTGCTTCAACAGAACCACTTCAAAGAGGACTGCAGCCACCCCTTAATCAGACTGCTACCACCACCCTGCCCAGCAGGGTGTCAGGTCGTATCCTGACTCTGTCAGGTTAAGCCAGTGTATCTGTATTATTGCCTTGTTATATATACACTAGTAAAGAACTGTTATTCCTATTTCTCATATAATTGCCTGAAAGCCCCTTAATTTCAAAATTATAATAATTCGGAGAGAAGGAGCTTACATTTTCCATTCCAAGGGAGGCTCCTGCCTTCCTTAGCGAATGTCTGTCTTTCAAACCAAGACATCAATGAATCAAGTTTTATGAACACAAAAGTTCCACTGTTTTACTGTAAAAATGAAATTAAACAAAAAACACACCCTAGATGTACTTAAAGGAGTACAAAAGTAATGCAGATTTAATTTTAAGTCATTATGGTACAGATGAATATTTGTGTCTACTACATAAAAATGACATTAAAAAAGCTACATGAAAAAATACTCTTTTGTCAAAACTGTGCATCTGCTTTCGTCAGACATAAAGTGATCTGAAGAACCAGGACCACCTGAGCTGACAGAAGTCCTCCTCTACCTGTTCAGTGTTCTCCTCAGTCTTCCTGAGTAGAAAAAAGGTTTGGAGGAGGGGATACAAAATAAAATTAACACACACTAGGAAATGCAGGATGTATTATAAGGGTGGATAGTCTAATACTTCTTAGTGTACTAGTCTGTCACATTATCTAAGAAAAAATGAATATTTCCAGCCATTGTACAAATAACACTCCAAACCACTGTTACTGCTCATTTTTATGTTCCTAAACAGCTCAATTTGCCATAGCAAACCTAATTAGAGCATGCAGCAATGACAGACAGAATTTTGCTCCCCAAAGTTATTAGTATTACGCAATATACTTTATGCAGCTTGTGATAAACAAAAATAAAACATCAAAACTTACAGTATTCATTAAAATCCTTCTTAATATCTTCCCTAGAGTTGACAAAGGCTTTTCCTCTCTCAGTTCCAACTACAAAAACAGTTCTTTCATATACACCAATGCAGGCAATTTCTGCCTTGGACTTGGCAAGTTCTTTACACTATAAAAAGAAAAAGAAAAAGCTTTTATTAGCATAGTTAAGATACAGTTAATAAAAATGTATGTGGTATCATGTACAACAATTACTATACTGCTGCCAACATCCACCCTTCAGAGGGTACTGTGAGCAACACAACATCAGCCAGTAGCAAAGCACAATTTACACATCTGGAATGCTTTTAATCAGAAATCTTAAAAGCATTGCAGATGCATTAGCAAATTTAAGGCCTTGTATAGACTCAGAGATTGCACTGGTTTTAATTAAAATTATTTATGACATTAATCCATGTTAAATTATCACTTCCATGTTAATCATACTGTCTTACTCCAACTTTCAACAAAGCATACAGGATTTTTGTTCATTCACAGCACACTTCTCGCACACCATGTTCTGTTCAAAACAGGATGGCTCCCCGTAGTCTGCCCTGTCCTGTCTGCTGGGCCCAGGCTCAGGTGAATTCCTCCTGAATGGAAGGATTGCACCATCCCTGCAAACACCTACATATGTTCTGCCAGGAGAAATTTCTGGCAAGAATTAAGGCAGGAAAACTATGGAGAGAACAAGGATCCCAAGAAAACTGGTGAGATGACCAAGTAGCGATCACAAAAGGTCAGTCTCCCCTAGGAACTAAACCAGAGTTTGTGACAACCTATAAAAACATCAACAGCTGCAGCATGGGACGAAAAAGTGACACAAAAACTTTAAGAACTAAATATACCCAATGGAGCAAACGACTTGCAATCTATTGTCTTATAACTATTCCACTCAAAGTCTCATTGCTAAAAAGAAAATGTTTGTTCTTGCTTACCATTAAAAATCCCCAATTTTAAAGAACCAAATTTTGACAGTGCCTCAACTTCATGGAAATGGAACAGGCATTTCCACTCACAGTCCCAGCCAACTGTAAACCCTACCACACAACTAAGTAACTTCTACAAAACAGGTGATATGCCAATAAAAAGAAGTATCTTCTGAACAAGTTTTGTTGAGTTGGTACAGCAGCTGAGGACAAGGCATTAGCCTCAAAACCATTTATTCACTCTACATTACATATGACAAAGACCAGAACACACTCTTGCCTTTCAACCACGCTGTACCTAAGCAATCAACAAGTATTTCTCATTTGTTTATTTGACAAAATGATTTTTAAAACAACCACACCACAACAAGAAACAAGATTACTGTTAGCATGATTTATCCAAGCAAAGATAAGAGTTACAGCTGGTTGGACAACACACAGCATGGTAAAGATACAACAATCCACCTTCCCTGCTACCCAGTGGGAAGCAATATAATGGTGTTATCCTGCAAATACCAAGACAGATTTATGTGGTAGCCTGTGACACCCCCTTAGAAAGTTAGAGAGAATGAAACAGCTTCTTCTAAGGGTCTTTGCTTCATTATGATAATGTACCCCGGTTCTGTTCCCCAATGANCCCAACTCTTTGCTGTTGACCTGTTGCAAATATCATCTGGCATGAGTGTGATTGAGTGTGTGCATGGGAGGTGGCCACCGAACGGCTCCGTGTTGGAGATGCTTTCGGAAGGTTGCAGTACCCCATACCATCTCCACCCGCCGCAACAGATTTATGACACAGAAGCTTAACTTCTCCACTAACCACTGACTCAAGTCCTGATATAAGGAACGTAACCACCATTCTGCTTTCCAAGGATTCCTCATCATGGATGGATGTTGCTGGTGCAGTAGTTAGAGCCATTTTCCTCCTGTAAAACAAAAGGAAAAAACCTTTTCAGATACATACAACAGTGCAAGAAAATGAAAACCTCTCTTACACAAGCAAAGAAAAATATAAATTCAATTCCCATAGAACACAGCCCACTACACACAAGCAACCAAACAAATAGGTAAACTAACAGGAGAAAGTGCTTGCTTTTCTATTCTTTCATGCTTCCTGTTGTTTCATCCAAAGCTGGAGCTAAACATTCAAAAGTTAAAATGCTGTATCAAGATCAGGCCACAAACTCTCTGTGCCTAGAAAAATGCATGTTAATTGATTAGCTGAATTTACGTTGATTTTTTTCTTTCTAAGCATGTTTGCAACTCTAGCAGTCTAGATAAACACAGCAACAAACACTGGCATTAACAAACAAATGGCAAATTGTAATTATGACACAGGTATTAGAACAACCTTCCCTGTAATTATGATGGCCTAGCTCAAAACAAATAATCACCACCCTGACCCAAAATCACAGCCTCAAAGACTATTGTAACAGTAACCAGAAGGTGACATTCTTACTTGCATATTTTTCAGTTGTAGGATTAACTCAAAGCTAAGTAGTCTCAACTACGGTGCTAAAATTAATTACTAAATTTCAGCAGCGACACAAAAAACCCCCTTCTTTCTGTAGGTCATTCAGGAGATTTTCAACTTACTGAAGACATTAGTAATAATCAAGACTTGTTTATGCTTCTGTTGGTAGAATTGTTTATACAAGACTGATATATATGAGAATGAAGTTTCAGCAGCTTCTAAGCGCACATTTTTCTGCAACTTGTTATGTTTACACATATCTAGAGCAATAACCTGACATGCCTGGCGGAAGAGAAAACTGGTAGATAATTTAGCTATAACAATGCCACATGCAAGTCAAGAAAAATCACCTCAAAAGACAAGACAGATCAGATAAACAAGACATGTCACAAGTTGATGAGACAGCTTGCTGCTCCTGTAGAACCTGGCCACACAATGTGGCTCAAGTTTTCAAAGGCGACATGCATCCTATTAGATACATAGACAAGTCAGGGCAGTATATTGCATGTGATAATGTGCTGATTTTGGAAAAAAAAGGCACTGTAGTTTCTAGGGCTTAGAGCACTTCAGACTACAAATTGGATGGGAGGGGAAAAACCCCAAAAGCCCAAATTATCAACACTGCAAACTCAAAACACATCTAGTAGTCTTCTGGCTCTCAAGCACAGGCCAGCAAACTGCATTCTGGATGAACTGCACAGGCTGGCAAACTGCATTCTGGATGAACTGCATTCTGCATGAACTGGCAGGGAGTGGCACAGTCAGCAGCTGTTGGAGGATGCCAGTAATCAAGATGTTGAACACTGGCACCTGCTACACTGAGGATGAGGCAAACAGGTCCTTCACCAGGTCTAAAAAAGGAGCCAAATTTGAGAATGAATATGAAGGAACAACAATTGTCATATTATGTTCATGGCTTCAGCAACCTGAGAGAGGGCTGATGGCGATGGGGAGATAAGAGGCTGATGGGGTTATCCTTCAGAGAAGGAGAGGCATTGCTTGTGGAATATCAGAGGGAAAAGGGATATTATGACATAACATAAATAAATCTTTAGTGAGCCATGACTTTTGATACATAATAGAGTTCTCAAGCTCATCTTTGGAACTCCTTTAGGGTTGGGATGCTGACAGTGATTTTAAACATGATAACTTTTAGACTTTGTAAAATGACATCTTAACAATCACAATATTAAAGATTAAATAGAAGATAACTACACATTTCCCCCTTCTCCCATATCTCTACTCAATGTCTGATGCAGTTGTTCTGCACCAGTTCAACACCTCCTAAACTAGCAGTGGCACAAACATATCCCATTCTAGGTGAAAAATCATGGTACATAAAATACAAGAGTAAACTTACTTTCTGATTTGCAAATGTACCCCATCCAGAACACAGACCAAGGAAATTCTAGAAATCATTTGAAGGCTGTGGATGAACAAGCACATCAGAGAAGTGCCAGTTCAAGCTCTCTCCCCATGCAGAATTGCTCCCATCTCTGGAAGGTGATTTCTGATCCATAGGTACACAGTGGATCAAGCCAGGAAGCTTGTCCAAGGGAACAGAGAGAAGTGCTCCACAGCATCAGTATCTCAGAATCACATTTGGATACAAAGTTGGGTCAAATTCGGTTATCATCACATAAGTCTTCTAATAACATTTGGAAGAGTCTTTCCAAAGTACAAAATAACAGTGTCTCCTATTTTTTGGATACCCATTCTTTAAGCAGTTTGCATGATGCCAGATCAATGTTTCGTGCAGATTCAAGAGACATCCTTGCTGCACTGTGGAAGCATAAGAATATCTTTTCCTACCCACTTGACAGTGAGTCACACATTATTGTGCCAGTGGGCAGGGTCAGCACAAAAGACACAGACAGCAACTTAAGGAATGAGTATAATTTACTATAGTGCAAAACTGCAAAGAATTACAAAACCATATGCTAAGGAATGCATCTAATTATTACTACAAAAGATTGCCTATTGTGATTAAGCAAGATACACCACAAGTTACCCCAGTACTTTTTACCCTTTCATCCAGATACCCACAACAGCTGGGGAAGCCGCTGTCACAGCGAAGGACTGGAGAACCACTCCCAGCAACTGGGAAATCCTGTAGTGTGTCCACCTGCAAGCAACGAGGCTTCCAACTTCACTGTGACATGGTCCTGGTTTTTCTACTGTTGAATAAACAACCATGATTTCCCATGTGGAAACATCTAGTTTTATTCTCCTATTGGGTTTTTCCTAAAGCCTGGCCAAGGCTCAAGGAGGAACCAAGGGACTTGTCTTTGATCCTACACCCCCAAACAAGGCCAAATATGGCCTCGTCTGTTTTCTAAAGACAGAAAAGTAAATGTTTCACCAATGAGTGAATGTATGTATTATATTGCTAATAATACCTCATTAATGAGTGAATATATATATATATATATATATATAACACTGGGTTGGAAGGTTCATCTAGACGTCAACTTTCATTTAGGACCTGTTGTTCAGGCCTCAGTCAGGGCCTGTTGTTCAGGCCTTAGTACTTCATATATGAAATAATTAATTTCTTTCCCCACATTTTGCCAGTTTCTCCCTTTCAAGAATCAGTTTTCTCCACTATCCTTTTTTAACTACTGGGGCAGTGGTTATTATTATTAGGAGTAGGCTATGGTTCAGTAGATCTAATGAACCTGGCTGCCCTTCCAAGATTCAGCTCTTAGAAAGGGTGTGACAACAGCACTGCCCAATGTAAATCCCCAATGCAAAGCCTTGAGAAAAGTGTAACACCTTAAAAATTGTCACCAAAAATATTGAGAAAAACAAAACTCTTTAACACTGTCATTGCAGAATTAGAAAGTGGGCATCTATTTCAGCACCAGGTGGGGGATTGCTCCTCGTAACATGCGCACCCCCAGCTATCTAACATGCCAGTTTATATCTATGCAATTAATACATATTCATTACATTTCCCTGGAATCATACGTATTGCTAAACATTCCCATGAATTCTTTTACATCTTTAAATCCCTTCTCAGAATTCATTTACATTAGAGTCGGAGTTTCTTGAGGATCTCTGGTGGTCATTTGGGGAACATCCCATTCCTCACATTTATCTTTTTATGGTCACGAGCCTCCTAAAACCAGTTCCTTCTCTTTGACTGCATTCCAGCTATATGATCTGGTGAAATTATACCTTCTTTTCAGGCACACAGTTTTTATTGTCAAGGCTAAGATATCCACTTGCACACACAGGTGAATATAGGCTAAACACTTTCTATTAAAGGAATTCACAAGACTAAGCACTACTTGCTACAATTAAGTATTTTCCAAACACGTGCTACACAATAACACCAATTTCAAAAACATCTTTTGAACAGAGTACCACTATCTAATAATCTTAAAACTACCAGATCAGTTAATATTAGTCATAACTATCTATAAATTCTTTGGTTTAACTTCACCAAGATGTGCCTTTGTCCATGTAAAGCCTTGCAAATACGTTCCTGCCTGTGATCTAACCCCAGCCACAACTTAGCCACAAACAGCTGCTTTCTCAGGCAGGTGTTTAGCCATCCCCAGGTGTCGTAGGTAACCCCAAAGTATTATTGTATTCCATATCTATCTGTGCCCAAAATTGTTACTTTAAGGCCTGGTGCCATGGCCAGAAACGGGGCTGGGGGCTGCCCTGGCTTTTAAGTCTGAACACTGAAGCAAAGCACACTCTGGCCTCATGGTTTCTGGCTCGGGTAAAGAGCTCTCTCCTGCCGGGTAGCATTTGCTCAAGGTGGAGGCTCTGCTTGTGAGGGGGTTGTTTCCCTTGAGTTTTTCTGGGCTTGCAACAGTAGCAAGTCAGATAAACTGCATTTAGCAATCAGAAACCATTTTTGAGTGAATTTTGCAACACCTGTCAGCCACATGAAGCCTGAGCTGATCCAGGGTCGGGCACTGCTTGTCCGTGTGGAGAGTCAGTTCTCCCCCTGCCATCGGAGCAGGGACCTGAGGCAGCAGCACCAACACTGGGGGAGTCCAGCAGGTTCAGTGAACAGCAGCACTGATCTCACACACCCCAGCAATTCTTATCTGCCACTTGAACTGCTCTGTAAGCTCTCACCTTCCCTGAAGGGTTTGCCACCATCCTTCCCCTTTGTCTCCCAGATCACACAGTTGCCTGTGAGGACCACCTTCCTGGGGGGAGGGTCAGACATGATTTTCCTTTTGCCTCCCTACCCGTGGTCACCTGGGGGAGGGTCAGATATGATTTTCCTTTTGCCTCCCTACCCGTGGTCACCTGGGGGAGGGTCAGATATGATTTTCCTTTTGCCTCCCTACACGTGGTCACCTGTGGCAGGTGCCATCTTGGAAAGGGTATTTTTGCCATTTTGGGTGTCTCTTTGTTCCCCAGGAGTTGGTGAGATATAGCAATTTTGTACCTAGTGATTATTTACTATTATTTTTTTGCCTGTTAGTAAACTGTTGTTTTTTCATTCATCTATGCTCATATTCATTTTCTCCTTATTGGTAGAAAGGGATTGGTTGAAACTAAGGGGAGGTAACTCATTTAAAGAGTGTCTACCTCTTAAAATTGTTTTGAACCAAGACACCAGGACAGCAAGGCTCCATCCCATCTAAGAGTGACCTGGAAAAACAAATGCCATCATTCTGAATGTCCACCCCTCCCTTCTTCCCCCTGCTCTGCATGCTGAGCATGAGACCATACTATCTGCAATGGCCCTGGNTGCAAAGCCTTGAGAAAAGTGTAACACCTTAAAAATTGTCACCAAAAATATTGAGAAAAACAAAACTCTTTAACACTGTCATTGCAGAATTAGAAAGTGGGCATCTATTTCAGCACCAGGTGGGGGATTGCTCCTCGTAACATGCGCACCCCCAGCTATCTAACATGCCAGTTTATATCTATGCAATTAATACATATTCATTACATTTCCCTGGAATCATACGTATTGCTAAACATTCCCATGAATTCTTTTACATCTTTAAATCCCTTCTCAGAATTCATTTACATTAGAGTCGGAGTTTCTTGAGGATCTCTGGTGGTCATTTGGGGAACATCCCATTCCTCACATTTATCTTTTTATGGTCACGAGCCTCCTAAAACCAGTTCCTTCTCTTTGACTGCATTCCAGCTATATGATCTGGTGAAATTATACCTTCTTTTCAGGCACACAGTTTTTATTGTCAAGGCTAAGATATCCACTTGCACACACAGGTGAATATAGGCTAAACACTTTCTATTAAAGGAATTCACAAGACTAAGCACTACTTGCTACAATTAAGTATTTTCCAAACACGTGCTACACAATAACACCAATTTCAAAAACATCTTTTGAACAGAGTACCACTATCTAATAATCTTAAAACTACCAGATCAGTTAATATTAGTCATAACTATCTATAAATTCTTTGGTTTAACTTCACCAAGATGTGCCTTTGTCCATGTAAAGCCTTGCAAATACGTTCCTGCCTGTGATCTAACCCCAGCCACAACTTAGCCACAAACAGCTGCTTTCTCAGGCAGGTGTTTAGCCATCCCCAGGTGTCGTAGGTAACCCCAAAGTATTATTGTATTCCATATCTATCTGTGCCCAAAATTGTTACTTTAAGGCCTGGTGCCATGGCCAGAAACGGGGCTGGGGGCTGCCCTGGCTTTTAAGTCTGAACACTGAAGCAAAGCACACTCTGGCCTCATGGTTTCTGGCTCGGGTAAAGAGCTCTCTCCTGCCGGGTAGCATTTGCTCAAGGTGGAGGCTCTGCTTGTGAGGGGGTTGTTTCCCTTGAGTTTTTCTGGGCTTGCAACAGTAGCAAGTCAGATAAACTGCATTTAGCAATCAGAAACCATTTTTGAGTGAATTTTGCAACACCTGTCAGCCACATGAAGCCTGAGCTGATCCAGGGTCGGGCACTGCTTGTCCGTGTGGAGAGTCAGTTCTCCCCCTGCCATCGGAGCAGGGACCTGAGGCAGCAGCACCAACACTGGGGGAGTCCAGCAGGTTCAGTGAACAGCAGCACTGATCTCACACACCCCAGCAATTCTTATCTGCCACTTGAACTGCTCTGTAAGCTCTCACCTTCCCTGAAGGGTTTGCCACCATCCTTCCCCTTTGTCTCCCAGATCACACAGTTGCCTGTGAGGACCACCTTCCTGGGGGGAGGGTCAGACATGATTTTCCTTTTGCCTCCCTACCCGTGGTCACCTGGGGGAGGGTCAGATATGATTTTCCTTTTGCCTCCCTACCCGTGGTCACCTGGGGGAGGGTCAGATATGATTTTCCTTTTGCCTCCCTACACGTGGTCACCTGGGGGAGGCTCAGATATGATTTTCCTTTTGCCTCCCTACACGTGGTCACCTGTGGCAGGTGCCATCTTGGAAAGGGTATTTTTGCCATTTTGGGTGTCTCTTTGTTCCCCAGGAGTTGGTGAGATATAGCAATTTTGTACCTAGTGATTATTTACTATTATTTTTTTGCCTGTTAGTAAACTGTTGTTTTTTCATTCATCTATGCTCATATTCATTTTCTCCTTATTGGTAGAAAGGGATTGGTTGAAACTAAGGGGAGGTAACTCATTTAAAGAGTGTCTACCTCTTAAAATTGTTTTGAACCAAGACACCAGGACAGCAAGGCTCCATCCCATCTAAGAGTGACCTGGAAAAACAAATGCCATCATTCTGAATGTCCACCCCTCCCTTCTTCCCCCTGCTCTGCAAGCTGAGCATGAGACCATACTGTCTGCAATGGCCCTGGGGTCAGCTGGGGTCAGCTGTCCTGGCTGTGTCCTCCCCAACTCCTTGCACACCCCCAGCCTCCTCACTGGTGGGGTGAAAAGCAGAAAAGGCCTTGGCTCTGTGCAAACACTGCTCAGATATAATGAAAACATCCCTGAGTTATCATCACTGTTTCCAGCAGAAATCCAAAACAGGGTCCTATACCAGCTAGTAAGAAAACTAACTATCCCATTTAGAACCAGCACACTGCCAAAGGTGAAGACGACCACAATACAGAGCTAAAAAATCCCTGAATTTTCCTTTTAGAAGGAGAAAACTAAAGACCAAATGTTACAATCCACCCCCCTTAAGGCAGAGTAAATGAGGTTCATGTTAATAGGCCTCCTGGGGCAGATGAGAGTGAAAGAACAGTGAAAGATCAGTATTTATCTATATATTTATATATGTATACATATATATTTATGTATGTATATGGCAGGTTTATTTTAGAACAATTTGGTTGCAGTGGAAAACAGGTATGTAGCTGTTTTGGTTATTATCTACGATAATATAACAATATAGAAGTACAAAGACGTCATTTAAGAAAATATATAAGGAAAAGAAAGGGGAAGAAAGGATAGGAGTAGATAGTGGAGAGGATAAATATCACCACCCATGGATCCAGCAACAAGATTTGATTGTTACCATTAAAATATCCGTCGGTTGAAGTGATGGTTGCAGTCCTGATCCATCAGGGGTAGGGGAAGCCCATGAAACATAGAGTTCAATGGGTTAGAAGTTCAGTTCAGGTGGGAACACCCAGATGCCTCCCCTAAAGGGAGGAGATTTACAGTGTCTGGTGCAACACTGTTGGTCATGCACCGTCCTATTGTGGGAGGCCTCAGAAATGAGTCTGGGGGCACTCTGATGGTCTTTGATGGTTCTTATCAGCCTTCTCCTCCATCTGGATTAAAATCCAGCTTGTCATTAAACAAAAGTCGATTTGTTATAGTCATCCTTCTGTGGAAGGTGTCCATTCCCTCTGCACCTGGGCTTTTCTTATACAGATCAGAGGTTTAATCACCACACACCCAAAAACTCTCCTTCTCTTTGGTTGGGACATGCAAACCTGGCCTCAGCAAAGCACCTGCTGTTTTTGCAAAAGTTGTTTGAATCATTAACCTTTAAAATTCCGGTCTCTCATACCAAACCAACATGTATGTCACTCCTCATGTTTCTTGATGGCTTTTACTTTTCAGAATAAACACTTGCAATACTTGGGACAAGAGAGAACAAAAACACAAGGCACAGTTACTTTCCATTGCTCCTGTACTCACATGATGCAGACATGCCAACCTTAAGAAACTCAGTGGTAACAGATACCCTCTCTAGAATTGCTTGTCTGACACACAAAAAATAAAAGCAAAACAATACTTGAGCTTTATGAAGAAAAACTGTTATTTAAACATATAAAAAATATGTGTGGAAAATTGGGGTGGAGATTGAAGGAATATGTGTTTCTTAAAGAAGAGTCTTAAGAAGCAATAGTTTTTACCCTTCACCAGAGATATGCAAGCAGGTATTCCCAAAATGATACATCTATCCTTTTTCTGCAACTCTCCAGAAAAGTAGCTGTGGATGCCAGAGCATACTCTGCTACCCCCGCACCCAGCATTACAAACACTAAACCAAATCCTGCACACTGATGGAAAAGAAGGTAACTCCCAAGAACCCTAAAATACAGCTGGATGCAAGTTTATGTGAACTCAAACTTACAAACCACTGAAGATGTATTCCCTAGGGGAAAGACGACCAGCTGCTGCTAGATCCCCATGGGTCACAATTTGGGGAGAAAAAGTTATTTCAGCAGAGTACAAAAGCACATTTCATGACGGTACCAAACAAGTTCTACTTCTTTAAAAAGGAGTTTATGCAGCAGTGTTGGAAATTGTAGGGACCTAATCAACAAGGGTGAAGATATAATCTGTGAAACAGATAGTCACTGACGGGAAAGCTGTGGGTGATGTCCATGTGTTAGAAAAACAAAAGTTTAGGGCTTGACATGCTTCAGTGCTCTCAGAACTGGGGAAGGAAGTTAAGAAAGCCTGGGAGAGAGATACACTGCTGAGAAGTGGACAACAGGAATGCAGAATTTATAGACTACAAGGATATCTTGCAGAAACCAGAGAAAATGAAAAAATTAACAAAGACAATTCAGCAATTTTACTAAAACTCTCCCTATCTGGGAAAAATATAACAAAAAGAGTGAAAATGTGGACTAATTAGAACGAGAAGCAAGAAATCATTAAACAATAGGAGATAGAATACTTATTAATAAGAGAACTATGTAACTTGTAGCCAATGAGCACTGATTCCTTTGTTTGCTAAAATGTATAAATAGTTAAAAGTTTTGATAATTGGGGTACATGTTCAGTAGAGCAATCTCCCATGTACCTCAGTGCTGAATAAAGTAACGTCGACTTTCTAACCTAACAAACTGGTTGGAGAGTTTATTTCCTGATTTTCAGTGACAATTACAAAGAAGGAACACAACAAAATATACCATTAATAAAAAAAATAATCTAACTAAACTAGATTAATCTTGGCTGTTGCAGCTTTCACCTCTTGGCTTCTTTGCCTTCTGGGCCAAGATACAATTCAGCATATTTAACTTTGCCAAATATTGTCCTGACTGCCAGACAACATGGAGGATAGAAATTTTCAGTTTCCCTGAAGTTGCAAAATAGAGTTTAAAGACTAAGTAGCAAAATAGATAAAAGAATATAAAAGCAGACACATAGGATGATAAATGCGGCTGGAATCAGTGGAGAAATAGATAATGAGGAAAATAGTGGTTTTTGTGGCACAGTTATGTAACAAGAAACAAGAGCACATGCCCTAAGAGATGTTCAAGGCAAGGTCATCTGTGACATTGGGGGCACTCAGTGAGTACAACTGAAACCCCTTTAGATGGCCCTCTAGGACCATAAAAGGATTTCCAGTACGAGGCAGATGCATGCCAATCGTTTCTAGGAAAAGTGATGTTTATGCACTAGGAAATATGCTGTAATAAATACGTATGAACATGATGCAATAAAGTTGTAAAGCTGTACAACACACATTCAATTAGAGGAAAAATCCTCCAAATACGTCCAGTGCTGTAATAAAGAATGCCTGCTTTCTAATACTTCAAATTGTGTTAGAAGTTTATTCTCTAGCTGATTTCTGTATCATACGAAGAACACAACTTTGTTCTTTCCAAATTCTACAGAATACAAGCTGTTAATTGCAAATGAATCTTTTTAAACAGACCTTGGCTAAAAATCTGCATTAGTTTTCCTGCAGTTTGGTTCAGTGATCCCATGTTACAGAGGAAGTTCAGTCTGACAGTTCTCAGATATCCTAGCATAAAAACTGCTGGGGTGCAAATCTACCACCACCAGTTTTTCTGATTTTCTGTGACACATCCACCCTACCCACAGCACACACAGTTAGGAGAGTCTTATCTTAACCGTTCAGCATCTGTCCATGGTTGAACTATGCAATCCCATTAGGATGATCTATTTTCACTGTTACAACACATCATTGATCATCATTTATAATCAAAATTATAAAAATACTCTGTAAGCAACAATTTTCAGTTTCTTCCAACCACTACACTGCTCACGCATACACACAATAAGCTTAAGAGTAAGGGCACTCATGGTACCAAAAATCGTTAAAAATAAAAAACCTCCTTAACACCAATGTAGCATTAAGAAGCAGGCATTCTTTATTCGGAAAGATGCACGAGGGGATATTTCCTCCAAAATATTGGGCATGCTAATGACAGAAACGTTTATATACTACATTTTACATACATATTCATTGATTTTCCCAGAACAAACATACATATGGTAATCATTTCCCCCAAATCATTAACATATTTTTCCTACCCTTTACGCGTGTGTTTTTCTGTCTTGGGGGTCTCTTTGGTGGTCCCTGGTGGCTGGCGACCCCAAAGTCATACCTGACCACTCAGTGAACGGGTAAAAGTTGGCACAACCAGGCTGGTTGTGTTCCAGTTCTTCTTACAGAATGGGCATTGTGCAGTTCCAGCACATCCAACAGCACTGATTCAGCACTGAGTCACAAGAAAACAGCAGCATTTTGCTAGGGGAGGATGAGGAAGGGAGGGAGGGTTCATCACACAGCTGTGACACCTCCCCCAAACCAAGGATAACTAATTCCATTTTTTTCTAAGTAATTTTATGGTACTCATCACCATGACTTTTTAGTCAGCCTACATGACCTCTGATACTCTTAAGAACCATTAAAAGAGTAAAACACAATTCCAGCAGCTGCTATTTGTAAAGTGTCCTACTGCAGTATCTAGGCATTCATAAATTACACTGGAATCATGTAAACAAAATGAAATATTAATCACAGCACACCTGACCATCTGATAATTCTTGTCTTTACCAGTGTAATTATATTTACTCAGTCAACATGATGATCAGGTTAACTAATAATTACTTTAGTTCTGTGTGTCCATCAACACATAGAATATTTGAGAAGTGAATTAATCTAAACTCTATTGGTATTTCTTTAATTATAACAGCATTGGTACTGACACATTTTTCAGAGCGCGAAATTGCTGTCCTCACTAGTGCAAGCCGGTCCTTTGTATTTCTATGTTATACTGCAGTGGTCATATACAGCAAACAAAAAACTCAGATAGGTTTAAGGGCAAACAAAACCTTTTTAATTCTTCTGGGGCTTTCACACAGAGCTAATCCAACACTAAGCACCCATTCACGTTCCATCAGCTTGGGGAAAAAAAAAATCATCTGGTCAGTTTACAGCTGGTATCCAAAGCAGACACCTTTGCACAGTTGCTTCACGCAGTCAAGTGCCCCGTGTCCTCACTGGTGTACTGCTGCCTACCACAGCATACGTCAGGGCACTGATCGGGAAACCAATCATCCCATCACTCTTCAGCAGTAATCAGTTCCCTCCATTAGGTTACTTCATCCCCTCTGCAGCTCTCTCCCTTGTTCCTATTATTGCATTTAACCAAATGAACCACAACACTGATTTCCATGGAATCAATTACATGTGATCTTCCTTGCATTACAGGAAGAACATTGGCATGTATGTCAATCCTATTATGAGGTTCTCTTCACCCAGAATAAAAAGTCCAGGGACCAGAAATAAAAGTCAACTTAACAAGCCAGAGTTTGGGAATGTGTCAGTAACTTTCTCATCAGAAAATTACAAATACACAATCTTTTCAGAGGAACACAAGTTTCAACCAAACATCTATGAAAAGGTTCTCATGTCCTGATGGATAAGAAAAAAGTTTACCAGTAGTGGTATCTCAGTTGTCCTTAGGGTCCCCTGTACCAGGCTGTTTAGGAGACAAACTTTTATGCCATCTAATTTACGTAACAGAATTACAGGTCTATTTTTTAAATTTTCTTACTGATTTTCATTTCTTTAAGATGCTTTATTAGATTTTGTTATCTTAAATGCAGTGTTAAAGTTAGACAAGCAGAAAAAAATATCAGATATCTTTTAAAAAGGAGTCTAAAAGTTGCTCCTTATAGCGAGATATTGACTGAAAGACTTGTACACTGACAACTCAGCTACATGATTAGCTTACAGGGGGCAGCTGCACTCATGAAATAGTCACCACACAGATGTTTCTCTCAAGCACCTCACATACCAAACCTTTGGTAAAAGAAGTCTGCAAACAAAGAACTGGCAACACAACAGGTGATACCCAAAATATTTTGTGATTAAAAACACTGTTGTGAAGCCAAGAGAGTCTAATAAGGTTATACATCCATACAGGTGTACAGTTATATGCCAACCTCTCTTTAACACCAGGGTGACAGGCTTCTGCAGCAATTCTTTGTTGTCAGCTAGAGCTGTTCTTTGCTGGTACCCATACTGTCGCACACAGGGCTACCAAGATGACTAGAGGGATGGAATAACTCGATGAGGAAAGGCTGAGAGAATTTGGATCGTTCAGCCTGGAGAAAAGAAGGCTCCAAGATGACCTAATTGTGCTTTCCAGAACCTGAAGGTGGCCTACAAAAGAGCTGGACAGGGACTTTGAACAAGGGCCTGGAGAGACAGGACTAAGGGGAAGGGCTTCACACTGACAGAGGGCAGGGTCAGACAGAATATTTTGATGGTGGTGAGGCACTGGCACGGGCTGCCCAGAGAAGCTGTGGCTGCCTCATTCCTGGAAGTATTCATGATCAAGTTGGGCAGCCATAGGAGCAACCTGGTCTAGTGGAAGGTGTCCCTGCCCATGCCAGGGAGTTAAAACTAAATGATCCTTAAGGTCCCTTTCAACCCTAAGCTTTCTGTGATTCCATAATTTCTACCCAGCGGCTTGCAGCCTGGGTGCTAGTGCCTGCCTTGCGTGAGGTGAGGGCTCCTCACTTCACCGCCGTGCGCTGCCGTACACAGGCCCGAGCTGGACCCAGGCCTCTCCCCTGCTCGCAGACGCGGATGCCAGGCCCGAGGAGCCGGGGCCTGCGGAGCCGCGGCGCCAGGGCCGGCCCAGGCTCCAGCGCAGCTCATCCACACACCCCGCTCCGCTCCGCTCCGCCCCTTCCCTTCCGCGCCCCACGGCCGCCGGCACGCGCAGGGCTCCGGCATGCGCGCGCCGCCCTGCCAGCCAATGGGAGGCGGCGGCGCGGTAGTGAGGCAGCGGCGGCGCGGTAGTGAGGCAGCAGCGCCCCCTCCTGCTAGCGGCTGAGCCGGGCGGAGCCGGCGGAGGGAGCGCACCCCCCCGCAGGAGCGGCGCGAGCAGCGGCCCCGACCGCCAACCCCCCCCAGCCCNCCGCCCTCCCACTCACCCGCCCCCCCACTCACCCGCCCCGGGCGTAGGCAACCCGGTCCCTCTGGCTGGAGACGCCGCACGGCTGCGGAGGGAAGGCCGGGGCAGCGGCGGTTTCCCCGCGGGCTCTCGGTGCTGCCGGGTGGCCCCGCTCCTCCCGCGCGGTATCGGGCCGACCCCAGCGCCGCACCGGGCGAGGGATGGTTTGCTCGCGCAGCCGCGGCGGCGCAGGCGCTCGCGGGGGCCGCCGGGAGACGCAGTCTCCGGGCCGGAGCTCCCGCCGGGCACCGCGCCAGTGGCACTGGCTGGGCATGGCCGGCCTTGGCCTGCGCGGCCTTCCTGCGGCCCGGTCGGGGAGCGAGGAGGGTTCCGGGGCCTCACCATAAGCCCCTGTTCGCACGGATCGGCCACGCTGAACGCCCAGAACTGCTCTCCAGAACCAACGATGGCAGCAACAGCCTCCACCAGCAGAAAGCCTTACTTTGGCTTAATCAGGAACTTCATAGCAAAGCAGTCTTTTATTTCATTTAAAAAGACGTTAAGCATAATGGATGCTATCTATGAGATCCTTTTTCCTGGCTAAAAAGAGTCAAGTGTTTTGTCTGACATCACTATTCCTTTCCTTTGAGTTTAGATTCAGTGTAGTAAATGTGGATGGGATGTTTTCCATTCAAAGGAAAATGCTACATTTCAAAATTTGATCCAAATCAAAAGTACTGCTATTAAAACGAAGAGATTTTAAATCGAACTATCATTTTCACAAATAACATTTTATTTACAGCATGCAGACTCCTAAAATTGCTGATGTATTTTCAAAAATACAGGGGTATGGGTATTTTCAAAATGTTCACCGTGCATTTTAGAGTTGGTCAAGCGTAACCACCAAACAGTACATCTTCAAGTAAATCTCATTTGTAAAGGAAATGGAAGCATGCTCAGTTGAAAGCATTCAGCTTCCTCCTAGTCAAAATAAATAGCAAGAAATCCATCTGGGAAATAAAGCTCAGAAGCTTGGAAAGGGCCCTGCAGGTTATGCTTTGGCCATTCTTGTACCATCATTGGAGGCTGTGGACTTCTGCAAAACAAATACCCAGCTGCAAACACTGACCAGAGTACTCTGAACAAATGATCTGAGTGATTCAAGATACCATGGCTCTTGTGGTTCCTTGCCACTGTTCAGTTGGACATAACTGTCCTCATCCTTTACATTATGGGAGACAGAAGCATTCTGCAGCAGCCTAGAAAATAAATCCCAAACCCCAACAACCAAAATGCTTCAAAACCCCCAAAAGATTTCTAAAAAGCCATCCCCTACTCATTGCCACCTTAACCTAAACCAGTAGATATCACCCTGCGGTACTTGGATGGCTCCTTTTTGCAGACCCTGTGCAGGGAAAGGGGTAACTGCTGGTGAAGAACTGCAGCACAAAGGACACCAAGTCTTTCTAAGCAGCCACAACTATTTACTGTATCTATTTGTCAGTTCCCTTTGCTGTTCAGATGGCATTTGCAGTGGAAGGCAGCCATAACTTCATGCTCCACAATATCTTCATGCTGCCATCTTCCAGCTGTGCCTTACTGCACGCACAGCCGATACTGACCATTTCATACAGATTTAGATGTTCTAAGTACACCCTGCTTGAAAGTTACTCAAGCATATCCTTCTGGAAGACAGGAGGAGTTTACCTGCCTATGAAATGGAAACTCACTGCCAGGACATCCTTCAGAGGCTGTGTCCAGACTGTTGCCCTGCAGGTATGGATTGTTCTGGGGATGGAGAAGATGCCTTTTGATTACACAACATCACATTATGATTCACTTTGAGAGTCGTATGTGCCAGCTGCTTCCTGCTGGTAAGACCATTATTGCTATGACTCTTCCTCAGAAGAGTGGAAATTTGGTATTTCTCCAGGTCAGGATTCTTCCCACTCGTCTGGATCCCTCTATGTGAATCAACACATACAAGTAACCAAGGGCAACCATCAAACCACAGCCAAAATTCAAAGAGTAGATTTATTTCATTACCTTGCTAATGGCACCTTGTGGAAGACACACGGGGACACAGGCTCTATTTTATTTAGTTCATTCTAGCAGACAGCAGGAGTGAGGGGAGGGGGGCAGGTGCTAGCTGCCTGCCTCACTAGAACAAAAGGGTTTGCATGTCTTTGACAAATCAGACGATGAACAACATTAAGCATAATAAATAGAGTTTTCTCACACCAACATTTCTAGTATTCCCAGCTGCAAGATCACTTTGAGTTAAACTATTCTCTCCTCCTCACCAAACCTTCCAGTTTTAACCCTTTCCTCCCAACACACTATCACCTCCTCCAGCCACATGAGCTATGAAGCTGGATAAAGTTAACTGAAGTCACAGAGTTAAGTCACACTTTATGTGGAATACTTTTTATCCAGCGTGATTACAAGATGACTGACTGAAAAATTAGTTTCTTAAGACTTCTAAATCTATCAGAGATATTTGCTGTGTGCTCTAAAGCAATGTTCAGACTAGAAGTAGCTTATATGTTTTTAGCAGCTAGATTAATTAACAATTGTAATATATTACCATGGACCATAACAATTTCTCCATCAGTTCAGAGCCTGGAAATTCAGGAACTTCCTTCTAGAAAAGACGTTCAGTGTAATACACAGCCTCCATGGAGTTTTACATTCAGATTCCTGAACCAAGTATTATACACATAAAACACCTGACCAATTAATCTTAGTATTCTGTCTAGATTTAAAATTCAAGAACAAGCCTTCTGGAAGAAAATATTTGGATCTAAATTCCTTGGTTTAAAGTATTTAGTATCACTTTGCTTTTCTGCTTCTACTAGTTAACCAGCTGGGCTCCAACAACAGATTGAATGAGGTTTTCACATAACTCGGAGACACGAAAAATGTTTCTTCTAAACAAGGGAACCTGACTGTAAAACCAAAAACAGAGAGGAATTGAATTCAGAGTTATTTTTATCATCATTAAATAAAAGAGAAATTTCATTTCAAGTTCATAGTCATCTTGTGGAAAGAAATTGAGAGCAATACATAACATCTATTATTTTTACTTACTCACTGGTTTGGGGAATTACTGTGTTTCATTCCCAGAAACATGAATTATTCTCTAGCACTCAGAAGAGCCAGGCCATCTTGATCAGAAGGCTCTGCTTTAAGGAAGAAGTTACAAATTTCACCTCAAGCTAAGTGTAGCTAAGGCTATTTCAGTCAACTTGCCCTTGAAGTTTCTATGGGTAAATATAAATATCCTTGACAGCCTCCATGTAACATCTGAGAGTCAGAAAACCTTAGCATTTGCCTGTTGAAACTATTAGAGTCCTTAAAAATTTGTGAAGGGGTGAGGAAAACTAGAAACCAACCAGCCTTACACTGAACAACATCGACCTGCATTTCTTGGCAGGAAAACATCAACACCTCTGCAAAATCTTCATCCATGGGGGATTCCAATCCTGTTCTTCTGCCCCAGTACTGCCATATCTTTGTCCAGTAAAGGACATGTGCCTCAGTTAGCCAGCTTTAACTTGGTGTTTTGCCATTTCTTTCTCTAAGTGGTTTAGTTCCAGGATTCAGATATATAACTTGTGAAGAGAGGAGAAGCACAGAGGGAGAGGAGGGAAGAAGCTCCAACCTCTCAGATAAATAACAACACAGAATTATATTGCCTCTTATATTTTGTGCAGCAGCTAGACTGCAGAGTCTGGAAGCTACGAGCAAATCTATCAGACCCTCAGAGCACAGGGTTCATAGTTCCCCACTGTGCACTGTTCCTTCTATATGTAGATATTATCTATTTCTTTTGATACCAAAATCAGCTAGAAAACAAACTTTCTAACACAATTTGAAGTATTAGAAAGCAGGCTTTATTCTTTACTCTCAGCATGCTGAACACACCTGGAGGATATCTCCTCTAATCAGTTGTGTCTTGAAACTTTACAATAAAGTATTTATTCCATCATGTTCATGCATATATATTACAATGTGCTTCCTAGATAATACATAAACATCACTTTTCCTAGGACTTATTTGCATGCATCTGCCTCCTACTGGAAGTCCTTTTTAGGTCCTAGAGGATCATCTAAAGGGGTCTCTGCTGGTCATGCTTGCTGAGTGCCACCAGTATAGTAAATGACTTTGCCTTGAACTTCTCTTAGGGCATGTGTTGTTGCTTCTTATTTGTTGGCTTTGCCACAAAAGCTGCTGTATTCCTCATTATCTGTTTCTCCACTGTTTCCAGCTACGGTTATCATCCTGTGTCTGCTTTTACATTCTTCTATCTATTTTGCTAGTTAGTCTTTAGGTCTACTTTGCAGCTTCAAGGGGAACTGAAAATTTCTGTTCTCTGTGTTGTCTGTCACCTTCACCCAAATTATTTTTTAAAAACAGTTCCCAAGCTGGTGTAGCTCCAATTCAGCCCAGGAACAGCAACATGCTCTTTGTGTCACAGCACAGCAGTGATGACAGACCAGAAAAAGACTATAGTGATCCACATTTTTTCCATTTTTTTTGACCTACTTTCCTTTGCTCCAGTTGTCTAGATTGCTCTGCAGTGTGCCTTCACTATGGTTTTTTTCCACTGTTAAGTAGTAAATAAGGGCATTCTTTATTTTTACTTTGAACATGGTGCACATAATAAGGCTGATGAACACAAGGGCAGTGCAAATATTTGGCTAGTAAAAACACTGTTTTCTCCTCTTATTTATTGCTTTGCCCTCAGTTAAGCGTGTTCTGGGGAGTTTAGCAAGGAATGTTTACTAGAATGTCTTGGTTCCCTGTCCCCTCACACTGATGATGTTAGATCAAATTATCAAGAACCTACTATTACCATCATTTTTAATGACAATGTAAAGTCTATAGAGCAGGCAGGAATTCTGCACTGGCACATGTACTGTAATTCTTCTAAAAGAAGAGAGAACCATTTAAAAATAACTTACCTTTTGCACCAGAGGGTCACAGTGACAGTAAATATGCATTTTTCCAAAGTTCACAAATAAAACCCCTCAACTTAACATGCTATCCAAAATTACAGGCACTAGCACCAGGTCATGGGGACCCCTAAACGCATCTTCTTCAAGCACAAAAGAAGTTGCCACTTTGAAAACCTGGCAAATTTGTGTGGTGAGATGCTTCAGTGAGCACACTGGTTAACATGGACATTAAAATCATTCATGTCTCTGAACAGCCGCCTGCCATTGCAGGCTTGTACAGACACTGCTGCAGCAGTTTGTGCTTCACCAATTTTTCCTCCAGCCACACCAGCCAGGGACCAAGTGTCTCTAAAATGAAAGCCAAAAGGGTTGTGCACAAGTTGGCAGTGCAGGAGAGGTGCCAGCCGCCACCAAGGCTCAGACAGCCCTGCAGAGGGTCCTAGGCAGCAGACAGGACAACAACGTTATAAATATTCTCATAAAATAATAGATTTAATCATATAAAAGAAAGCAGAAAATTGTGAAGTATAAGGTATCGGAATGTTATGAGTGCTGTTTAAAATATGCAACCATAGAAACTTCACTAAGAAGTTACTGGAGTTCCTATGTTTTGTTCAAGAAACTATGGAGACCATCATGCACACCAGTGATGCTGCTTGGNAGACCAGTAACAGGACGGTGTGTCCGGAGTCTTATCGCATTCCTGAGACAGCAAGTAACTTGAAGGAGGGACTTGTGGGAGGAGATTTCCACACACAGGGGTCTCAGAGGCAGGGCCAGCCCATAGTGCTGCTCTCAGCATGACTCAGCAGCGAGGCCGGATTCCTCCTCTGAGCTGTCCCCGGCGGGAAAATCCTCCCAGCTCTCATCTTTATTTATTTGGAGAGCAAAGGCTGACTGGGTGACTGCCACAGAAACCCCCTACCCTTACCATCTAAATTTGAATATCAGGGATTCCAATGTACAGCTCAGTAGAGATGATCAATGATTGTCGTAGGGTAGGAATATTAATGAAGTTTTACAACTAGTGAAACCAATAATTGTAAACGTTAAATTTAAGAGCAGGAATATTATACATAGCATGTAAAAGAACTTATGTAATAATAATTCATCAGAAAAAGTATATAAAATGGATGGGTTTTGTTTACTAAACCAAACACACTTGGAGACTTATCTCCCGGGTTTCCGGTGCCGAAATAAAGAAGTGTCTGCTTATTCACATCAGATTTGTGTTGGGTAAGTTTCTTTCACCCCATTTGGTGACAGTTCCTTGGCAGCCCAGATGGGACCTCATTGAGAGGGACCAGAGAACTTAGGGACCTGGCTGGTTTTAGCCAGCACCAAGGAATTCTCTGGGACACCCATTGATCCCCGATCCAAAAGGCTCTTGGTGATGTCCCCTGGAATTGGTAAGAAAGACACTTCTTTTGCTATTCTGAAAAGGGACGGGGTTAGAGTCCCCTGGTCTGCCTGTCTGACATGGTAAAAGCTGCTCAGGGTTGGACTAAGTAGAGTACCCAAGTGGAAAGCTGTGGTTTCATAAATGAAAGCTATTGCTGGGTTGGACAATCAGAATTGCTAAGCTGAAAACTTAAATGCCTGTAAGTTCTTGTCAGTGTCTGTGTATCATTTAATATCTTTGTGTATTGTTAGTATTTCTTGGTGTTTGTGCTTTACTTGCTATTTTAAACACAGCACGGCGAAGAAACTTAGCGTGGATATTATGATTATGTTTAAGATCATTGGTGAGTAGACTGATAACAATCAGATTCCTAAAACCTTGCCACTAAAATGCTTATTGAAGCATTGGACAGAAGCAGCATGTGAATTACTTAAGTGAAAAATGATTGAATATTGTAACCATTGGTGGCCAACCTATACTTAGGAGGATCAAGAAAAATGGCTGGAATATGGCACATTAAGTTATAATACCATATTGCAATTAATGTTGTTTTGTAGAAGGGAGAATAAGTGGGATGCAGTTCCTTACGTCAACTTGTTTTTCACTCTAAGAAATCATCCAGAATGGCAAAAGGAATGCAGTAGGACCCCCCCCCGCCCCCCCGAAACAATTGAGTGAGTATTGTAATAATTTGTGGCTGAAGTATACATTGGCAATTTGCTTTGTAATAATTGGTTACACTATTGCTGGGGAATGAAAAAGTAAAATTTTAATCAGTATAGGAGCAACTTACTCCATACTGAATATGTGCAGAAGAAAACGTAGCTTGGAATCTGTAAGCATTGTGGGTGGGACAGGGAGGAAAGAGAACAGGCCTTTTTTTTTTTTTAACACCCATTACTATTTAAATTAAGAAAACAGTGGGGGACACACCAATTTGTATATGCCTGAATGCCCAATCCCTTGTTGGAAAGAGAATTATTGGGAAAATTGGATGTTCAAATAACTTTCTGAGGGAAATAAAAATTTACGAATCAAGAGTTGGAAGAAATCCCAGAGGAGGTGGAGAGTGCTGTAACCCTGTTCATATAGGCAACTGAGATGCCTGGACGATCAAAGGTGGCCAAACTGGTGAGGATTGCTCTCAAACCTGAAGCCAGACTGGTAAAGCGAAAACAATATTCTATTAAGTGGGAGGCAAGGGAGGGGTATAGAAAAATTTTTAAAATATGGGTTATTGAAAGAGTATGAATCAGAATATAACACACCAATATTACCAGTTAAAAAGCAAAATGGGGAATATAGATTGGTACAAGATTTAAAGCCATTAATAAAAAAGTACCTGATACTCACCTAGTAGTAGCTAATCTGTACACACTCCTGACAGCACTGAAAGGGAAATATGAATGGTTCACAGTGCTTGATCTTAAAGATGCCTTTTTCTGTAGTACCTCTTGACTCATATAGTTAGAAATTGTTTGCTTTTGAGTGAGGGAATCCAAACATGGGGCAAAAGGTGCAGCTAATATGGATTGAGCTACCCCAGGGTTTCAAAAGAGCCCCACTTTTTTTGACAATCATTTGGGGAAAAAAATTGGCAAGCTGGAAAAAGAAAATCTAGACAAAACTCTACTACAATGTGTAGATGATATTCTGCCAGCAACCAAGACTGAAAGTAAGTGCCTTGATGCTACTGTAAGTCTGTTAAATTTCCTGGGACAATCTTGATATGATCTGAGAGTGTCAAAGAAAATGGCACAAATAGGCAAAGAAGCAGTAATATATCTTAGAGATCTCGCAGGAAAAAAAGAAGCTTGGGAGGTGACTGAAAAGAAGTCGTTTGCCAGACTCCAGAGCCAAGTACTACAAGCCTTCATAGGTACAGCTGGATGGTGGGTCAGTTATGATTGCCAACTATGATGTACTAGCGAAACCCTTGTATGGCCCTGTTATAAACAACTCAGATCCAATATGGAAATGAGTTATTAAAAACTTATTGAGAACGTAAAAAAATCTGCAAAGCAAAATGGGGCAGTGCTGGGAGCTTGACTTGATGCCAGAGGCTCGTCTACAAAATTGCCATTCGGCCTTTTATACCCTTTCAATTGCATCAGCCTGATGCATATTGATTTATGGTTTTGCATAGCCACACCCCCCTTGTCAATCTTCTGAGATCCTGCGCTTTTTTGTCGCTGAGGTGATCAGGGTTCTCATTGGTTGGAGTCCTTATTCCTTTTATGGTGGTGCTTTTGAAGTCTGGCTGGTAACAGCACATCCCCCGTTGCAAACCCCACTGAACTGACTTTACCACACAAATCACCCCACCCCCATAAAGCCAACTTGTACAACCGAAACACCCCAACAACATTAAACCCTCTAACATATATTATCCCCTTGATATTTCCACAGGATAATATCATAATATACAACATCATACAACATTATAACTTAAAATATGACTTATAATACAAATTACAATTAATCCAACATATGGCAAGAGCCAACCCTAAAAATCCATTCATAACAGCCCTCCACTGAAAAATACTTGGTATAGATTCCTGAGTGTCAGAGGGCCTTTGAAACCGTAGAAGAGCCTTAATGCCAAACCCTGCACTGGGACTCCCACACTTAAACCAAACCATCTGGTTATTTGTGCACGAATGGATGCACCTGACACTAGGGGTATTGGCACGGCATTTGGGGTCATGCAAGCGGCCTGTGAGGTACTTTTCCAAACAACTGGACAATGCGGGTAAACGATGACCTGGATGCTTGAAGCAGTGGTAGCTGCAGAGCTTTTAACCCAGGAAGCACGAAAGTTGATATTGTGAGAAAATCATGATGTATCTACCCCATATGGTAATAGCTGGTTTGGAACAAAAAAGGAGGACATTGGATATCACCAGCAGAATGCTGAAATATCAAGTTGCCCTACTGGAGCAGAACAATCTTGAACTTACGGTAACCACTTGTCTTGGTTTAGAGACAAGCTTAGGAGAAAACCACTCTAGAATGAGTGTTTCCTCTAAAGGAAAGGATTTCAGCCATCCCCGCCAATAAGAAATGAATATTACTGGATGAAAGTGAAAAAAACCAACCGTTTATTGACAACCAAAGTGTCCCCATGGCACGGGAAAAAAATGAATAAATGCTGGGTATTGAATTGTCAGAACTTTATCCCCCACACACACGTACCCCCATACTGAAACAAAAAAAAGAGCCCAAAATGCCAGGGAAAGAAAAAAAAACAACTGCCAACTGTTGCCCTGAATTTTGCA
>VWZW01006013.1:119423-149796 GCA_013397115.1 Edolisoma coerulescens | reverse complement strand
CCCTCTTGGATCTCCCCACTCACAATTGAGTACGATATCTGCTTCCAGCAAGTGTTAGTGCCCTTGAAGGACTCACACTAAAGTTTATGGAATAACACCCCTTCGAAATAAAACCACTGATAATTCAAAATTCAAAGTTCAAAGATTACCAGTGATAGTTTACTGATTGCAAAAAATAATTTAAAGCAAAATACAGATAAGCTCTAATCACCAATGAAATCTAGCTTGAGATAATAATTTAGCTCACACAGAGTAAGGTTCTTATCTCATAGGTATTCCTATGATGAAGAAGACAGGTTCAGTTGGTCAGCTGTTCCCAGAACTTCTCCCTGTTTTTAACTGACTTTTATACTATATATTTTTATTTATTGGAGCTTGAGTGACTGTAGGCATACATAATTTTGTTACTGATTCCCTTGCTTTGGTCTTGAACACATAGTCAATAAAACATAGAGCATATGCTCAGAGAGGTAAATCAGACCTTGTAATTTTGGTATACAGGTGCATTAGCATTACAATGAAATTACAATGAAGCAAGTTTATCTGAGGGAGGGTATTTTGACACAGTTGCTGTTTCAGCAGTAAGACATCTCCTATCCCCCCTGGCTGGCAGGTGCTGTGCAGTTTATCAGCTGCGTGGTACCAATGGGTTCCCAACCGTGCAAGGATTTCAACAGTGCCTGGCCATGGTGTCTCTGCTCCACCCTCTGTTGCATCCCCCTTAGCAGGTGCTTAAGGTTGCAGGCTCTTTTGTGGGGGGAACTACCATGGAATAGATTCTGTGCATGCCAACTGCATTCCATCCAGGAAGCAGCAGCTATATTTCACTCTATAATCTCCATACTGTTATAGCTTCTGTTAGAATGTGAATACGGCTTCCCAGTTTTCTACAGTTTCTTGTCCAGTCATTTCCCCCTAGTCTGGTACTTGATGTGGAGAGCCACATACACTTTTTACAGGTATCTAGGTGTCTAAAGACACAGATGTGTGCCTCAGGTTTTAGGTATCATCAGAACTGGTGAACTAGGCAAGCAGAAAAAAACCTGTCACTAGTTATGTTTGTACTTTAAAAAGCTTAATGCATGCCTCAGATTTTTTGGTGTCTAAATGCATATGTGATTAGGGCTTAAAACTTCACACTGGAAAATGGACACCTCTGTAGATGATGGCTGAGGTCTGCTGTGTTGTTTAGCATTGTTCTGTTGGTGGGAGAAACAAACGCGTGTTATTTATATCTGTTACATGAAGAGGAACTTGGAAGAGAAGTACTGGCTAGCTTGGCTCATCCATGTTATACACTTGTTACTGTATTAATGACTTTATAGATGCAGCTTTCCCAATATGAACTGTTGTTTAGATAAAAAAGACATTTCACTGTTAATGCACTTAAACTGAAGGATGTTGTCCAATCATTTAATGGGATGCACAACTAGAAATAAGGTTCAGATGATTTCTCAAGCATCTGAAAATCATAGGATTTCACAGGAAAAAGAATCTGCTGAAGTTTATAAAGTTACAAGCCCTGGTTTACATTTCTTATTTTGAGCAACACTTCCAATATCTAGTGCACCCTGTCTCAAGCTCTTAAGCTGCCTGAAGTTTCTACAGCAGCGTTAACTGCTTTGCATCTTCATAATGAATTCTTGAGTGCTGTTTGGCTGTCTGGGATTGGAGGCAGTTGTTGCCATTTCTGGTTTTATTCTACTAATTTGCAGTACATTTCTGGTCAAAGGAGACATAGCGTGCTCAGAGAAAGCATGCCAGCAAAAAATATGTAGCTGAGAGGTGGGAAATGGTCAGTCCTAGATGTTCAGAGTACAGGAAGAGCTCAGACAGTGCTGATAGGGGTTTCTGAGGATCCCTGCATTTTGAATCACATTCTGGTATTGTCACAGTTTGAGGGACAGCTTTTGTTGAAGCTGATTAAGAGATAAATATGTACACCAAAGGCACAAGCAAATCAAAGCATGGCAAGGCAGGGATTTGCGTACAAAGAAAGAGCAGGTGGCTGAGACACAGTGGGAATTCATGTATATTCCTGGAGAGCAGTACAGAGATGTGTCTGTGGGTCCTTCTCAGTAAAGATAGTTTTAGGAAGAGCTTTGACTGTGCTTGGGAACGTTGGGATTGGAGCACTGATAGGGGTATGCTGTCCCTTACACCTTCTATGCAAATTAAATGTTGCTACACAATTTCAGAGTCTTGAAGGATCTGGAAATTGAATCTTCTGAGCTCGACTTCCCACAACCATGCTAAGGGTTATTTCATGTCTACCAAGGGAGAAATCTACATGGGCAGAACAAGCAGAATTAGTTGTGTTAGTCAAAGACCAGGCATTGAAATGATTACATAAATTAATAATGAGGAAGCACTGAATTTACAGAAGCCCTTTATAAATCATAACAAAATATTTTCTCCGGTTATAGTAAAATTTGCATTTATAAAAGAAAAAGAGATCCATCTAATGGCTGTTCACAAATCTAATCCCTGTGTGTTAAAAAGGCTCATCTGTAAGGCCGTGTCACAGCAGTGCATTCATGTTCAGAGAGAAAAATTAAACTGCTGGCTGCATGTGGAATTGCTGAATTTACTAATACTATAACCTCTCACAATATTGGGTAGATGTGTGCATTCAGTCCTCAGGAAAGGCAGATTGGGCCTCTATGCTTTGAAAGACTTCCTGTTCAAGTTAGTTAAAATACAGTCTATATTAACCACTGAATTGTCTATGGTAGCTAATGCAAGAAGTTACATTGCCTCCAGTCAGTTGAGAGAAAAAAAGATGTTTCTGCAATCTCATTCAGAATCTTTTATAAATGTCAAACACTGCATTATTGCTAGGGATAATTCCTTGTTTATCCACAAGTATAATATGTGGATATACTGCAGACTTTTTAATCATTCTTCAAATTACCTTGTCTCTCTTCAACTCTTTCTTTAGTATTCAATTACTAGTTCAAACATCCTAAATGCTTTTGCTAACTAACTCTTTAAAAGTTCCTGATTGCATTAACCAAAAATTGAGTGCCATAAAAATCTTGGGATGGATATCAGGAAGATTAAAACCCTATCTCATTTGCCAATCACAATTAATAGATGTATTAAGCATGAACTGTGCCTTTCAGAGTTTCACCTGCATTGATTTCTCAGACAATGAAAATTCTATTTAAAGTCTTTAATCAGACAGAAACAGAAACATCTATACTGATGTTTATTCTGAATAACTGGAAATATTGAAAAGTAAGCATGCAGAGAAAATGTTGGACCAAATACATTTGCTGTGGCATCAGTGGGTTTTGTCAGAAAGAACTCAGATTTGAGGCTCTTTTGTTACCCAATACCTTAAAGCAGTTTATACTGTGTTTAGGCCCAGCTATATGCTGTTTCAGGGAACAAGAGAATCACAGAAAGTGATGGGTGTCCTCCCTCCAGTCCTCTGAAAAGTGCCCCCTTTCCTGGTAGCTCCAATTTAGTGGTAAGTCACAGTTAGTTCTGGATTTCCCTTGCATTTTTCTAGAGACGTTACTGAGCTAGGAGGAACTGCTGTGATTTGTATGTGTATATGCTAGAAAAAGCAAAGAGAAGGGAGGAGCTACCTAACTAAAACACTCTCAAAAATTTGTTTTCTCTCTGGAAATGTCACCTTCTCGCTATTTAGTCCCTGGTGGATCCATTTATTACACTCCAATCCAGTTCATTAGAGTTGGGATTAAAAGCAGAAGAGTTTGACAAGCATGAATGATGCTAGTACCAAGAAGGATGGAAAGGTGATTTGATCATTGATATAAAGGACTGTTGGCAAAAGGAAAAAATAATGTCTGAATGCTTAGCGCATTAAAACCAAAAGCTGCGCCTAAAATTTAAACTAGAACCCTACAACATTGTTCAGAGAAAATATATTTTCATGTCAGAACTACATGCCTTATTTTGCCTCCTGTTATTATATGACTAACAATAAAACCTTTAACTGCAATGCCTTCTGCAATTACTTCCCCTGGACCTATTCCCCATTTCTTCATGCTATATTAAAAAGAGGTGGGCACATTTCTGGGAATGTATCAGAAAAAAAAAAAAAAAAGCAAGCAAGCTGTTGTTTCCATTGTGTTCTTTCTAGAAATCATGAAGTAAAGAAAGATATAGGAGATCCTAGGGGAGATGAACCTTTTAAAGGAGCAAGAAACAATTTCATACAATGCAAATAACCCCATTTCATTTGCCTAGCCCTGCTACAGTTCTGTTCACAGCAGCTCTCTCTATGCTGAGTTGGGGCAGCCTCAAGGTAGATATAAGCCCCAAGTGGCTGACCATATGTATTTTATAGGGAACTGGGGCAGAGATATTCTCTCTTGTTTTAGCAATCCCTTTTGCCTGCTGTGGTGCCATGGGAGAGTTCTTGTCTGGCATCCTGCCACTGAGATGCCCTTTTCCTTGGCATGAAGTTGTTAGGGCTGCCTTTTGGGGAAGAATGGCAGTGTGTTTACAAGTTATACTGTGTTGGAAAATCTAGCCAATAAATTAATTTTGCATTCTGCTCTCTTAGTGTAGCCCGAGATCTCATCTACAGACCATGTTCAATTTGCTTTATATGAGCTCTGCTTCTTTTACTGTAGATTTTGTCTTGCTGGAAAACCTGTCAAACAATTTCTTCATGCAGCAACAATTTTATTCTAATTAAGTTGGTGTAATTCTGAAGTAATGCAGTTGAATTCAGTGTAAGTCATCCAGATTTACACCACTATAACAATGATAACAATTTGGTCCAGAGTTAGAAAAAGCTACGTAAAACCTCACCCTATTTGTTAATTGATTTGCATGGTGGATTAAGGGTGAACAACACATGGTAATGGCATATCATTATAATATTCAAAACTATCATAAAATACAAAACACATAACCTGGCATTATTCATCTCTGAAATTAAATCACTGTCCCCCATCTTCATTCTTTGAAAGCATATTCACAAACAACATAGAGAATAAAGGGGAACAAGTCAAGGTTGTTTCTTTTGTTTTAGGCAATAAATATTCGTATATATTTAAGAAGTTGAAATGCCTTAATGGCTTTAAAGCTTTAAGAAAATAGGGTGATATAATCTTAAGAGTAATTTTTCTAGAGTTTTATATTTTTCACTTTTGGAACTTGAGTTTTAATTACTCTTGTCATCCTCAGATTTCTCATTTGAAGGCTGATTGGTAATAATCTGGACTATCCAACGTATGTTAACCATTTTGCATATGAGGGTGAATGTACTTAGACACTGTAAGTCACGTGCTCTGTCACCTCTTCTATGACATTTATCCACATGGGTGGCTAGAATCATAGAGTCATAGAATTGTAGAATCATAGAATGGTTTTGGTTAGAAGGGACCTGTGAAGGTCATCTAGCTCAACCCTCCTGAAATGTGCAGGGGCATCTTCAATTACATCAGGTTTCTCAGTCCTGTCCTCACCTTGAATGTTTTCAGGGATCAGCATCTAACACCTTCCTGGCCAATCTGTTCCAGAGTTTCACCACACTCATCATAAAAACTCTCTTCCTTATACCTAGTTTTCAGTCAGTCTTCCTTTGTCCTCATGGTGTTGCTGCACCACAGAAGCCCACTAGATTGGTCAGGCAGGACTTGTCCTTGATCAAGCCGTGCTGGCTGTCTCAAACCACATCCCTGTTCTCCATGTGCCTTGGCACAGCTTCTAGGAGAATCTCTTCCATGATCTGCCAGGTACAGAGCTGAGGCTGACAGGTTGGTAGTTTCCAAGGTTATCCTTTCATCCTTTTAAGAAATTGTTGTAATGTTTCCCCTTTTCTAGACATCAGGGACNGAAATGTGCAGGGGCATCTTCAATTACATCAGGTTTCTCAGTCCTGTCCTCACCTTGAATGTTTTCAGGGATCAGCATCTAACACCTTCCTGGCCAATCTGTTCCAGAGTTTCACCACACTCATCATAAAAACTCTCTTCCTTATACCTAGTTTTCAGTCAGTCTTCCTTTGTCCTCATGGTGTTGCTGCACCACAGAAGCCCACTAGATTGGTCAGGCAGGACTTGTCCTTGGTCCAGCCGTGCTGGCTGTCTCAAACCACATCCCTGTTCTCCATGTGCCTTGGCACAGCTTCTAGGAGAATCTCTTCCATGATCTGCCAGGTACAGAGCTGAGGCTGACAGGTTGGTAGTTTCCAAGGTTATCCTTTCATCCTTTTAAGAAATTGTTGTAATGTTTCCCCTTTTCTAGACATCAGGGACTTCTTCTGACTGTCATGTCATTTCAAATATCATGGAGAGTGGCTTGGCAACTACATCAGCCAATTCCCTCAGGACTGTGGGATCAATCTTGCTAGTTCCCATAGACTTACATATATTCACTCTCCTCAGGGGGTCTCAAACCTAAACATTTCTTACAGTGGAAGGGACTTTGCTCCTTCATTCCCTTTCTTGTGGTCTATCCTGTTGACAGCTATGGAAAATGGCTGCCGGAGAAGATTAAGGCAAAAATGTTGTTGAGTACCTCAGCCTTCTCCTACACTCTTCTATCGGTTTTCCAGTTGTGCTCCTGAGGGGGAATTCCTTCTTTTTAACCTTTCTTTTCTGGATGACACACCTGTAGAAGCCCTTCTTGTTCTTTGTGTCCCTTGCCAGCTTCATCTGCAGCCACGCCTTGGACTTCCTGACCCCATCCCTACAGAACAAGGTAGCATCCATGTACTCTTCTCAGGATACATGCTTCCACTGCCTGTGTGTTTGCTTCTTGCTCTTAAATGTTATTCAAAACATGTAACAGAGACATTAGTTATCTCACCTCAGGGGAAGACTGTAAAGTCCTTGACAATTCCCTTGGCCTTCACTGATTTATAGATGCTGCACAGTGCCCTAGTCTATGCAAAAATATTGCTGATAGGTCCCTTTCTAAAAAGGTTTTATGATAGCCAATCTTAAATCTACTGTTTCTTAAGCTGAATTTATAAATGAATGCAAATCCTTTTTTTTTTCCTGTGATTCAGTAGGATGAAAATTACCAGAAAATGCTAAGCTGTGCTAAAAGGTAAGTATCCTGCAATGCTTTCCAGTTAAGAGTCAACTTGTAATTTATCAAGAATCATTTATGAACATGCTTTAGTAACCATACAGGGATACACACACTAAATAAGAGGGATTACACAACAAATGCTTACAAGAATAAATAGAATGACAAAACACAGGATGCTTTCAGTGTCTCATGGGCGAAATGTGGCATCTTTAACTGTGAGAGAAAAAATTTAGAAGTTAAAAATAAAAGAATCATAGAATCACTTAGGTTGGAAAAAATCCTTAAGATCATTGTGTAACACTGTAGACCTAATACTGCCAATTCCACTACTAAACCATGTCCCTGGCTGCCATGTCTACTTATCTTTTAAATAACTCCAGTGATGGTGACTGTAGCACTTCCCTGGGCAGCCTGTTACAATGCTTGACAGCCCTTTCAGTGAAGAAATTTTTCCTAATACTCAATCTAAGCCTCCCCTGGCACAACTGGAGGCTATTTCCTTTTGTCCTATCACTTGTTACCTGGGAGAGGAAACCAACACCGCTTGACTGCAACCTTCTTTCAGTAGCTGTAGAGAATGGTAAGATCTCCCGTGCCTCTCCTTTTCTCCAGTCTAAGCAAGCCCAGCTCCCTCAGCTGCTCCCCATGACTCACTCTCTAGACCCTTCAACACCTTCTTTGCTCTTCTCTGGATGCTCTCCAGCCCCCCAGTGTCTTGTATCATCAAAGATTCAGTGCCATTCTTGATGGACTCCTCATGTGGTTAACAGTAAAAAAACTGCAGAAGTCACCTAAAGCAGACAGAGAGCCAGGGACTCCTAATCTGCTTCTTGGCATGGAGAGGAAGGCGTTAATGAGAGTGTAAGGCAGCAAGCTCTCCTGTCTGGGGAACTATTAAAAGGCTCCAATTTCTGGTTTACTCTGGTGTATGATAGAAGACCATTCCATAACACTAGGGTTTCAAGATGTCCTGCAGAGCCAGCAAGATGTTTCGTTTATCACATATTCCAGATACTTGGTGTTTCTATGGCTGTTCGGCGTATATCCAGTTTCTTTTGTAGAGCAAAATTCACTGCTTTCATTGCGATGCTTGTAAAAACAGCCAGCTCATACTGTGTTACTGTGGATATAGAAAACCAGTTCATACTGTGTTACTGTGGATATAGATAAGTGCTACATTGTACAGGATGGCAACCAAATTTTTTTTTTTCCCTGAGGCAGAAAGTTTTACAGCTTATAAAAATCCTCCTTTTGTTTGTATTGACCTTAATGGACTCCAAAACACAGGCCTCTGGAATCATCTGGGAGCATTTTGCTTAAAAGGCTGGCTGGCTTGGATCTCTCATTGCCTTTCAAATGGGTCTTCTTCCTCTTTGTTATGGAGCTTTCTGTTGCCATTATGTGCACAAGTGCTGTAACTTGATTTAGCAGGCTACCTCTTGAGCCTTAGGTGAGTCTCCACCTATTTTGTGACTACCCAGATTTACACATGTGAAAGGTGTATAGTTGCTGAATTGAATCAATTCTGCATATATCCAGAAGATACAACCATGCATATCAACAGAACAGTTATTACCCTTTGTTTTCTAGAATGATGTAGAAAGATCAAGAGGTTTGAGTTAAGATAAGCCACTCAATGTTATATCCATCTCTGCTGCACCGGACATTCAGCTCCTGTTTGTATTTAATTGTCACTGGACAGTTGTCAAAGGCTGCATAGAATGCCAAGAAACCACTTGCTTCATAATTTGAGAACAATTAATGAATTCTGTAGTTGGCCTGTGCTCTGGAGAGTTATGATTTCATTTCATGTGATAATCCAGTTCTATTTGATTCACTCACAAAGTAGATATTTTTGTGAACGCCACTATGTGCAGGGTGAGAAACTTGTGGCCATAGTATATATGTTATGTTAGTCACGAGATATCAACTTCAACCATCATATCAAATCACTGGTCAGTAAAATGTTAAATGATGTGTTCTTTACCTTCCATGTAACATTAGACATATTGGGGATCTGCAATATTTTTTATAACTATGAATGCTGGCCTTTCTGGTCTGAGTTGGCTTATACTATTTGACACCAGAACTTAAAATAGGAGAAGAAAGGTTTCAAAACTATATTTCCAGTAACCATATGCATCTTGTTAAATGCAATGTATTTTGCTCCTATTTGTATAAAACTAGTATGTATGCACCATTGGTCTGATGGACACACTTTTCTGATGTAACCATAACACTCAGATGACTGCCTAGAGCTTGAATTTTTTTTCAGTCTTCCTGTGAGGATAAATTCTTTTCTGAATTTTTACTGCGGCTATCAGCAAGCTGCACAATTTAGCTTCTTTAAATGTGTGCTCTAGGCTTTTTGTACCTTGATTTCCTAGAGAAATCAAGGATTGAGCTAGGTGTTGGACACCTGTTTCCCTGTCATGTTAATATGGCACACTTGATTGTATCTTTTTTCTGCAATGCTTTCACTCACAGACCTCTGGCTAGAACACTGATTAGAGCAGTTCCAAACCAGTGCCTTTAAGCCAAAACATTTTTTTTTTTTTTTTCCCCAACTAAAAAAGTTGGTAATGCAAACTGTGGTTCAAAAAAGCATTGTCTGGGTCTTTCATTCGTCTTCCTCAGAAACAAGAGGTGAAAGTAAACTTTTGGTAATGGTTCGTAGAGACCAGCTGCAGCATGCTTATTATTTCCTTTGCCATCTAAGGCACATGATGTCTTCAAAATTTGTGCATCCGTGCTCCTATTACCCAGGGAGAGAAAAATGAGGAATCTAGTTTGCGTGTTTTCCCACGCCCCACATAATGCTACTCCATGGTGATGCTGTGCCTTAAGTATGCACATAAAAATTGTGACCCCAAAACCATAAAAGAAAGGAAATCTCCTGTTGTACATATGTAAGCTGAAAGAAAATAAGCAAAACTGAAATTGTTATGGTTTAACGGAAGTCTTTTCTTCCTCAATATTTCTTCTGATAAAAAAAATCTGCAAACCAGCTCTTGTTACTGAAAACATCAGTTTACAGGAGGTGGCACTGTTTGGCCTACCTCTCCCTGCTTCCGAATCACGGTGTTAAGATTCAATTATTAAAATTACTAGAGATGCCTCTGCCTGAATTAAAGTGCAAACAAGACCATATGCTGAGGTTAATAGCACAGATTTTTATTTTCAGTAAATGTGATGTAGAGAGAGAGAGAAAGAAATAAGGAAAAGAAAGAGAAGGAATAAGAGTTGAAAGGTATATAGTCACCACTCATTGGATCTTGTGACAAGACTTCATCTTTGCAATTTCAGTGTCTGTTGGTTGAAGTGGTGGTCACTGTCTTGATCCATCAGGGATGGAGGAAGCCCATAGAGCACCACAGTTCCATGGGTTATAGATGCTCAGGTTCAGGTGGGAGGGGCCAGGTGTCTCTCCTGGGGTGGTGAATTTTGCATAGAATGATGTAATGCTGCAGATCACAGGACACTTCAGGAGTCTCTGATGGTGCAGGACACCTCTCAGGATGCCACAGCTGCCTCTCAGGTAAGAGCAGTTTAGTCAATTATAGCCCATCTGAAGGGGTGAATACCTTCAGGGTATGTGTGAATATCCCCAAACTTTACCAGATGGAGAGTTTTCACACCTGAGCCATTACACAAAGAGAGGGCATTGGCATGGTAAAAAAGCACTATCCCACTTCCTATGATTTGCCTCTCATCCCTAACATTCTCTTCCCTTATCAATTAACTGGTCATTGTTTGAGTCATTAGCCTGTCCACTCTCTTACACACGGTCAGGTGGCATTATTTTTCTTGAGCTAAGACTGCCATTGTTGTGAACCAAAAAAGGTTTTCGCATAGAAGTATATGGCTGTGTTTGCTTCTGAAAGATGGAATTTATGATTGTATTTATTTCCACCTACTGGATCACCATTGAAATGGACAGAATTTCTCAGTCTCATCCTTTAAATCAAAGATAAAAAATAGCCTGCTCATTTATAATCCATGTTTTCAACTAGATGGCAGGTGAAATACCATTCAAAGATAAATGATCATATTTCAGTTTGAGAATTCAAACTGGAGATCACAAAATTATGGCCTGCAATGGCAAATTTAGAGTGTCTTTATTTTTTGAATACTGCAATTTGGATTCTATTTTTTATCCTGTACGCAAAGACAAAGGAAAAAGTTGAGGCTTGTTTTTAATCCTGTTGGTTTAAGCTGCTTCTTCAGTTCCCTTGGCACTGGGCCCAGATGATGCCAGTCACCCACCCCCGGGCAGCTGGATTGCTAAATTCCAATCTATGCCCTTTAACCACTGAGCTTTTCAAAATAAATTTGCATATGTTGTAATGATGAATTAATTAGTTCAGATCAGACCTCTGCTCCATGGAAAATGTGGGGCCAGAATGCTTTGGAAAATATGAAAATCAGGAAATTATAGGATATCAGGAAATTATAGGATCTCTTTGGGTCTATTCCTTCTTATGGCAGCTACCACAACACAGATGCCCATAGAGTCTGCTAATATCCAGCAGGGCTTATTTCTTTGGGCACAGGGATTTCTGTGTTGACTGTGAGTTGTGTTTGCAAAGCCAGCTCAAGTTAAATGGTGCTGTGCTTTGAGCAAGACAAATGAGATCAGGAGTGCATCAGAGATGCTCACAAAGTTGTTAGACACCAGGGGAGGCCTTGGAACAAGGGACCGTGGCCAAGAGCTGAAAATGTCTATGCAGAATCACTCAGGCAAATGCAGGTTCACATATTTTTGGGCTGGCTGGATGTTTCTGTTTGTCTCAGCTAAGCGTCTCCCTGGTGCCTGAACTGGCTTTGCTCCCAGGGAAAGTGTGGTGTCATTGCTGCACCCTAGCTCTCAGTGATTTCAAACCAAGTGCTCTGTATGCAAAATATGGAGAATTTACTGCATTTAGACAATTCAGATCAAATTACTATGAAGGCATCTGTGAGAGAAGTGACATCTCTGATGTGTTTCACCTCTGATGTCCTTCATCAGTAAAAAGGTTAGGAATCCAAATCCTGTGTTGATACAATTACAAAGCCAGACTAAATTCATGTTCTGAACTCTGCCAAGCTTTGACACACATTAAACGCAGTACAGACTTTTCTCTGTAACACTCATGTCCTTTTTATTGCTGGCAAAATTAAGTTTCCTTTCCTGGTTTTACTGTCTTGGTTGTGCAAGATGACTTGCTAAATACTTTCTATTTTCTACAGCTTTCTTAGAAGAGAAAGCATATTTATTACTGGTGAGAAACTAAAATTATGCATAAATAGAGAGATCATGAGGGCATAAAAACATTGGTGGATTTAGGACAAGTGGTTTTTACTTTGCCTTCACTGAGATAGAAGGTCGGTCTTTCCTTTGTTCCTAGGCCCTCGTTCTTCTTGCTCTTTATAGAGTAGAAGAGTGGGAGCACATAATTTTATGATCTCTGTTTCTTTTTAGAAAGCACCTTGGTACTTTTGTTAACATCTTCAAATTGAAATGTCCACATGTCTCGGGCACCCCTATGATCATAACAACTCTTTCTATCCTGCTCACAGGGGAAAGTTACTGCTGCTGTAACTGTAGATGATGATAAACTAGAAGTGAAAGCTGACTCAGGCTCTCTGCACTGTTTTTGCTTTACAGTGAAGATGTTTCAGGTGACTTTTGTTAGAAGGATTTGATGGCCATCTGCACAGAATAGGGGTGTCCTCAGAAGGCTTTTACTACATTAATTACATCCGTTTTCAGCTGCTTTACCTCTCCTTTCCAACAGAAATGGCCTGCATCTATTGTCAGGGAAAAGAAATGGGAGGTGAACTTGCAGAAGTACTCTCTGAGATATGAGGGCATAGTTTACCTATCCAGAATCCCACTCAGTAATTGCTGGACAAAGTACGAGTCTGGCTTTATTGAAGCAAAGTGAATGGAACTATGAGAACTAGTTCTACAATATAGCTCTGATATTAGAAAATAATAGCTCATTCAAACTATTTCAAGCAATCTATGCCACATATTTCTGTGAGGGCTCCTGATACAGACATTTGGTAAGATCATGTTAGTGCACATACAAATGAGTATGACTGTGAAGTTAAGTCTAAGGGATTATATTTCTTTAGTAATGAAAGAACAAAACAAGTTTCCAGTGTTGACGCTGCCACAACACCAGATGCTGTTCTAAGAGTCCTTCCTTCTGTATTTAGATCATTCTTGTCTTCTTCTCTGGATGCAATTTTCAAAGCAAATTATGTGAATGGACACATTTCCTCTTAAATTACTGGCAAAACTCCCACATACTTCAGTGGAAAGAAGATAAGACGCTATTTGTAAGATGGTGACTTTTTCCTATTACAAATATCCCCTGTGATGATCTGCCAATCATTGCATTACAGATACATGGAGCTTTTGAGTAGATAGTGAGTCACCAAAACTTATCAAACCAAACCAGAAGAACACATAGAATTTATGTAGTAGTTTTCATTATAGTTCTCACATAGTTTGTAAACATAGATTAGTTTATCCTCTCTCTGTTACACAAAATTTGGTCCAAAGTAAAATAACCAAAGCAAGTATTAAGATCATAGCAGGAACTAACATGAAGTAGCATTAAGGCTGAGTTCTTAGCTGCCATACCTCCATATGTTTCACAGGGTATGAAGACATTATTCCATGTTATCCATAGCTGGGTATTAGCTATGTCTTGCTGCTTTCTCTTCCATTTAAATTCAGTTAGATGTAGAAGTAAACAGAAAAAAAAAAAGAACCAGACTATCTCTGTGTTTTTCAGTGAAACCCAATATATTCAGGCCAGATGCTGAAAACAAGCAAAGATTTTTAAAGTAATGAGCCAGTTGGAGTTTTGCCTACGTACAGAGCATGAGACAGTCCCAGTCTGTGAACGCTTCCACCAGGCTTGCATTAGCTTTTCAGTTGGAATTAATTTGACAGAATCTCTTTTTATAACCAAAGTAATCAGAACAAAAAAGAAGTTCTGCAAGTGCTCCCCTCTGTGCTCACTCACTCGAATAAAAACCCCTGTTGTCATAAAAAGTACACCAAGGATACAGAAATATTTTTTAATGAACTAGTTCTTGTGGCAGCATGAAATCTGGGATTAGATATATAGTGCTATTAGTCTTATTTGTGTCTATCTAGTCAGTCTTGTGTTACTTTTGTCTAATTTTCATAAATGTTTAAGCTGGTAATATAAAATCATTCTTCTTGTCTCCTGTAGTGCTCTGAGAAGCAAAAAAAAAAAAAAAATCTTAACATCCAATGCTGATTTGCAATCAAGCTCTGCCGTTTCAAATTGCATCACATGATTCTGCCTAATGGTGATAAAGAGCTCCAGGAATGGGATAATGTTGAAGATTGTTGGTTGTTGGTCACAGTGATCAGCTGTTGGGAAAGGCTTAAAATAGTGACAAATGTGTTGGTGTGATTTACTAGGGAAGGCACCGATTTTCTAACATGTGTTTCCAGTATCCTGTGTTATACCTGGTCTTATTTTTGCTTGCATTACACTCATATGAGCAAAGCTTAGAAGACAGGATGGTGTTTTAAAAGTCACAAGGTGAAAGGAGCCTGTACAGGGCCAGATCAGCCCCTTGGTTACAGTAATTCTCACCCCAAAACTTATTACTGCACACATCCCTGCTAAGTGATGAATGTACAATCTGTATGTACATCAAAAAAAAGATCTTTGACTTAGATTTTTTGAGCTATATTTATGTAGGATAGAGTACTATGTCATTTTTAGAATTAGGAAGTGCAAAGAAGGGTTTTACAGAACTAATATTATTCCTCACAGGTTGTGCACAGACTTAAGGGGTAATGCTCATGGAAACCCTTGGGCTTCATCCAGATTCAGTTTTATAAGACTGTTTTGGCCTGATTTTGTGAGTATAATTTAATTTCTAGCTGTTGCCTTTTTTTTTTCAGTCCAAATTAACATGCAGCACTAATGCTACCTGCTTACATTTCAAGCTTCCACCACTAAGTCCCTAGAATATTTGGTTTTAAAAAATTTGAAACAACATCAATATTTCTTTAATGCTCTTTAAAGATGACTGAATGTGTTTTCTGACCAGAAACCATTACGCTGCCTGCTATGTGAAATATTTGTTGTCAAATTTCCCTAGTGAGGAACTAGGGAAAGTGAGGACCGGGCTAGTGAGGACCAGGAGCTGTTTTGATGAATTTTTTTGGTGATCCCTGTAGGGTCATGTTGTGACATTAATGAGGAAGCATAGTTCAGCCCTCTTTGATCCATGCTGAATGTAGAAAAAGCAGCAATACCTTTGATAAAATCTGAAAAATCCCCTAAGAACACAAATTGATATTTTCTCCAGTATTGTCACAGGCTTTCTTACATTCTGATTTTGATCTGATCAATATAATTTGGAAGCATCTTTTCCTGATTGTGGCTTTTCCAAACGTTCCTTAAGTAGAGGTACAGAACATAATTACTGCTGCCAGACTGCTGTTCTGTCTTTGCAAAGCTATGCTAGTGATGTTTCCTCATGGATTTTGAATCAGGTGCTTGCTCAGTCAAATACAAGATTACATTACTCCCTCTGGACTCTTCTTCTCCCAGGCCAACTGCCTGGCAGACTTTCGTCTGGAAATTCTTGTCATTGCTTTTCTAAATCTTGCCTCTGACTACAAAGATTTTAAGATACTGTCTCATCAGTATGCAGATGTACTTCACCAGTTTTGTTTGGATATTTTCTAAACATTGACTAATTAATTTCCTGTTTAAGACACACCTGATCAGAATGTGCAACTGAAAAACAAAAATCTGAAAAATGTGTTAGCTGCAAACTTCTTGCTTTCCAAGAAAACAGAAGGGATGTATTTTGCAACCATTTCTGAATTCCATTTCACCTTTGCATCTGATGTTCCGGATGTCACTTTCAAACTTAGCACTCCTTGTAGCTACTAGCCAGCTGTCCTACCCATTTTACATGGGACTGTGTGATGCGGAAGAGAGAGGAAGGGAGGGAAGGAAGGAAGGAAAGGAAGGGAGGGAAGGAAGGGAAGGAAGGGAAGGAAGGGAAGGAAGGAAGCAAGGAAGGATACAAGGAAGGAAGCAAGCAAGGAAGGAAGGAAGGGTCCTCTGCTTGTTTTATTCTGGTTTCTAGAAAACTCCCACTCGTATTGGAATTTCTCCAACAGGCCTCCCATACATGGTGAGATCACCATGTCATTCCAGAGTTACTTTTTATAGAGATTAAAGAATGAAAAAAATGTCATTTTTTAGCATTAGTGAGGATAGAATCTGTCACAACATGAGATGTATTTTGTTTTTAATATAAATTCTAGATTCCCAGCACAAATGAAAACAAACTACTCATCTTCTTCTGAAAAGTCATTCTTGAATTTTTTGTCACCTCCCTGAATTGCTGCTTTGCATCTAAATTTTTTATTTACTTTCTAAATTTTGAGGTGAACTTGCTACTAAAGGCAGGAATTTTCTCTCACATAGAGAGCATTTCTTTTTTTAAGATCTGAATGATGTCAATACAGTGTGTATAGAAGAAGTACAAGATTTTCAAAGGCATAGAAATTAAGGAAAGTGAAATAAAGCCAGAAAAGGGAAGTGATTTACCAAAATATGGGCATTGATCTAGTATCGATACCCAACTGAGATGGACAAGAACCCTCTAACAACTTAGAGTTAGAAGATGTACGTTTATTTAGGCACCAGGCACCTGCGTGGGATCATTCCCTAGTACGCAGTGCCCGATTACAAAGCGATACAAAGCCTATTTATCTACAAGAGTTCTAAATATTCAAGATACAAATGCATATTTGTAACATTGACACCTCCCATTCCCCGCTTCATATGATAATTAGCTGAAAAGTCATTAAGCATGCGTGGTTTGTTCCTTGAATTGAGTCGGTGGTCCCATTATTTGGGGAGAGGTTGCAGGTGATGAAGTAAAACTCCTCTCCCTCGCTTTGACCTTTCTACCTTTCTGGTCTTTGACAAGATATATTATCCTAGGAGGACTCCCAGTTCCTGCCCTCATCATTTCAGAATGGGACCTTGTTACTCTCCGAGACGGAGATCGGCGAGGAACGACACTGATTCCAGTTTCAGACGAAAGAGGAATCTTTATTTAATTATATAAACGGGTTTTATATGTTAGTTCTCTGGAGTGGCACAAGGCCATTGTCCCCTTGACCATCCAGCTCTTTACATTGATTGGTTAGTTACCACATGAAGGAGTTCCCTGATTAGTATAGCGACAACTTGCACCTGGAAGATAGTTTACAGAAACTCCCAACTGCCTCTCAGCCAGTGTCTGTGAGAAAGTAAAGACTTTCTCACAGACAGAGGCAGAAAGCTGGAGAATCCCTCTGCAACTCAGCTTTTGGCATCCACAGGACCTCAAATAGAAAAAGTAGTAATTGTCTGCATTTCTTTAGATCCATTAATCAGTGTTTTCTATTTCTCATTATAGGCACAGCTGAACAAATATAACATGGCAAGCAATCAGTTACTTACCTCTCAAAAGCTTGTTTCAGGCCTACTTCTCTAACAAATCATTAACTCTGTTAATTAACTCTAGCTGGGTTTGCTTATTAAATCTATTTTAACTAATTTCAGCAAAGCTAACCTTTAACCAAAATCTTAATTTTTAAAACTCTTGTGTTTCAGAAGTACCAATTTCGGAAATGTAAAGACTCCTCAAATTTGATAAGAGGAGTTACTTTTCCATGAGCCCTGTAAGGCTGTTTTTTCAGGGCAGAGCACTGTGAGTTGCACTGTCTCTGTAGACCAATAGCTCCATAGACCCAGCACGCATCAGCTCTTGCAAGTGTTTTCCATTTTCATCCATGCTTGACAGCCAACATTTCTTCATTAATAATATTATAGAAGCTTCCATTTAAGGATTTTTTTTTCTAAGTAAGATTACTGCAGAATGTGAGCTGGGCACTGATGAATAGTCTGTGAAGGATTTTTCATAATATGTGCCCCAGAGCTCTCATAGGTCTGAGCAGTGTGAATGCCTTGAGGAAGAACAAAGGAATATCTCTCTTGGAGCCCTTTGCTTCTTGCCAAGAAAGATGTAGCTGTTAGTTGCCCAACTGGAAGCCAGCAGATCTTGCCATACTAGGAAAGGCAGGACTGGGTGCAAGAAGACATATGATTAAAAGGCATACAAACTGCATATGCGTGTTAACTTAACATCATCTGTCCTTAGTTTTCTCATGCTCAGCCTGACCTACCACAATACCATTTCAAAGAACTATGTAACTATATCTTGGTACCTAAAAGTACAATTCCTATAGCAGTCACTGCCTCCATGTGCAGTTTCTCTCCTTTTCTACACCCTAAGACAAGGGCCTTAGGAAGAGCAAAAAAAATATTTTCTTCTTGTTATCTTCAGGATAGCAGTGTCAAAAGCAGGTTTAGGCATTTGGGGTGAGTATAAAAGTGAAACTCTTTGTAGAACCCACCTAATACAATCACCACTTTCAAATCACTGAAGGAAAAAAAGTAAGTCCTTGATAAAGTCTTCTGGGCTCTGACTGGTCAGTGCCCTTAAAAAAGGGTTCAGGAAATATGTATACCAAATTTTCAGTCCATATATCTCACAAAGACAAAATTACAGATTAATTCCATTCATTTTGATAGCATTGCTGCATTTTTATAGAATAATCGTCACACTTTGATGCTTTAGTGTATGAGAGTGCTGACCAGACCATTTTGCAATAACTGTCTCTTTTAAAATCAAGCTTCCAGATTGCTGGTGTTGCATTGCATGCCAAACTGTGCAACACTTTTCCTTGGGTAAGCTACAGAAAAGAGCCCTCTGAGATAATTTTTGCAGACAGTCTGTCATTCTGCAGCAAGAGGAGAAATTGCCTTGTCATGGTACATGAGGCATGAAAACAGTGTGTGTGCTAGAGCAAGCAAACCCATAAGCCTGGAGACACAGCGATGAAAGGTGGAGAACATTTGTGGTGAAAGATCCACTCTAGCCAGCCCAGGAGGAAACTTTTGCTCCTGCATGGATGAGCTTTCTTACATGCCCAAGGGATGGAGATGTTTACTGAGCTCCCTGCCTGGACTTTGCAGCAATGTTTGAGGCTTTGTAGCCCAGGTCACTGAACAGACGGAAGATAAAACTGATGAGCCGTGGGAAACACAAATAGAGAAGGGATGCAATGATGCATTGAGCACAGGCAAAACCAAGGATCAACAGTACTTGGTGACATGCAGGAACAGTGAGATCAAGCAACAAACAACTGGAACATTTCTGACTTACCTTGCCATGCTGACATCACCTTCATCATGAGAGGGTTATGTCTCAGACAGCTCTACTTTATCTAACCCTCAGCATTTGATGGGAAAAGGTATTGGCCTGTTTATAAATATTGTACAGTGGAAACATCTTGACTAAAATCCTTTCAACAGTCCTTCCTGTGTCTCATTCACTCATTGTGAAGGACAGTTACCACGCAGGACTGTGACCAATCATTTAAAAAGCTGCTGACTGATGCAAGGAAATCAATGTGGGCACTGGACAATGCTGTGTTGATAAAAAATGAGTTGGTGTATAAGGCCTCTGTATCATGCTCACATTTGTACCTTCATTGAAAGGAACAGACAAACAAGGAATTCAGCATGAAACCAGAATTGCCCTACTATAATATTCTTAGTCTTTCTCTGCAAAAGAGAGATTTGATGCAGGATAATAATTGTTTGACAAGCCTTGTCAAACACTATTAGGAATTCTGAAATGCTTTAAAAGACTTTATATCATGTGGATTTTATATGGTTTCATTTGAAAGCATGGGATTTTTTACTCCTGTCATTGTTCACACAGCACAGCTGAAAATTACATGCGGTCTGTGACTGCTCAGTATGATTCTTTATGTGAGTAAAGAAGGTAGAATTTGGTCCTTCTGATGCATACATATCTAGTCATAGGATTTGCTTCAAAGATGCCTTTGAGTGAGGAGAGGAAGAGCAGCACACATTTCTGGAAACACCTTTGAAACTCTTGTTATAGTATATTTATCAGGACTTGCATGAACCTCACTTCTGCTGTTCATTAATGCCAGCAACACAATGTACTGTCAAAAGAGATTACTGGACTTATGTTGCTTGAATAATTGATATCTGTAGCCAGTCCAAATTTTAGTCAAAACATTTTGTACTAAAATATTTCCTTAATTGAAATCTACATAGTTTTTTTTTAGAACAGCCCAGTTCTTCTAAAGTAAGTGGTTGAGGTTTTTTTCTTTCGTTTACACATACCTACATAAATTCTTTCTTAATGATACGAGTAGTGTAGTATACCCTGATCTTTTTACAGGTATATTGTATGAAAGGTGAGATATTCAGTCTGTTCTATTCCCATTAACAACATCATGATCATCGTCATCATCATCGTCGTCATCATCATCATCAAAATCCTCATTCTCATCATCATCATTATCATCACGACCATCATCATCACAATAATAATGTTCCTTTTAAAATCATTAATAGTAATGGCTACTTAGTAATGTCACACCACTTATTTATAGCAAATATACTCAGTCATATGGGGTTTTTTTATAAGTTTATGCAATACCAAGCCTGCTGGCAACAAATAGGGTCCACCTGTCTTAAAGGGGAAAATGGATCTTAGCTGAGGAGTTTTCAGGGCTTGTTCGGAGACCTTTAAACCAGATTGGAAATGGGATAGGGACATAGCCAGGCTCAAAGAAATGAGATGTGATAAGAGGAGAACTATAGTGACCACCCCAGTAGCAAAAGGAGTCTTAAGACGAAATATCTCAATCAAGCACAAGGAGCGAAAGATGTAAAACAACAGGACTATGGGGAATCCCTTTGCAATCCTACTGGGATATTGACACAATCAAATGCAAGCCAATACATGCAGTATGGGGAACAAACAGAAGGAACGATAGATCTGTGTGCAGGCACTGGGTTTTGATCTCAGTGCCATTACAGAGACGTGGTGGGATAGCTCACATGACTGGAATATTGTCAAGGAGGAGTACCTGCTGCTTAGGAAAGACAGACCAGGAAGGCTCTGCAATGGAGTTGACCTCTCTGTGAGACAACATTCAGATTGCATTGAGCTCTCTCTTGGTGAGGATGATGAGCGAGTTGAGAGCTCATGTGTCAGGATGAAAGGACAGACTAATAAGGGTGACACTGCTGTGGGTGTTTGCTACAGGACACCTGATCAGGAGGAGGAAGTGGATGAGGTCTTAAACAGGCAGCTGGAAGCAGCCTCACAGTCACAGGACCTGGTTCTTGTGGGGGTCTTTATCTACCCTGACATCTGCTGGAGAAGCAACACAGCAAAGCACAAAGAATCCAGGAGGTTCTTGGAAAGGATTGATGACAACTTCCTGTCACAGGTAGTGGAGGATCCCACAAGGAAAGGTGTTCTGATTGTCTTTATACTAACAAACAGGGAAGACCTTGTTGGAAATGTAGAAGTTGGGGGTAGCCATGGCTGCAGTGATCATGAGATTGTGGAGTTCAGTATCAGATGAGGAGGAAGTAGGGCAGCAAATAAGATTGCAACCATGGACTTAAGGAAAGCTAATTTTAGCCTCTTTAGGGATCTTCTTGAAAGAATCCCATGTGAACATCCCTGCAGAGAAGAGGGGTCCAAGAGAGTTGGTTGTTATTCAAGGATCACTTCCTCTAGGCTCAAGAATGGTACATTCCGAAGAACAAGAAATCAGGCAAAAGGGCCAAGGGACCTACATGGACAAATAAAGAACTCCTATCATTACTCAGGCGTAGGCAGGAATCACACAGAAGATGGAAGCAGAATCAGGCCACTTGGAATGAATATTGCGAGATTGTCAGTAAGTAGACATAAGACAAGGAAGGCCTAGATCCATCTGGAATTAAATCCGGCCAAAGATGCCAAGGAAACCAAGAAGCGTTCTTCAAATTGATAACCAAAGGAAAAAAAACTATTATGTGGGCTCATTAGTAAATGAAGAGGGGACTTTGGTAAGAGAGGAAGCAGAGAAGGCAGACTGATGCCTATGCATCAATCTTCACTGACAAGACCAGGCCTCAGGGATCCCTGAGCCAGGAGACCAGGGTGGCAAAACAGAAGGAAGACTTTCCCTTGGTCAGGGAGGATTGGGCCTGAGAACACCTGGGCAAACTTGACATCCTCAGGTCCAGTAGCCCTGATGGGATGAGTGAGTGCTGAGCCCATGAGTGCTGAGAGAGCTGGTGCATGCCATAGTGAGGCTGCTCATGATCTGCTTTGAAAGGTCATGAAGATCAGGAGAGGTGCTGACAACTGGAAGAAGGCAAATATCACTCCAGTTTTCAAAATGGGCAAGAAAGAAGACCCAGGGACCTATGGGCTGGTCAGCCCCATCTCAATCCCTGGGAAGGTGATGCAGCACCTCATTCTGGAGGCCATCTCTGTCCATGTGGAAGACAAGAAGGTGATCAGGAGTAGTCAGCATGGGTTCACTAAAGGTAATCAGGTGTTTGGCCAACCTGATTGCCTTCTACAATGAAACAGCTACCTGGGTGGATGAGGGGACAGCAGTGGGTATTGTCTAACTCAACTTCAGCAAGGCTTTTGACACTGTCACGACATCTTTGCAGGCAAACTCAGGAGGTGTGGACTGGATGAGTGGCCAATGGGATGGTTTGACAACTGGCTGAATGGCAGATCCCAGAGGATTGTAATCAGTGGCACAGGGTCCTGTTGGAGGACTGTCACCAGCAGCATCCCTCAAGGTTCAATACTAGGCCTAGTATTGTTTAACTCATTCACTGAGGACACAAAGCTGGGAGTAGTGGCCAATACCCTGGAGTGCTGTGCTTCAGAAGGACCTTCAGAAGGTCCAGAAGGACCTCAACAGGCTGGAGAGATGGGCAGAGAGTAACTGTCCGAAACTCAACAAAGGCAAGTGCAGGGTCCTGCACTTGGGAAGGAATAACCCAATGCACCGGTACGGGCTTGGGGCCAACCCACACACTTTCCTTTACAGGATGTTATGCTTGCTCTGTGGTAGCTTTAAGCTGCTGTAAGATAATGCAGATGGATATGAAAACATTATCTGGAAAACATAAGTGAAAATTTTCTTCTCCACATCAGGAAGCCAGCATAATATTTTCCTGGTGAATTATTTATTGCCATTTGAGGAAGATTCCTCGTATAGAAACAACTACTTTAATCCAGTTGACTGGAAGATTATTACAAACTTCATTGGTTAACTCATCAACAAAAGGTTCTCTAAGTCTGATTTTGCTGGAAATCAACTAAAGGGAACTTAAACCACAAAAGAAATGCAGGGATGTGACAGGATGTGCTGGCTTACTCATGGAAGTCTTTCATTGAGCAGTGAAATGACTCGGTTGGAAATACTCGCAGATCTGCACAATGTAAAAGGTAGTAGTCAACTTCCAGAAAAACTTTGGTTCAGATTTCCTATTAAAGACAACCAGCAAAAAACCAGACTGTGGTCAAAGAAACACTATAAAGTACACTACAGCTAACTAACCAGTTCTCCCCAGTGCATGCAACTCTCTGAGTCACAGAATCATTAACAACTCTGGGACATTGTGTGGAAAGTTAAGAGAGGCTGTGATGGTTGACAGACACTATATATGGTAAGTTTGCAAGTCCACAGCAATCTTTCAGAAGATTATGAAATTACTTCTTGAGGTTTTAGTGTTTATTTAGCACTGGAACAGTAAGTATATATTGCAAAAATAAAGCCAAAAAAGAATGTAACTTAAGGTATGAGTCTCATGCTCCTTAACATCTAAGCTCCAAGTGACCTCAATGTCCTTCTCTCTGAATTTATGTCTACATCACATACTTAAGAGCTCCTTGAAATGTTTCATATCCTAAATAGAATCTTTTCACTTGAAAAAGTTAATTGTCACCAAAACAGGGATTTTATTAAGTAAAACTTAGTCACAGAAAGGGTTTTTACTGGATATGGAAAGAGGATTTGTGTGCAACTTATGTTGGTTTTTGTTAGTGTCTTACCTGTCCCACTTTTTTACCTTTCTGGAAATGAAAAAAAAACATGTTAGCACCAAAATGTCCTGCAGTAGCTTCTGAATATGAAAGGCCACAGTAATCTTTCCACGTAGTTTTCAAATGAAGAAAACTGCTCATTACTGAGTTAGATTATAGTCTTCAAAAGTGTTTTCTGAAGTCTCTACCAGGGAAACATCATTAAAAATTCAGTACACAGCTCGCTCATCTCATTTGTCCCCAAGTGTGCTGTGCATCTGCTGCTCTGGATAAATTAAAGTATTTCAATTCTTCAAAGAATGAACTTTGAAAAACACAGAACCTGTTGGTCAAAACTGGAAATACTGCCTTAGTTTAAAGAGATTAAGGGGTAAAAACCTGATTTTTCTTTAAGTAGCTTAGCTTCAAATGATGGTGAGGCTCTACAGGGTGCATGCAAATGTAAGAGGATAGTGAAACTACCATCAGGAAAATTATGTTCCTTTTCGTATGCAGATTCCTATCCTTAACGTGGCCTTTTAATTAGCTTGATTATAGTGGTGCTTACTTGTTAGTGCCTCAGTGCTTTAATTTAAGAAACTGACTGTGTGTTCATTATAAATTCCTATTTTCAAAGATTTATAAATAAAGCTGAGCAGCAGCAACCACAACAGAAATGAAAGATAAATTTACTTGGAAAGTGTGATGACAAAAATATCACTTGGGGATATTTCCAAACACTTTCAGCTCAAACTTGACTGCAGCTTGGCACAGTTAAGAATTGTGCATGCTGCAGATGAATTCTTCTAGCTTTAAAGTGTAAAGGTTTTTATGGCATTTCAGTTGTTCAGAATATGAAATATTTAATTAAGACCTAACACCAATGTATAGAAACAATGTAATTGATATAAGTGAAAAGGTGGTTTGAGAACCAGAGCCTGGTTGTTGAGAGAGTTGGAGAAGAACTGGTGTGCTGGTTTGAAAGTAAACTGGAGGTAGAAATGAACCCCATTCATTTACCTTAAGAGAGATTTCAGGTCGGAGTTACAATTTAATTGAAAGATTACAATAAATGCAGTGATACACAGACAACTGGCTTAAACCCACAAGGTCAGAGTACAACTGGCACGCTGTTGGTCAGTGATGGTCACAGTCCTATCAAGTGATTGCATTCCGTTGAAGTGATGGTCACAGTCTAGTCAAAAGCGGTGGTCCTATGGAAGTTCTGTGGAAGCAGTGGTCCTCCTCTGGATCCATCAAGCGCTGGTGGTGTTGTCCCAAGTTCCCAAAACCACAGGTTTATACCCTCAGGTTCACTTGGGAATGCTCAGTACCTCCCCCAGGGCAGGGAGTTTCACGATGGAATGATGTAATCCTGTGAGTCATGGGATATTTGGAAGTCCTTGATGGTCTAAGTCGTTGCAGCCGCCCATTCTGCTGGTGCCATTGAATCCATTATGGCCCATCAGCAGAGATGACCCCTCAGGATGGGTGTAACTGTGCTGGTGCTTCCCAGAGGGAGTTACCACAGCTGAGTCACAGGTGTGAAGAAAAAGAAACACTACCCTGCCTTGCGTTACCCTGCCCATCCAGCCTGTAGCCTAAGGTGTCTGGTGTGCACAGGGCAGCTCCTGAAAACGACCCATCATGAGCAGTTCATCAGAAATGACAGAGGGGAGTAGAATACACAGTGTGGTTACACCCACATAGTCCTAAACTGGCACCCTGCTCCTGTAACCAAGACAACTGGTAAACATTTTATAATTGCTGCTTTTAGGAGAATATTGTTTTGTATTTGAGGATTTTCAGTCTGTTACTCATGCAGAAATTATTGCCAGAAGTGTGTTTTAATAAATTCACATACCACAATCTTTCAAACACCTGAGCATCTATATATGTACAATTAATACAGGTGAAGAAAACATCAGGGTTGGCTCAATGGCGGAACTCAGTGTTGCAGTGACAGCAGAAGGCATTTGAGTGGGAAAAGTGTTTAAAGGCAGGATTGGAAAGTCTTCAGGAGTCTCAGAAGGTAAAGATGAGTAAGGAAGGCTGGCAGAGATAAAGCAGATTTTTAGGTTTGTCATGGTTTAACCCCATTTGGCAGCAAAGCCCTGCAGAGCTGCTCACTCACCCCAGTGGGATGGTGGAAAGAATCAGAAAAGTAAAAGTGGAGATGAGGATAATTTAATAGGTAAAAGCTGTACTTGCAAGCTGTACATGCAAACAAATCAAACCAAACAGAGGTATTCATTCACCACTTCCAATGGGCAGGCAGATATTCAGCCATCTCCAGGGAAGCAGGGCTCTGTTACATGAGGTAGTGAATTGGGAAGACAGAGGCCAGAAATCTTGTTGCCCACCTTTACTTCTTCTGCTCACATACTTTTAGCCCCTGAGAAGAGCCATGCCACTTCCCACACATCAGCCCCCTCTCATCTTGGGACTGCTTTCTGGGAAAGGAGAGGAAGCAGGAATACTACCAAGCACATTGCCATGAGGAAAGGGGAGAATCAGAGGAGAGCTCTGGGGCTTCTGCTTCTCTCGTTGTCAGGACAGCAGTTGGTCCTTTGGCTCCTACACCTTCTCTCAGCAGCAGCCAATGGCCAGGTAGAGGTAGAGATGAGGTGTTGAGTCAGATCAGCTAAACCTTGTTGGCTCCAGCCCTCTACCCTCTGCCTATGGTCTTGAGCCAGCTCTACTGAGGTCGAAGGAGGGAAGAGCCATCTGTATTAAATGACTGCATGACTTCAGCTTTAGGTATGCTTGTTGGGTAGCTGTGTGGTTTCCTCAAAAGCTCATTTTGCAGTACTCCATGGAGAGAGGCGAATCAGACCATGTAGTTTAATGGACCATTCAAGTCACCAGCAAGTTGCCACAGATTGGACAGCTGTGATGGCTTATACCAGAGGCACAGTGGTTTGCCTCATCACATCATATTCATGTAGCTTTCTAAAATATTTTTAAATTATTCCAGGCAAATGTATTATTTAAACAGAGAAACACTACTGAATCCAAGAGACTCAAAGAGAAAACAAGGTTGTTATGCTGACAAAAAGAAGCTTAATTTGCCTCTTAAGATAAAGGTGACTCTTCAGGTGCTGTGACTTTGCAGGGGTGCAATAGAACAACTATTCAGTGTTCATCAACAAATTTCAGGGTTTTTAAGATCAATTGGTGAAGTCCATCTGGCAGGGAGGATGCTCCTCCAGGATATTTTTAGGCAGACTCCAAAGGGAAGGCTGATTTCACTTACACAGAAAGGAGTACTGGTGTTTTAACTTACCACTAGCAATAACCCCAAACTTCTGAATTTGATCTTTGCAACTGTGCAAATTAACTTTTGCAGAATCTGGATCTGAATATGATTTTATACCTTATATTTTGACAGTGGTACCCTGATTTCCCCTTTTTAGAGAAGTTTCAGTGGAGACCTTCAAACTTGAAAGAACTGTCTACAACTTAGATTCTAAAGACAAGTAATGAAAGAGGCCTTGGAACCTAATACACATTGGCTTGGACATGATGAGGGAGGGCTCAAAAACAGAGAAGACAGCTTTTGATAGAATGGCTTTCATCCACAGCTGTCATCTGCAGTTGCCAGAGGGCACATTCTTGTCCCTGCATAAAACAAAGGAAAGTAGATGAATACCCTTTGAGAGCCAATTTGTGCTTTAAAGGTATTATGTATTTCCAGGTGAACTATACATAACATAGAGAATGTAGCTTTTGAAGTGCAGACCTGCTGAATATTTTATACTAGCCATTCTTTCAGGCTGAACAAGGTGTATGGAAGTGTTTACCAAACTGGTTTTTGACAGGAAGGGCAAAAGCTCTATGTCATGAGCACTAATCACAAGGAGGCCTCCTACAGTGTAAGGTCCCACTGCTTTCCCAACAGCTCTTCTCCTATTTTCTCTCCAGATTTTATCAGCAGTGTGACAGACAAACAGGCTGCTAATTGTTCTTCCACCACCTCCTCCTCCTCTCAACTATTTTAAAATGGAATGTGTAATTTCACAGTATTGGATGCTTAATATTATCTGTGCACAACATGAATTGCACCTTCTTCCTACCTGCTGGAAGACGTTCATTTAACTGGCAGCTGTTGTAAGAATTAAGAGAAACAAGGGCAGAGGAAAGAAACAATTGAAGTTATGTACCGCAGAGGAAGAAAATAAATTAACTTTTGATTGATGGACAGAAATATGCTGGTTATATGACAGAAATTAGACATTTCCTTCCCCTAATATTCTGCCACATCCCTCCTCTGACTTTAAAATTCAGTACAAATAAGCAGCATATAACCACAAAGCATTAATAAAAACTGCTTTCTGGGTCAAGATTGAAGTATTAAGTACTTTTGAATGCAAAGTCTGGAGAAGGCATGGGAAAGTGATACCTCTGGTAAGCTAATGTAATGTTTTTAAGAGACGTTTCATGGTGATGTACACTACTAATGTATGGACAGGCATAAAACTGTTGTGCCAGTGTGGACACAAGCAAGAAGAGGAATATGAGAGCCCCAAGACAGAGCACTGTTACAACCTTGCTGCGTCTGTGGAGTGAGGAAGATGTGTAAGTCCACTTTGTCCTGTGTGATCAAGAAACACACAGGAAAGGCCAAATACTCAGCTGCCAGATCAGGCATTTGCTGACATGAATGCCAGGTTTTTTGGGTGCAAACAGATGAGGTTACAGTTGTGACTTGTATCTATATATTGGGAACAAGGGTAAGAGAGTGGCAACATGGGTTTGTTTGAATGCTTTCTCTGTATATATAAGCAAAAGGCAAAGCAGAATATTTAGAAAGTCTTTGGAAAACCTAAAAGACTCTTGAAATTACTAAACATCCACAGCAGCAGAACCTGAAGATGTACAAAAAGCCACTAATAAGGATAATCAATTTTAAATTATTCTCAGCATAAGAGCAGAAGCTGGGCAGGAAAAGATTTAATATAAAGGTCTGTAAGTTTAAGTTACACAGGGCTGTTTAAAAGGTCTCAACTGCAAGAAAGAACCACTACAACAAAGTGTTTACTGCTGAGTTTTCTAGAAAGAAAGAAACATTCCAGACACTTGTAAAGAAAGAGAACAATAGCCACATGCGTTTTTTTCAATGTAAAGCCAGGTTTTGTTTTCATCTGGAAAAAAACCACAAACTAGATTCAAAATCTTGATTTACCTGGTGGCTTTTAAGAGCTGTGCATGCTGACAAGACATAAAGATGTGAAGCTACAAGAGCCTTTGGAAATGCCAAGTGGAGAGCTCAGCAAAGAGCTGGCAGAGACCTCAGGAGGTGGCTGTCTTAGGGTTCAGGGTGCTGGTGCCTTTCTGACAGTGGTTCCAAGATCAAAGTTGGATTACACAAGAAAAGTTCAAAGCACCAGGTTCACGCTGAGATTTTTTCCTGTACTTGGTGGTTGTCTGGCCAAGCATGAAGAAAGTAAGGCCAAGACCGCTCTTCCCTAGCTTCCCTAGAAGGAAACAGGCTACTGGAGATTGTGAGGAGACGGTTTGACAAATGGCACCTTGTATTGGTTTTGCATGGCCTGGTTTTGGTAGCAGCGGGGCCACAGAGATGGATTCTGTGAGAAGCTGTTGGAAGCTTCCATTCTTGTCAGGCAGAGCCAACAGCCCCTGCTGGCTCCAAAGATGGATGTGCCGCTGGCCAAGGCTGGGCCAATTAGAGAGGGTGGTAATGCCTCTGTGNTGCCTTTGGGATGGACTCGTGTTGCAGCAGTTTGCAGAGAGCTGTTGCTCATGAGAAGGATTCACATTGGAGAAGTGTCTCCCATGGGAGACATTATCCTGCTCTGATTTTGTTAGTAGTAAGTTCACTTCATACCTCTAAGTTGAGCCTGTTTTACCCTTGATGGTATTTGATGAGCGATCTCTTTAGGACCTTATCTCAACCCATGAACCCTTTGTTAAATTTTCTCTGCGCTCTCCAGTTGCAGAGGGGACGGAGTGAGTGGCTTTTGTGGGTGCCTGGCATCCGGCCTGGGTCAACCCACGACATACCTGCAAGGTCATTCTTTTAGTCTGAATTTTGGCTAGTCGTGGTAATCCAGGGCCAGGACTCAAAGGAATACCAAGTAAATTTGGTGGCAACACTAAACTGGGAGGAATTGTCTACTCCTATGAGGACAGAGAGGCCATGCAGAGAGACCTAGACAAATTAGAAAGATGGGCAATTACCAAATGTATGAAGTTTAGCAATGGCAAATGCCAGATTCTGCACCTGGTATGTGGCAACTGCATGCATAGACGGGGTAATGAGAGGCTGGAAGGTAGTGCCATGGAAAGGGATCTGGGTTTCTTGGTCAATGGCAAGTTGAACATGAGTTAACAGTGCCCT
>VWZW01006013.1:85839-119107 GCA_013397115.1 Edolisoma coerulescens | reverse complement strand
TGCTCTCAGGCACATGGTGTGACTCTTGGGCTGTCCTGCACAGGGCCAGGAACTGGATTTCATGATCCGGAAGGGTGTCTTCCAACTCAGCATACTCTATGATTCTATGACTCTATGATTAAATTTGGAGGCACCTTATTTTTGGACTGGCAAGGCACTTGGGCTGTATCCACTGATGCTTACAGCCAGCTCATGATCATGAACTTCAATACTGATAGGTGATTTAAATACTGATACACAGTTGAGAAGAGAAGAAGTGAAGCGGTGATATTTTACTTACATTTTACCCTGGCAAAAACTCTCTGCTTATTCAACATGAAAATATGCTTTTATTACCATCTCCTCTTATTGTCTTCATTAGAGTGAGAAACATCCAGAAATATAAATAACCATTGTAGATACAGAATGTGATGCATAGGAGTAAGGGATTATAAAAATAATCCAGGTATTACACCAGCTGTGAGACCTAACGGTACACAAGAGTTAAGCCAGAAGTTAAATTATTGCAAATGTCGGCCCAAAGCAGTAAATCAATATGTTTTTACAGCTCCTATCCAAGAGCCATAGATTGTTATCCAGTGATATGATGAAGTTTTTCCAACATGTCTGTTGTTTTGCTTACAGTAGAAAGGAATAAATTAAATTCAGTGCATTTAAATAAATGCACAGTATACACAAAGCTTGATATAGAAAAAAAACCCCAACCACTTGATCTATAAAATACACAGCGTTCCAAACTCAAACCATGCAAAATGGAAAGCCGGTCTAAATGAGTTACAGTAATGACTGCAGTTAGGAGGATTAGTTTCTGATGATATGTGTGTAATGTGGGAAGGCAAACAGTGGACGTTATTTCCGTAACACAGTACGTGAATCCCAGAAATGTTATACTCTTTCTCCTAGCTGAGGACTATCAGACAACAGCAAACCATCTGCCATTTTATACAGCTACAAGAAGTCAATTCTTTTTTTTTTTTTGGCACATTAGAGAATGGGTGAGGGTATTATGCGAGGAAGGGAGAGTTGATAGCTGTTTGCATAGTCTGACCTTTGTGTCAGGTTTGTGGCAGTAAAAAGATGTAAGCTCATAAGCCTGTTTAGGAGTGGTGGGCTGCTAGAAGAGAGGATGGAGGGAAATTTCAATTTGCCTGTTTTAAAATACTCACCTTGTTAGACACATATACCAGTAAATGTTGTAATTGTCAATGCTTGATTCATTTGCCTGCAAGGGCTGTTAATAAGACACTACTAGAATTAAAGGACACGTGGGTTTATTGTGCTACCTTCCCAAGCTGAGACTAACTTTCCCCTGTATTGACACAGAATTCCTGCTGGTAAATGCAGAACTTTCAAGATGGCTTTAAAACTCATCAGTTACAAATTGAGATGGAGATAAAACTCCAGTTTCCTCAGTGCTTTCTACAAGTTTTTAAGGAACTTTTCCTCAGTAGCTGAGAAGGCAGAACAGGTCATGGAAGCAGTTGTAAGACTGAACTGGGTAGACTGAGATTCATCTAAAAACAGCACCAGAGAGATCACAAGAGCTGCAAGTGGGTTTGGATCGACAGGAGCATGTGAAGCTCCGTGCGGAAGTCTGGTTGACTGAGCCGTGACTGGAGCTTCACAAGACAGGATGTGAATAGTGACAGACTTGAAAGTGAGGTACTGCAATCTCCATCTAGGTATTATCTTCAGATATTCTGTGTATGAGTGATAGAGAAATTGAATAACTTCAGATATAATAAATATAATTGAATAACTTTCACAGGCAGGGAATGGATAAAAATAAATCTTCAGAAACAGAACTGAAAAGTCTGGGTTAGAAAACTTGAAAGAACCAATCTGCATTGCTGATAATTGGTTATTGGTTTGGTTTTCAAGCTAAACTTTGACCTCTTAGGAAGAAAACTTAAGAAGCAAATACAGCTAATGAGGACATAGTAGGACACAAGAAGAATACAAAAACCAGTGCTATGCTACCCCTTGAGATGGACTGCGCAGAGATGAATATGATAGTTCAACCAAGTTATTTACCAAATGCAAATAAAATACTGTGTGCAGTTAAGTGACAAGAAATAATCAAAGATACAGAAAGCACTCCTCTGGGAAACTGAGAGGATTAGATTTGTTTGCCTTGCAGAGGAGATTAATTACTGTTACTGAACATAATAAATGCAAAAGAGGAAGTAGATGAGAAAAGTATGTTTGCCAACTCTTACAGCAAAAGAATAAAATGACATCCAGTAAAAAATTAAAGGCAAAAAGTGTAAGACTAATTGCAGGACTTCTTTAATGATTGCCACAATATGTGAGCTCAGTAAGGTTTGGAAAGGGGAATGTATATGGCTATGCTCTTTGCAGTCACAATAGTGCAAACTGAGAATAACTGGAGATATAAACCAAAGACATCAAGGAAAACTGGAACATTACATATGTAGTCAATCAAGACTAGCATTTCTGTTGTCTTCCTGAATACCAGAAGTATTCAAGTATGCAATAAAGTGCAAATCACAGTGCTGTGTTCTATAAGAAGAGGCAATCTCTGGAACATGTATAAAGGATATACAAACATTGGTGCTCTGGAGAGTCCAAGGCACTTTGAAAGCCAAAAGAAATTCTCCTAGTGAATGCTAAATGTCAGGCAACTGCTAAATTAGGTTTGCACCCTGAGACTAAAACTGTGACAGCAAGCAAAGTTTGTCAGGTGGCTTTATCTCAGTCTTTCTTCTTGGCTGTTACTCACTTGAAAGGCAGAGACTCCCCAGTGTTACCCAGGCAGCTAGTGTCGACAAGACGTAAATCAGACAACTACCAAAATCTCCACTCCGCACCTCTCTTATTTAGGAATGAACACTTTCGAACCAGCTATAGATGCAAAATGTAAAAATAGTAATGAAATTGTGTCTAGTTTCTGAAAAACAAACAAACAAACAAACAACCCCCCCAACTTCTTAACTGTGAGCTGTTTAAAAAAAATTCTTGCTGAGGATTTCAATTCTCTTTGACAACAAGTCAGATTTTGAAGTCTCTCGAAAACACATACAAAGCATCTCAGTAAAGAAAACACAAAAGTTCATTGCTGAATTTTTAAATACATTTTATATCAAATTATTTACGAGGGTAGAATAAAAGGCGGAAATGTTATTTTAGGAAACAGAAACCAAACAGCAGGTGCTGTCTAGTTTCCATTATTGTCATATGTAAGAACCTCACAATCCATTAATAATTGTTCCTCATGACAACTGACATCGTAGAAGAAGGGTGAATTGAAATTCAATACCTACGTTTAAGGATAGAATTTAATGAAGAGTGTAAGACAACCATTACTTGACATTATTGAAAGAAATGGGTCAAATTCAGTGCTATTAGAAACACACAAAAAAGTCTGAAATTTGCCAGTTCATCCATCTCAAAATCTTTTGTGAGTATTTCTAAGATAGTCTTCCCCAAATTCTATCTAAATGATTAGGAACCCTTTTGTGTGCTCTTTTACTTGTGAATCAAATGCAACCAAATGCCTGGGATCTATGAGAGCAGATCAAAGACATTTCCTAGCATCATGGCAGGAAATTAAAAAGGAGATATTACAAAGTTTTGAAAATTATTACTATGTTTTGTGCGTAGTTGGCAGCTCTGTGAAAATGACCCACAAAGTCTTGCATGTAGTATGAAACAAATAAACTAAAAAAAGAAGACTTTTAAAAAGAAATAATTATTCTTTAATAATTTTTTAGCACAGATTGATAAAATGTCTCTTTTTTTGCATATTAATACACAAACTTAAATGAAAATTAAACAAATCACCATCTAGAACAGATCATGAAGAGCTTTTTTGTAAACATTGCAATGAAAAATATTTTCTAGAATGTAAAAATTTTAGTGACCCAATTTCATAGTATTAAGAAAAAAGAGTACCTGTCATAAGCAAAACAGTAAGAAAAGGCTTTCAGAAATAAGCACAATGGTATTTTTTGAAAAGTGGTTTTATATAGATTACTAAATAGGAATTTTTCAGAAGTATTTTTCACACTGCTGTTCACACTATAGATGCATCCTTATTCCTCATGCCCAGCCATGTTTTTGCATTTGCAGTATCAGGGGGAGATGTCCTAGACAGATCACAAGGGGTATCTTTTCCAGTTAGCTTAGGAGATAGAGAGGATCTCAGCAGTTTTTAGCCTGGTATATGAGAGCACCTCTTATCTCTTGCCTTCTGCCTGAGAAGGCTCAGCTGGTGATACACCACCATGTTCTAAACCTCAAAGAGTTATGTACTACTAATAGTTGAGTTTGATATTGCATACAGCAGTCCTAAAGATGAACTGCTTTCCAACAAAGTGGAAAGGTTATTCTACTCCCTTAGTTTTCAGTTTAAGGTGTTGGGATGGTTCCGTCCACCATTGCTTCAACTGCTAGCCATTAAGGCACAGGAGAAATGCCTGGTATATGCTTCACAGAAGTGAGTTTTTTCCAGCACATTAATGCTATACTTGGCCTCCTTGGGAAATCAGGCAGCCTGAGCCTGTCCGTGTGAAACAGAAGTATGAAGCATGTTTGACAACAGACATGGAAGACAACTTTACTTTCAGAAGTAAAAAGAGGCTTCTCTTGCATGTATCGAAAAGCAGAAATGCCCAGGAGACAGATGTCTATCACCAGTCCTGGCATGAGATATCTCTCTGAATGTGCTCCCTTTGCAGCATATGATCACCACTGTCATGGCTAGGTAAGATCTAACATACAATGGGATGAAACCACTTCAGATTTTTGCAGAGGTTTATCAAGCAGTTTTAAGAGGTCCCGGGGACATAATACATGATGGAAACGAAATCCAGAATGCCTGCAATGAACTGCCCCAGGACTGAGGTGTGTGCGTACTTGGCCATTAGACTCAGAAGCTTCAAAATCTATCAAATGGTATGAAGAGCTGCTTGAAGTCTGGTTGTGTGAAGTCCTTCACAAAAGGGAAGGGAAACCACTTAATCTGAGAAATAACAACCACTACAAAGTCTTTTCTGAAGAGCCTGAAGGCCATACAAAGTCTGAATAAGAAAGCTTCATACTAATAATGATTCAGGCTCATAATGAACTAGGGTTATTGCCCATGTAATGGCTAAATCAACAAGGCAAAAATAAACATCTCGAAGTCTGAGACTTTAACCAGTTTTGTTTTCAGAAGCAATGCTGTGATTTCAGAAATGGTCATGGCCTGGAACTTGAAAAGACACAGCTTGTGGGACCAAGATGGGTCTGGGACAAGTATTTTTGTGAAAAAGATTTTCGAAAGCAGGTAAATATACTTGGGGAAGGTCCATGTCTCTTGGCACGCTCTCAATGACAGGATTTAAAGAGCAGAGCAATGAGCAGCATTTGGTGTCTTGCTGTGTCCTTCAAAGGGGGAGTGTTGTTACACAAGGCTGCTTTTTCACACGGAGGATGAGGAACTCAGTGCAGAGGTGAAGCATGTGAAGGCAGGTTTCCTCTAACTGAATCTGCAAAGCTCTGCAAGGTGCTTTCAGATTGGATAAGCAGGAAAGTGCTTCATTTGAACTTGTTCCCCAAAGCTCTGTGCCCCTCGAAAGAGGCCTTCCACTGCATGGGGTAAGTCTTCAGCCTACTACTTCTGTCTACTACCAAGTCTGAAACGTCCCTCCTCTTGAGCGACTGAGGTTTTACATACCATAGGAATACAGGTAGGGAAGAGACAAAATTTGTGGTGCCTCTCCCATTTTGCTTTTCATGAGATGAGCCTATACCTTTCTGTACCATAGAGGTGCCATCTAATTCTGAGTGGTTTTAAACTATTCATTAAATTTCACAGCTTCATAGATACTTTTCCCTCCAGTTTCCAAAAACAACAGGAAAATGGCTGTGATTTTTTGTGACCCTACCCTCTGTATGGCCCTTTCCTTTGTTAGCTTTTCTAGGGAATCATTGAGTTCAAGCTAGAACTCATTCTGTTAGCTCTTGAAAACAAAACCAGAAATTATTCTAAATGTTTTGCCAGAGTCATGCATTTGCATAGCAAAACATTGTCAGCAAGATAAAAATTATTTTAAGTTAAATATCATGATTCAAAGATCTCACTAGCAATAAACTTCTTATTACAAACTTGTGAAATTGGACAAGAAGCAATGTCTTAGGCAAACAGTCTGGTTAATAAGACACTTGATTATTGATGCTAATGATAAACACTCAATGGCACCCATACTACTTTTACTTAAACTGATTTCAGAAATAATGTCATAATTCTTCTGTACCAAATACATTAGAAAGGCTCCCAAGCCTTATGGCTGGAAAGATCTCCATAGGAATTTCATCTGCTGTTGGTACACATAGCAGAATTTTAGCCCTAGAAACTGCTGTGATTTAGCTGTGGTATAGTGTAGTCACACAAGAGGGCAAATTGGGCTGCCTGGAGCCGTATTTCAGGCATCTCACAACTCTTCAATATTTGGCTGTGCAATCAAAATGGTATTTTAAGAAGTGTTTTGTATGTTTGGCATTACATATAGTCATGTGTGTACATATGTGAGTAAATTATTTTAAAATCTGGTTTAAAATATTTTAAAATAAAAAGGATGTCATTAAGATTTTGGAAGTCAGCGCTTGACCAATGTGATATGCCAGTATGTCTGTGCAGTGTTTTGTAATTTGTTTTGTAACAGGACACATCCTCTAATTGCATAATGATATGCCTAACTTTTGGTGCTTACTGGCCTGGATTCTACCCATGAATTCCTTGTGCAATTTCCCTGCTTTCTTCCTCTCCTGTATCTTTATTCTTATCAGATCAGCCAAATGTTGCCAAATAAATGCCAGTTTTGGTGTGCATTTTGGAAATGTCAAGACAAGAGGAGAAGATTTCATTTGGAGAATTCAGAAAACATAAGCTAAACATTAACTCATACAGTCTGAGACTTTATTTAATCTAACAGCAGGAGCAGTGGGAGAAGACCCACAAGTCTGCTCTCTGTGCATGTATCACACCTCTGAGTACTGCATTTGCGGATATATTCCTTGGTATGGTAGCCCAGGTTTTTTCCATATCATTAAGTTCTTAGCAAACAAAATTCCTTTGCAAATACTTCTGCTAGTTTATTTGTCTTTACAGACTAATTATCCTGCATTGTCAGAAAAATATTCATAGTGATAGAAGGCTGTAAGTATCTCAACCAGCACCTTTTTCAACTTAGAAAAGCTTAGAAGAGAAAAAATGTAAGTCTAATCCTGTCCCACTTGAAAGCTCAAGAAAACCTAAGAATGCTCTGTGCTTGCTTGCTCCCTCCTGGGGTTTTCTGTTTATTCTTATTTATATTTTGATATGAAAATTAGGTTGCATGAGAGATTTTTACAAGTGTTTAACCAAGATACAGTTTCTTAAAAAATCCCACCAAAGTGAGGGACAAAATGAACACAGCACTTACCTCTTAAATTTTGTGGTTTGGATTGCAAGTGTTGAATTTCATATCTCAGACATGAGTACAATGAGCAGGCATGAGATACAAATTAATCAATTCACCAGGTACTGAAATACAACTGAAGAAAAATATATAGCAGCATAAAGCAGTAGGGCACAGGGAAAAGCAAACAAGACAGTTTGTAAAGATGGCTTGCATTTATATGAATGAGGTATAGTCATATTGACTGTAAACCCTTCAACAAGATCCTCATCTTATAAAAATGCCACAGAGTCTGTATGTAAATTTATTCTATGATTGGAAAAAGCCTAATCTCAGATAATTTGATCTAAGCAGCTTGGATCTGATGAACAGCAAAGCCAGGGCAGCATGGGCATCAGTCACTTGTTGTGTACCACAGCACTTTGGTGACGCCATGATCTCATGATCTTCAGCCTGTATTTCTGTTGATACCTGAGCTGAATAAACTAGGTCTTGTGAACTACAAGTCCTCCCTTCTCAGTTACAATACTGTAATTTTAAACTCTGTACATAGCTTTTGATCTCAGTTCTTCATCTCAGTCAAAGACTAGCTCCAGTACTTCAGTACCAGTTCTGGTATCTTCAGAAGCACAATAATAGGGCACTCATTTATATCAGTGCAGAAGGAAAAACGCCACCTACTGAGTTATGTTAAGGTTCTTTCAGCAATCTCATGGTTTCAACTGATATTTCCATTTCAATAGTGAACACGTACTATTCTACAGATCTTGAAAACCGGGGAAAGCACAAACCTCAGCAAAATGTTTGCTATTTACCCCAGCTGGACCTTGAATTTAAATGAGATGAGAAGCAAGCTATAAACTTTGCAATGGTTGATTTACAACAGAGGACAGCAATGAGTCATGAATCAGAGACTGCTTTAATTGATTTTGCATACCTCATAAACTACAGAAAAGTTGATTAAATGGCTTGTAGAAGGCTTTATGAGTGATTTCCATTCCAGAGTTGTTCAAGTCTTTATTCAGGGGCACAAAAGTATACAAAAGTGCATGTGAGATTGTTTTTTTAAATTAAAAAATAAAAACAGTATTGGAGGTCTTACAGGTCGCAGGAATCTTAAAAGTCATCCTGGATGCAAGATAAGGGAAAGTGAAAACTAAAGAAACCCATTAATTCTGGCACAGAGAATTCTAGCAGAGGGAATCTTAGATAGTATTGAAATTAATTTCAGTTGCTCGTTATTAAGATATCCAAGCACACTTGAATATGTAATTCTTATGACCTTCTCTTCAGTCTTTTTGATTTCTCCTGGCTATTTCCTTTTTCATCTCTCCTCTGACCTCAGGACAGGTGTATGAGCCCAATGCAATCAAAGAAGGGTAAAGTTGCATATCTGAACTCATTTGAGGCTTTAATAGCAGTTGGCAGTTAGTGGCAGCTGATACCTCTGCCACTTACAAGGTGCAACAAAGCTGAAAATTAGTCTGAATCCTGGGAAAATAAAAGTTTCACACAATACTACAAAATATTCTTTGAAAAGGACGTTCTGCTGGATCTTTGTCTTCCTAGTAAGAAGTGCAGAGTTTCTACCTCACCCCCAGCTGAAGGTCTGGATCCACGGGTTCATCAGTTTTGAGTACATCTGCTCCTGGTAATTACTATTTTATTATTTGTGAGAGAATAATCCTTCTCTTCAGCTGTATTTTAATTGTGCTGTATGACACCGTTTAAAAACATGTTAAATCACAGAGCAAATCTCACAAGATTACGAAACTGGAAGGAACATCCTGAGATATCACAGTCTATCTTCTGCAACCATGTGCAAAGCTTGCTATTTAGAAATGTTATCAAGCTATACCTTAAAACTGTATTTTTTATTCTGTACAACTTGTGTCAGAAGACTGCTTTCAAAACATAACCTAAAAAATGTCAAACTCTCTTGTACTTCCCAGTCTAAAATATATTCTTGATTATTTTAATTCCAAATGCAGTTGCAACATTGTGGGTTTTTTTTAAAGGATGTTTTCCAGAGAGATGGAGACTGTGTGACTGGGCTTTATGTTTTGAATTGCTGGAATCTTTCAAGAAAGTATGACAGTGGGCAGGGAACTGTCTCAGAGACAGCAGGCCTGTATGAGCCCTGTAAAAAGGTAAACAGCTTGCAGAGGTGAGAGGCTCCTGCCACCACAGCAGGACAGAGGAAGCTCAGCCTTTTCACTGTCTTTGGTGAAATGCAGCCTGTCGGCATATCTGCATTAACCCTAAGAGGCTCCTTTTTCTCCACATGCCAGCAAGAAGGTATATAAAGCATGTACAGGGGACTGCAAGGTACTGGTGGGAGAGGTGGACCATGGGAGGGAAAAGAAGGGATGAGGAGGCAGGAGGAGGTAGACATTGCAGAAGGAGTCTCAGGAGATGTGACAGGTGGGAAAATTGAGGGAATATAGCAAGTGTGATAGTGGGTACTGTGAGAAGGAAGTGGAAGAAAACAAACCTACAGGAGATGGATCCTTTCAATAGGTCCTTTAATCTTGGGGAAAATGTATGTCTTGAGCAGTTTTCCAAAATTACCTAATCAATACAAGCAATCATGTTTATCCCTACCTTTCATCCCTCTAGGCTCAACACACAATGCCTTTTCCTTATTTAATAATTGTCTTTTGGCAATTGTGAGACTTTCTTATTTATGATACACTTCCATATGTTTTATGGTGCAGCAGGGGAGGTGGCAAATTTCCCTCCTCTGGAGGGAGTATTATACTGGTATCTTGGGATGGGAAAGAGAGCAGCCGTAAGTCAAGCAGGGATATCTTGAAAGCAGGGTAATATTTGAGATACGTAGTTGACACCAAAAAAATGGGTGAAAATTATGTGTAACGAGGGCCTACCCGTAATCTCCTTATATTTTTAATTAGTACATGCACACAACAAAGTACCTGTGGGAGAATTCTCATGCTCAAATGAGGTCCCTTTGTCCTGGATTTGTCCCAAAGTTCCCTTGCACACCACTTCTTTTGAGGTCTAATTAACATTCTTGTTTTCTGCCATGAAGCAGAGCATTTTTCCCTACTTCTTCCTCATGCTTCCTGTCAGTATCAGAAGAGTTCCTTAGCTGCTCAGGCTGGAATTGCCTATAAGAAGTTACTGCAGGATGCACCAAAAAAGTTACATTCTTGTTCAACAATCTTGTTGATCTAGTGGAAATGGTAGTATAGTTTTGGGCTAAAACTGTACAGTTACAACCATTATTACCTTTTTGATATTATGTATTTAATTCTTATTCTAGCTATTGGATTTTATTCAGCGTTATAGCAGCTTTTTACAGTAAGACCTTATAGTAAATATTCACACCAAGCAAGTGAAGGTTCTTCAGCTGTATCTATCTATCTGTTTATCTAAATTTCAAGTGATTCCTCTTAATTGATAGGTGAAAGTCATATTTAGTGTAGCTGAAATGAAAACTACTACAGACCAAAGTGGGTTCCTTTTAAAGATTTTTTCCCTACAATGAAAGACATTAGCATTAATTCGCATTAATTCAAAATCATTATCAAATATCTTTTCATACAAAGACTACATAATCAAAGCTAACATTTAATCTCATTCTTCATTGAATAAAGCAGTGTTCTGAGGGCCAAATTGGTGTTGAAATCTGTTAAGTAAATAAAAATACAAGAAAAAGCCCTAGCAAAATGAGTAGGGAACAATGAAGTCAGCCTTGGACAATGTTAACCCAAACAGTTAATCTGCTCTAACCATTTGAAATTCACTTAGTAGGTTTGCCAGAGATGACTATTAGCGCAAATGAAGGGACCATGTTTACAGGTTGATACAGGTACCCTTTCTCTTGGGCCAAATACATGATCTGGCCATTTAATTAAATAATTCTTCTCCTGAACTCAAAAAGCCTGGTTTAGTTTGATTACACATATGAGACCAGTTATTCAAGGACTTTGAACTCAGACCTGAAAATGAAATTAAGGCAGTTAGGGAGATTCTCACTGAAATGGATATGCACATGTCTCTGGCAGTGCAGGCCTCTTCTCAGCCCAGCAACAAAAGGGCACTTAAGGGAATATGGAATGTTCTGCACGGCGTGATTTAACAACACAATCCCTATTAACTTTAATGAGAGTTGCACAATTAAATCTTCACACAATGTGCTAAAAATTACTCTTTCAATTTAATGCATAAACTAGTAGGTCCACTTTAAAATGTGAGAGGGTAAGGTAGGTGAATAATTTTTGGAAAAAATCAAGCCTTAGGCTGATTAGCCACTTAAGAAGAGGGGACAAGTTAAGTATATCATATGAATCTTGTTGAACTAGACATTAGAATTAGTGTTGTATATATAATGTGAGTCTAGCAATAGATAAACAGAAGTTATGAAAGGTTTGTATTCTTCACTGTGAACCAGGTAAATAACTAGGTTGTCTCCATTTCAACAGCTTGTATAGAAGGATGTCTAATTAAGGCTTTAAGCATGGTTCCACCAGTTAAAAATACAAGACACAAACCTTAAGAAATTTAGAAGCCCTCTTTATGTACAGCCAACAAGATCCACATTATACTTAAAAAAAAAAAAAAGGAAGTTCTCTTCCTTCTTGTTTTTTGGACAAGTTGTAGAGGAGGAGTGAATTCCCATAGTGATAAATCATCATTAAAATTTTGTGTACTGCTCTCAAATACTGTGGAAAACCAAAACAGGCTGTGGACCACTAGTAATTTTGACTCAAAATACAATATTCTGTCCTACCAATGTACTAATACATTCTGTGGAAACCTTTAACTCCCAAATGGGCTTCAGGTACAAGGAGTAATTACACTCCGATTTTTTTTTAATGCAGCTCTATACTGTATGTAATTATATATCAGGCTTCGAGTGTTTATTGATAGTAAACATATATTGTATTTACAGACAAACTGTATTTTTACATATGCAGCCATATCCTTGTATAAGTAAGAGGCTTTACTGGTGCATTTATTCATGGTCAAACTTCACATCCAAATCCTTTTCTCCTGAGGCTGTGTTTGGAGAACAATGACAAAACCATATAAACTGCCTATACAATTGAATGTCTTACACATTTTTTCCCATAAAGTTTGAGCTTGTTCACTATCAAGAAATTTATGAAAGGAAATTGAACACTCCTCTAGTTCTTCAATGTCCTTAAAATTTGACCACACTTTATATGATTATATGAAGGGGTGAAGTCTTGCCCATTCCTCTCAAAACCAGAGCTGAATAGGGAAGTAGAGAAATCCTAGAAGTTAAGGGCTTTGACGTGATCTTCATAATGAGATCTTCGTAATGAAAACACCTGTACTTTCACATTTGGTATTCTACAAGACAAAGTGAAATTTGTTCTCTGCTCCCTTTCTTGACCATCACTCCTTACAATCTTCCTCTTTTGTAGTGGTTCTCCACAGAAACAGGTATCTTGTTGACCTGTGAGAAAATACTACTTTTTCACTGATGTAATACATTCAAAGTAGCACTCTTTTATGGAGTGTACAGTTAACTGTCTTGGTAAGCTGAAAGTCAATAGATAAATACTCCTCCCTGGTGTATGAAGTGGAGTGGAACCTGAATGTCACCTACCACAATGGGATTTTCTGGATGCCTATACAAAGATAACCCTTTCCTACAGCATCAGCTGTGACTTCCACACTTCGGCTTGCAAATGGTGCTAAATGAGGCTGAGAAGTGATTAACAGGCATCAGATATGGATGGCTTTACTGAACTCATGATCTCCTGTGAACCTCTTGAGCTGGCATACAGCAAGCAAAAACTGCCACTGTACGTTTTATAGTGAATGTCTCACACTAGGAGATAAGAAACAGTGCATGTGTTTTTCAGTCCTGATTTTTCCCTAAGTACTCCAATTTTTGCAATAGAGAACATTATGAATTGAGTCTAAGTGAGGGTAGGTGGCCAAGAAGCAGACAGCAGAGGTGATCTTCAGGAAACAAAATTAAGTAATAATAATAAATTACTATAAAATAGAAATGGGGCTACTGCAGATGTCTTATGAGAACTGAGGACAGAATCAGTACAAATGATTTTCTCAGAACATTTTCTGATGCCAAATATAAATAAGAAACAGACAAACTGAATGCCAAAAATGCATAATTGATTTATTTCAGAAGAGGATTTGGGATTCTGAGATGACTGTATATTTATCTATGATGGGAAAACTGATATACTAATTGGAATGGAAAGCAAGAATTTTAAGTGACATTTAAAATTTAAATGATAGAAAAGGTTTTTCTTAACTTTAATAACTTTTGTACTACACATATGTGTTCTGAAACAGATTTATAACACCCTCCTGTGCTCTGAAGCTGTTGCTGCTAGACTAAATCGTCGTCCTCTGGGAATGAAGTCAAAGCTCAGGTGAAAATTCAAATGCAGAACCTGAGCTGTCAACTGGGACAGTCCTCTGAGATACTGGAAATGGGATCTCCAACTGGAAAGTTCTGGAAGCCCAATTTAAAAAATGCTTTTTCACAGGAAAACTGTGCCTGTGAATATTACTTATACTGAGTGGATCACTCAGGATAGAGTTTATTGAAACACTCAGTTGTGAAGGGAAACTGTACTCTTTAAACACGTATCTGTAGGACATTAGTCACGCCTCCCAGTCTTTATCATTGACTTCATAAAACACAGAAAAGCCAATTAGAAACTGCTGATAAGATATGGTATAGGACATAGAAAAACAAGAAAAACTTTAATTTGGGAATGTTTTGGTTAGTTGGGTTTTTTTTATAACATGAGAACTGATCTGAGGAACCACTTTGAATTAAGGACTCTTTGCATTTTCATGTCATGACTATGTGGCTGATGGTATAACTTCAGCAAAACTGCAGAGCAGAAGTTATTATATTTAGAGTTCTTTGTCTCCTCAGACTCCTGGTTTTGGATAACCCTTAGAACCTGGTAACTTCGTGATTATGTTAACTATGAAAGGTGTGGAGATTTGACTATTTCCTGTGGCACTATAAACTATGTTTATGAGTTATATTACCTATCAATATTCTAAATTAATGTAGAAAATATAGCTAAAGAACTCATCTTTAATCTAATGGTTACTGAACTATTTTAATCAATCTTCCCTGAGTGCACCAATATAGATATAATTGCCTTTTGTGCTGCATGACACTTTTGCCTCTTTCTCCTGTGGCATCCAAAAGAGAATACAGAGCTCACAGCTATATCACAGGTCTTGCAACTGTTGCTGACATAGGGTTAACACTAATAATGAGATTCAGAACAAGTCCGTGTCCCAGTGTCCTCTGCAAGCCTGTTAGAATTTGGAACAGAAGACACAACACAAAACCAAATAGAAGCAAAAACCTCACGGTATTTTACTGGCAGACTATTGCCACTTATGTATTTGGAATAAACAGTCATGTTCTCCAGCAGTGCTTTCCCAGATGATTCATCAGTTGTGCCAAGATCATGCAGTGCTCAGAGAATGACTCCCTGTGCCTGGCCGTACATGCACACGCATGCCTGTACTCATGCATTCCCTCCTAAAATTTTGTGTTCCGTTGCCCACCTCCACTGCATGGAGTAAACATCAGTGTGATCTCGCTGTGCAGAGACTTGCACCGGAGCCAGTATCACCAAAGTCAGTCATTCAGGTGAACTCTGCAGTGGAGATGCGCAGTGAACTGCCTGTTGCGATCCTGCCCTGGGTTATCAATGCCCCATCTGACATCGCGACTCAGAGAGGTTTTCTAAAAAACCAAAACATCGCTGATTTTTTTTTTATTTCAGAAAGTCTTTCTATTGCCAGTTCTGTGCTGTGGCCCTCATAAGAGATTTGTGTAAAAGCCTTTTTGTGAGGATGCACATTACGTGAAGGAAACCCAAGTCAGTAATCAGTTTTTCCCACTGAAGCCATCTTTACTGAAATGCCTCTGAGCTGGCCACAAATCTGCTACAAAACAGTGAAAGTTATCTATTTCTTTAATAAATGAAGCATTTATAATGATTTCCATAGAACATTTTTCTTAATCTTTTACCATATTCTCCTTAGCAAGTAACTCTGTGGGGCCATTTCTCAGCTATAGAATAGATCCATCTCACATTTCATGTAGGGTTATTAAGAGCATTACTTTTCTTAGACATTGGTTTATTGATGTCCTAAAGGCTCCTCCTCAGCACATCTTCTAGATACTCAATTCAAGTAGGAGATCTGTCTTTTGCAAAGCCTAAAAATGTTGTAGGACTTGATTTAATGCTGTCTGCTGCTTCTGCCACAATATTTCTGATCCAGTCACCTATTTCTTGTTCCNTAATCCCTTTTTTTTTTTTTTCATATAGAAGTTCACTGTGTAATTTGCAAGTTGCTTCATATTTTTCAGGTTAGGCTAAGTAAAGTTGATGCTTGTTACCATGATGGGGTTGACAATAGTATGTAGAGAAAAAAACCCTGTAAATAAAATCCTGTACAACTTTCCATTCAGACCCTTAATTCTGAATAGCAGTAATTGCTTTTTGTCTCGCCACCCTGGTTTCTCCTAAGGAGACATTTGCAATCACACTGAAGTTAAGCTGAATTATCTATACCCATTAACAATTAAGGGAGATAAACCTGAATTCAAAAGTTAACCTGACTGAGTAGAAATAAGTTGCAAAGGGAAGTTTCCTGCTGCAAGGCAGCTGATGGTTGCATCACCTTTTCTGAACTACCTTTTCGGGTGAATTAGTATGATAATTTAGACAGCAAATAATTGGAATAAAATAATTGAAAGATAAATACCCTGCAGTTAATGAGAAATTTGTAAGGTACTACTAACTTACTTTTTTCAGAAAGCCTTTAGAAGAAATATGCCACTGCTGCCAAAATAAATACCTATCTACAACAATTAGGAAAAAAAATATACTAAAAGTTAATTCTGGAATTAAATACATTGAAATACCTTTTTGCATGCTGTTGTTGACAAATCTGTTGCTGACAGTCCTACAGTTTTTCTTCTGAATTGATAATCTGCTGGTATAGGAACCACAAAGGTTATTGGCAATAATATTTTGTTTGTAGATTGATACACTGCGCTAAAGAAGTCTACTGATAATAAAGGTTTATCCCTTGCAGAAGTGAACGATTTCTACTAGCAATATTATATATTTTTGAGAAAGTCATTAGTTTTAGAAAGGACTTAAGAGAACATGATCTCCTTGTTTTATAAGCAGTAATAAAATATCTATTATCTGTATTCAGAGGGCAACATTCTGTAATCAGCCAGTTTTCCAGACAAGGGAACTCTATCATTATGATCACCTTTTAGGAACAAATATTTCAGCTTCCTGGCTTTCAACATTTCAGCACATTTTCCTTCCCTAACTTCTCTCTGCATTCTTGCCAGTCTTACCAACTAACCTGTCTCCTTTATGCTAGTGACAAAATCTCTGTATATCAGGGATGCTGGATTCAGCTTCCAGAAGCTAGAAAGATCTTGTAGGAAGAAGGAAAATCACCTCAAGATAAAAAGCAGAGTAACCAAGGACGCAGATGACAGAGTTCAACTGGCCAACAAATGAAGCCATTTTTTAGACCAAGACATGCAGAAGCAAAGTGACACCTGCCCAACAGGAAGCTGAGGTTGATGCTGAGAAGGAAATGAAGACAAGTAGCATAGGTTTTATTGACATCTTAAAAAAAAAGGTAACAAAATGGAGGAGTGTAGCTACAAGGATAGAGGGGTACACATTTAAAAGAGTATACATATGATGCCAAGATCAAATATATATATTGCATCAGCTTTCAGCAAATGCAGCAGTCCCGTGACAACAAAGTAGGCTGGTAAATGTAAATGAGGGTAGAGTGTTGGATTTTATCTTGGCTTAGAGAGGGAACCAAAACTTAAAGAAGATGATGCATTTGAGAGTTTTGGATTTTAAAAAGGCTCATGCTTGAATCACAGGCACGGAAAAAAGTGTTTACAAGAGCCTACTGAGAAGAGTGAAACAATGTTTGATTGCAAAATGGCAATGTTCCTGGCTGTATTACAGGAGAGGAAAAATATTAAGAAAAGAGAGCCAAATAACTGCTATTCTTTTAGCCTGATTTGAGTAAAGTGCAAAGCATTATGATATACTGAGAAGAATAATGGTTAAAGATACATAAAATAACATAAAATACATATGGGTTGTCAAAGACAGACTGTGTCAGCATTCATCTTTCATAAGGAAATTCAAGATTTTTCATGGAAAAGCAACCTCTCTCTGAATTTCAGTAAGATTCTGACATAAAGACACATAGAAATTATTAGTCAAACTAAAGGAAGCAGGGGTGAGAACTCAATGAAAATAAAAGGGTCTTGCTGCGAAGTAAAGCAAATTTTCCTAAATTAGGCTCTAACCTGCTTTGGTTTGGCTGTTTCTTGTGCCAGAGCTAACTCACAATTTGAATTTACACGCTTGCCTGCAGGATGCAGTCAGCTAAAATATTCCCAAAGGTGGCGGCCTATTTGGTTTAGTAAGGCAAAAGCAAGAAGCACACAAGTAAATACACCAGGGTAGCAAGGGTGTATAGTGAAAACAATTATTTAGTCTGAATGAAAATATTAGCAAAGAGCCCCTGAGAATGAACTGGCCATGGCTAGATATAAACTGGTCAGTAAATGTTTCTAATTGGGAGAAAAGTGGCAACCTAGTCAAATCCCCCATGACAAAATACTAGCTAATTTTAGGACAAGGTAGAGGTGTGAGGGGGATGGAATGTTATTGCTTTTATCTGCTACTATATATGCTGAACATTTTGTTACACCATCAAGCCACAGCCTCTAAATTAGGTCACAACAGACTCCTTCACTCCAGCTTCTTCTTGCAGTAACACAAATGTAGAATCAAAGCCTCAGAAAGGTTTGGATTGGAAGGGACCTTTAAAGGCCACCTAGTCCAACCCACCTTCAATAAACAGGAACACCTTACACTGGATAAGGTTGCTCAGAGCCCTGTCTAATCTGACCTTAAATGTTTCCATCTACCACCTCCCTGGGCAACCTGTTGCAATGGTTTACCACTCTCATTACAAACAAATTTGTTCCTTATGGCTAGAATAACATGCAGTCATTCTTTTGATGTGACGTTTTGTCTTGTGCAGGCACACCATGCCAGGACATTAGCTACACTACGCACCCCACTACACTAGAGAGATGGCAGAGTATTACTGCCCTGCAAGTGGCCATCTGTGGGTTATAAAGGCAAGCATAATGCTCTCTTCTGCTGTGTGTGACACACACAACTCCCATTGACTTCTGGTTGAATGATAGCAGTGGGAGTGTTGCGTAGCAAGCAAACACTGATAAACAAAGCACAAGTTTCTGCCCACTATGGAACACAGGGATGTATTTTTAAATGAGAATTTCAGCTCTTTATCTGAATTTGCCTCTGTGCCTTGAATGCAACTGTTTTGATGTGTTGTTCTCTACCATGATGCCTTCATACAAAAATGACAGAAATAGAGTGGAAGACTAGTAGGTGGATATTTTATCGTATAAGCCTGACCAGATGTGGCTTTTGATTAAAGCTGAATTACTTACACTACAACAGTGGCGAATTAGTGTTTGCCACAGTAAGTCTTCTGCTGGGATAAGAATGGTGAGAGTAAATAGCTATATATCATTTTTCCATTATAATATTATCTAATTACATTGTTGTGAAACTAGAATAACTGAGATCAGTAAGACTCTTGCAGGTTAAAAAGTGTCTCCTTTTAAAAAATCTTTGTCTCTCAAGAATATGTACAGTGCATGCCACACATGCTCACAAGTTCTTCTGGATTGGGGCTATTTCATCAAGGACCTGTGTTTAGGAGCAATTACTATGTTCCTGGTGAGATTGTTCCAATGAAAGGTTGTTCTTCCTGTAAAAAATTACTTTATTATATCAAGATGAAAACTCAGTCAGATAAACCAGGAAATTTAATTTTTGTAGTAGACTACAACACAAAAGATTGGTAAAGGAAGATGAGATGGCTCAGAGGTTTCTTTTTTGTGATGTAGGCATCAAAGCCTATCTAAGATATTTTGCTTTGGAGGCCGAGTTTTATTTCATGGGACACCAAATTTTCCCTTAAACCATGCAATAATTCCTGATTTAGTCAAGTTCAGTTTAGTAGAAAAAGGGGGTTTGGTATGGGTTAGCTTATTTTAAATGTACAGTATGCTAAATACACATGAAAACTTAGAAACAGCGAAATAACAAGTACTTTTTAATTCCTCAAAAATTAAGGAAAAAGGAAAATATATTTTTTCTGACTGACATTAAAATACAACAATGAAGTTTGTTAAAATTAGCTGGGTTTTTGAATTTTTTTGTTCACTTGAATGCTCTTCCCAATTGACCAGTCCAAGTACCTCTGATGAGTATTAGGAACAACTGTATCTTTTCAGAAAGATCTTCCATCTATTCCACTGTCTAAATTAATCTTTCTGATTAGCCAGCTCTTCTTTTTCAGACCCATAATCAAAGCTCTTTAATATTTTTTTTTTAATATTAAAATTCATAGCTACGCTATAGTCATATCAAGAGCCTTGTTCATAGCAAGACAAGAGCCTGTCTTGCTCAGTTTTCTGTCTCAGTTAAGTGGATGCCCATGTGACTGGCATCAACGATATTTTCATAAGATTTTTCCAGTCTCTCTATTTTTCAATATAATGAATTTTAGTAATCTATTTTTTTTTTTTGTCTATTCATTAACTCTCAGTAGCTCTGTCTTCTAGTACTTTCTCTGTCCTCATTGGTACTGAGATGGCATCCTCAACATCCTGCAGCAAGGATCTGTCAATCTGCCACCCATTCTGTGAAATGCCATCTCCTCGGGTTGGTTTCAAGCCCAGCTTTGTAGGACAGCTGCCATTTCTTGCCTTGACAGAGACCAGTTGTGTTTTTCACTCTGTGTTCTAGTTTCATTTCTCTTTGGTGAATTTGGCATCTCACTTACCTATGCTATTCTTTTTTTCCCTCTTCATCTGAGGGCCTGAATCATATTTCTCCCCAAACAGTCTTGATGGCACAATGAGGATTCCCAGCCTACTGGACTGGGTTTTGCATGGCAGCTATCCTGTGCCTCTAGCTGCCCTTGTTCTTCCCTGATTTTTTTTCCATATATGCCCACTCTACTTGAGACAGTGATGAACCTCTAAGTTGTGCAGCAGTACATTGATTTCTGTTTTGTTTCCTATGTTTTCTAACTGTAATTCATACCGTTTTGTTTTTTCTATGAGTGCTTTCAGCTGCTGAGATGATTTTTTCCTAGAGTTACCAAGTTCTTTTTCCTGAAATGTGAGGCCACACTAGAAACCACCATTAAAAAAAAATAAATTTTTGTTCCACTTCAGAAGATGGTTTTATTTGGAACTACCCTCATTTCTTCCACCATGAAAAAACCCATTTCTTCCACTGCAAAAAAGGACCTGGTCAGTTTTTCTGCAGAGGTCTCACAGAGTAAGATTTTTCTTCCTCTTCTAGTAGAACTTACATTCATAGCAAGACTTCTGCTTAGGTAGCTATCAGTTAAAGAAACAGTACCTCAAACTACATACATATACCTGTGAACAGTCTGGATGTAGACCACTAAATAGAATACAAAGATATTATGTAAGTCGAGTGCAGAAAGAACACATCATGCTTTAATAAGCTCATAACTGTAAACACTGGGAAAGAGGCAGCCAAAAATTACGACTGCTAAATGAGGGATGAGGGTGTTACAGTTTTTGGAAAGGCCATGAAATCTCAGGAACATGTTATCAAAACATTACTACTAATCTGAGTTGAAAAAAAAATCCTTGTTTCAAATCACTCATGTTATGAGATGTCATTTTCTTCCTTTATTGGTGACACATTTAAGCAAATTAATATGATGGAATTAGAATGAGTTAGTCATGCTTCCAGCTATTTTAAAAGCTAGAATGAGCTTTTAAAAGCACCTAACCTCCAAGTGAATACACCCTGGTGAATAAGGAGAAGGAAGGACAGGATCTCTAAAACAAATTCGCAAATGTGAAGTGAGTTTCTAGGGGAAAAAGTACTTTGATTTTGTATACTTGTGACTAATCCACGTCTCGTGATGTCAAGAGAAAATTGAAAATGCTCGAAGCTATAAAAGGTACTGGACTGGATTAACTTTACAGAGTAACAAATGCTATGGATTTAGACAGTGCCCCGAGTAGTAAGTCATATTTGCTGTTTTAGAGCAGAGAGTTTTACCTGTGGAAATATATTTCTAATATGTAATGAATAATCAACTAGAAAACCTTCATATAACCCTTTTTTTTCCATCAATTTCCTATCTGCAAACATTTTGTTGCTTCATGTGAGGGAGGAGAATGTGGCATAAACTTTTCTGCTGTGTACCTGACACTGACCACTGTTTTGGCTGAGGGACCTTTTACAAAGCAATGCTCTAGTTCATTGAAAAGCGTATTTCACTATAAACAAAAATGGGAGTAGCACACACACCAACATGAGATTCTATTCCATGTTTTATCATGCTTACATTGGTAATAATTTGACAGCAAACATTACTAATTTACACATAAAAAATATTTTCTGAGGGAGAAGAGAATTTAAATTTGTTTTATAGGAGAGAAACATGTTACATATTACATTGGGATTTCTGAGGAGTCTTGCCTACTTACAGATCTACTCAGAAGATAAAAGGGCCATGCCTATTTAGTCTGGTTTTACCCTTTAATTAAAAAGAAGGAAAAAAAGTCCATTTGAGCTATGTGCATCTTTTTCTACTTACTTTTTAAACTAAAAATATCTCATATTAACAACAGTAATACCTTGACTGATAACAAGGCATTCCTTGACCGATATTATATATAGCCAATATCTGTAGAGTTAATGCATATATAAGCAATTGTAAATGATGTGAATCTTGAACAAATGCATATAGCCTACTGCAGCTTAGTTTTCTTTCTGAGCATGACAATTACGAACACCCAGAGGACCAAAAGTAGCCATGAGCAACTAAGGCATGCTTTATGGCTTTTCTTGCCTAATAATTGATATCACATTTTGCTTCATGTTAGCCTTGTAATGCAAAACAAGGAAATGTCCAAAAGGTGGCAGAGTAAATGGGAAGCACCACTGCTAGGACCCAGTCTTTTGCATATCAAAGCTCAAGGGTGTCTAGGCTTGTGCAAAAAAAAAGAGGTGGAATGGGGAGGCTGAGAACTTCTAGAGCATGAAAGGACTCCAGCAGCTAGCCTGGGAGGTGCAAAAACAGTTGGGAGGGCTGTTAGCCAAGATATCCACTGAGATAATGGAAAGCATGAGGAGAAATGAAACTCTAGCAATAATTTTGAAAGCAGGATTTGGTTCTGAAACATCCATGACAATTTTCCTTAGGTGAGCAGAGGTCTTCCACTTCTAGGAATTGCCACAATACCCATGTTAACATAGGAATAGCTTGGTTTCAGGGTTCAAAACCTTTGCTGAGTGCTCTGGAGAAGGAAGTGTTATTCTGCCTGAAGGAATGCTTCTGCGTTTTGAATATGTTTCATGTGTCTTCTCCAGAGGCTTCAGCTCCACCATTCTGGTGTGGGGACAGCATTTTTAAACAGCAAATAGGGTGGAAGGCCACACAATGGTGTAATTTTCTTTGCTGATGAAGCTGGTTGCCAGCTGACCTGTGTTGACAGATGGCTGTCTTGTTCCACATAGTCAGAAAGAAACCCTACCAAACAGATACATGTGAGAAGTTCAGCTTTTCCACTATTTCAAGGAAACTAACAGATTTGATTTTTTTTAATCTTTAGGCATTGGTTGAAGTGTAAAAAACCTACTTTTCATCTAGTTTAATTTGAAATGTATCCAGAAGTACCTCTTAAAATTCTAAAAACCTTTAAAACCCATTATATACCTTCAGTTTATTTCTTATTCACTAGATGCATTTTAGTGCTACTGAAGTAAAACTCTCTTAAAAAGGCATACAGAAGAGTGTGTAGCACAAACATGCAAGCTTAACTGCATCATTTTTAAGATGAACAAAGCCTGCCACTGCTAGGAAGAAGTGACTTTTTAGGTGCTTATCTAGATACTGTAGTAAAAGGTTCTCCACTTTGTCATATACCCATGTTTTTCATATTTGGCCTCTTTAGCTGTTGTCCACTGATTGCTAGGTCAGAAACTTCCTGAATTTGGCTAGTGGGACTCACATGAGGACTTCAGTGATGTACTACTCCTGAGAAAAGTGAAGTTGCCCTTCCTCAGCTCCTAGCAATTGCCATGATGCATTATTTTGCTCACTTGTAGTCCAGAACGGCTTCAGCCTGATGGCTCCTGTGGCCTCGTCTATGCTTCAGCTTCCTGCTAAATGACTGCTGTTCAATCTCCTCCAAATTTGTAAAGTCTTACGGATTTTTCCAGAGCAAATTGATCTTGCATGCTGTGGGTCTCTGTACCTGAGTACCACAATATAATTGAGTTTCAGTTTCAGGTAAGTGCTGTTTAGGAAACTCCATCTATACCCCTTTTCTTTTGGAAGTTTTCATTTTGTGTGTAAACTTTTGAGTAAATGTGATGTTTTCTGATCCTCAGCATATTTGGCGTTTTCATTTTTTTCACTACTGCAGCTGTTACGTTACTGCAGCAAAGGTTTCACATTTGATACATGTGCAAAATCCATTTCATGCTGGGAACTCAGAAAAGACCATCTGCTCAGAGTTTGTCCAGTCTACTTCACTTACATTCTTCTTCAAAGACTGAACATAAATGGGTTTGAAACAGTTTGCCCACAAATACTCATATAAAGTCATAATGAAATTGAAATAAACATATCATATGCTTCTCATAAAAAACAGTCTTAATTTTCTGCTGATTGGAGAACGAATATGAAAGATGTTTACTTATTTGTCCCTTGCTCATTAAGAGTTCATGGCCCCGGTGCTGATTGCTGCATACCAGTGATGAAATTCAACAGGATTCTATACTCTCCAGAATGCAGCAACTCAGTGCAAAATACCAACCTCTGCCCTGATAGATTAGCTCAGCTCAGCAGCCCTGTTGTGCCTGCCCGTTACACGTTTGCTGTGGCACTCCATGCAACTCACAAGGTGACAAATCCTTCTTTTACTCAACTGGTTAGAATGGAAGCTTCTGCAAGGGAATGGATGGAAGGAAGTTTGGCACCTTGGTGACTTGCTTGTGTCCTTAAGGACAGCCCATGTCGGTCTGAGGACAAATTACTGCATGGTTTAATTCAGTATGTTGGCATATATTATACCTTTCTTTTCTGGAAACATAATCATGCTTCAGTTTCATTAACTCATTTTGAAAAATTCCATCTTGATCTATGAGGTGGACCAAGAGTTGAGATAGAGTGTTAAAAGACAATAGAAGCAGGTGACAAAATCAAGAGTCCATCTGCAAGAAGTCCAGAACTGTAATGGATTAAACAACTATGAGAAAAAAGGTAGTGTGACCTACAGCTTCAGAATCCTGGCTTTACTGGGGATGGGACAAACTAGTGCCTCTAATCTTTATTTCCATGAAACACCCATGCCTTCTGGTGCAAAGCAACTCTACTGAAATAATAATTTCATTGTACATTGGCATCTGAGTCTTCTTCACAGGGCTTACAGATATGACATATATGGGAGTTTTGCACCATCCTAAAAAAGCAGTCAGAGGCTAGGCAGTATGTCCTGAAGATCCTAAAAATCTGTTATGTGCAATGAGAACAAATCTGTGGCTGACAGATGTGAAAACAAATCTTACGAGGAGCAGCTGAGGGAGCTGGGGTTGTTTAGTTTGGAGAAGAAGAGGCTCAGGGGGAACCACATTGCTCTCTACAATCACCTGGAAGGAGGTGGTAGTGAGGTGGGGGTTGTCCTTTTCTGCTATTATTAAAGTGAAGGTGTGTTAATGGCATTAATTTGCACCAGGTGAGGTTCATGTTAGAAAAAAAACCAATCACTGAAAGAGTAGTTAGGCATTGAAATATGTTCCCAGGGAGGTGATGGAGTCACCATCTTTGAAAGTGTTCAAGAGGCATCTGCATGTGGCACCTGGGGATATGGATTAAACTCTTTACTAAACAGCTCCCTAAACAAAACCAGCTCCTGAGTCATCATGTCTAGTGACTATCTTTCAGAAGCATCAAATTACATAAACTGATTAAATGCTAATGCCAGAAGGCAATGTGAATTCAGTGTGAAATGCTGATACACAGACTGAGAGTTGGTGGTGTCTAATTGTTTATTAATCAAGCTACAACAACACATTCAACTGCATTGATAGAACAATTTTGCTGTATTAGACAAACCATCTATGTCATAAGGATATAAATCACACTAGAAAAAAAAACCGGGGTATGTGCTGGTTTTGGCTGGGGTGGAGATAATTTTCTTCATAGTAGCTATCATGGAATATGTTTTGGATTTGTGCTGAAACCAGTGTTGATAGCACAGGCATGTTTAAGCTATTTTTAAGCAGGGCTTACACATAATCAAGGCCTTTTCTGCTCCTTACCCCATCCCTCCAGCCAGGAGGCTGGGGGGGCACAGGAAGCTGGGAGGGGACACAGCCAGAGCAGCTGAGCCCCACTGACTACAGGGCTATCCCATCCCATATGGCATTGTGTTTAGCATATAAACCTGGAGGGAGAAGGAAGAAGGGGGGCATTCTGAGTGACAGCATTTGTCTTCCCAAGTCACCATTACATGTGATGGAGCCCTGCTCTCCTGGGGATGGATGAACATCTAACACCTGCCTGCCAAAGGTAAGTGGTGAATTAATTCCTTGTTTCAATTTTCCTCTGTGTGCAGCTTTTGCTTTACCTATTAAACTGCCTGTATCTCAGTCCAAGGGTTTTCTCACTTTTACTCTTCACATTCTCTTCTGATCCTACCAGGAAGTGAGTGAGTGAGTGGGTGTGGGGGGGCTCAGCTGCCCTCTGGGATAAACCACAACAGCAGAATAGTCCCTAAAATGACTGTGGTAGTTGCTGTATGCAACTTCGTGTACAGCTTAGTGGCAATCAATTTATGAAGTGCAGGTAAAATGGAGAGGTTTTTTATTTTCAGTTGGCAAGCAGATTAAATATAAGAAAATAACATCAAGGCTGACTGAGCATGCAGTGGAATAATAGAAGAACTAGACACAATACAGTCTCTAGAGTGCAAGATTTTTTGAGTTTTAAACACATAAACTTTTCCTTAGACTTTTTCTGAAAACTAACAGCTCAGGGTTTCCAGTGATCTCTCTAGCAGACAGAAAACATTTCTGTCTATTATTCTTATCTTCCTTAGTCTCTGTAACCCTTCTAAGTCAAAGTAGGTCTTTCTTTACTGGCAATCATTTTGGCCTCTGTGCAGTGTTTCCTTGTATGTGAACACAGCTTGTAGCTGTGAGTGCCCTCTCACTCTCACTAGGTAGAGGTCATTATGAGTAACTGCACTGGAGCATGTAACCTCACCCTTAACCCATTAACAGAAATCTGGTTTAAGAAGAGAAGTAGGCTCTATCTGTAAAATTTGAAAACTAGTCTTGAGAAATGAAGCCTGGAATTTTGCTATCACAGTTCAGTCATGGACTTCTGCAAACACTGTGTTTATCTTTAGCAGCCATACCATAGGAGTGGAGGCTTTCCTCAGCTGGTGTACAGAGTCAAGAACATGGTGGAAGAAGGCTTATTTGCTGCAAAGCTGATTTATTGGTGAGATAGGTGTTTTCTTTGTGCACCTGGATTGCACTTGGCAGCAGATATGGAGCAAGAAATACTTTTTGCCTGAAGGCGTGTTGGCAACTTTAGAACTGCTTTCCCTTTTGCTCTCTGGTGCTTTCTGCTTTCCTTTCTGATCTCTGGTAGAGGTGGTCCTAACAAGTTATTTGCTGTTGTGGAGAGTTACGATAAAAGCAAGTCCTATAATTTCTTCTGTTATGCATGGCTATGATTCTGGCTTTTGATGTTTCACTTCAGGCCTTTAGACTGCTATGAAGCGCTGGGAAGTTTTGTAGCCTGTGAGGCACAGGAGCATGTGTATTGTTTGTCCAGAACTAAGTATCTCTTCCATCACTGCCTCCAGACACAGAATAGGGAGCTTATTGAACACTATAGATTTTTCCAGTTACATATACTAATTGTTAGCAATCACCTCACATATAGCTACGGCTGGCAGCCCAACTTGAAATGAGGAACTTTGGCAGCCCTGACCTTGCAGTAAAGTTTTAAGAGACATGATCCTTAACATTCCTTAGCACATGCCTGAAAGGCAAATGCTGCTTCCACCAAAGAGTTAGAGTATTGTCCCAACAGCAGCATGCTCCTGCATGAAAAACATGACATTAATCAAAGCCTACAAGAGAAACAGACTGTACTTGCATGAGTGCAGCCTCCTTGTGCCATAATATGAAAATTAGTCATTTCTCCTCAGTCATAAGGGGAGGTACAACCCTTACTAAAAATAACTTTCCCAGCACTATTAATTTTACCTAAAACTGAAGAGTGAGTAATTCCCACTTTTACAATCAGCCACAAATGACCAAGCACAATCTCCTTCTACAATGTGACCGGCTCCTTCTTTGGGACTATTGCTATCTGATGGTGTCTTTTTGCCTCACCTTCCAAGTCAGTCACTCCACCTAGATATGACTGCTTCTACCTATGGTATGAACAAAAGGGAATATTCTCCCTCCAGGAAAAGGAAGAGTAAAATTAAAAAGAGATTTTAAGTCAAAGAAATTGCAAGAATCCCATAAGAAAATGTTTAGATGTGACTTTTCCAGTTTGTGGAAGTTTCAGAAGACCATAAAAGATTATACCACCTGAAGTTTCACAACAGAGCACATACCATTTCAGAGGCTGTGCATCATGACATTACATGCTCATTTTCAGAATGTAGTATATTAGTCACTGTAAACTCAGCAGTTTTGGTGATGGATTTTTTTTCAATATCTGACTTTTTCTCGTTACAAAGCTTTTCGTTTAAATACATTACTTTGTCCTATTAAAACAGGCAATCACCTCTGATGCAAGTGCAAGGGCACATACCCTTGGAAATTTGATCTGTGAAGTAGCCACTGGTTGCAGAGAAATTTTTGGAAAGTTTTGAAAACTTTAGAAGCCTCTCTTGAAAGATCTTATTTGGTCCAATGTTCTATGTCTCCCTTTTAACTACTTTCCAGGCAGAACACATTAGCTGGGTATGTTTGTTCTGGATAGCCAGGATTCATGGGTCACTAGGAGAGTGTATCCTACTTGAATGAGGTCTACAGGGTTCCATCTCAATCCTATCAAATATTAGAATTTGAACAATGTGTTACTGACAACAAACTTTATCAAAATCACACACGAAACAACATTAAATGACTTAAGGAACAAGATATATATTGTAAAAATCAGGTTAATGCACATATTCTGCATAAAGAAAATGTCATTATTAGCTATATTTTACAGAACAGATATAATAAACAAAAGGTGGTGAACAAATAGAATAATTCTGTGCATTTGGTGTACCAGTAAGTAATGAGCTTTTGCTGTAGTAAAGTCTTTAGTGCTGTCATCTGTAACCACTAGGACTTGTTGCTTGCACTGAAATATAAAGGTCAGAATATACTTTCAAAACATTCCACTAAAAATGGAAATCTGTTGATTTGATATGGTTTAAAATAACGTTATCACTGACAGTGGTTCTTAATCTTTAGGGTTAATTTTAAGTCATGGGTTATTTGAAAAATTTTTTGGTTGGTTTCCTATTGAGATATTTTAAATGGATTATTGTCATTTGAAAACCTGATGAATCAGTTATGTGGTTTCATATTGAACATACATTAGCCTCCCATTATTTGTGAGGTTACCTCTAGGTCAACTCGGTGCACTTAAAAGAGGAAAAGACCATCATCAGACTCCTGGTTATAAACCTTGTAGTAAATGTAACTCCTACACTTTTACCTAAAATAAAAAACAGATTATGTCAGATAAATACTAATTAATCTCAAATAGTGAATAGATTAATTAACTTGTATCCCTTGGTTTTTTTCTCAAGCACAGAGTAGTTATAAACCTGGCTAACTTGTCATTTAAACTGAATTTATGAGTGGTTGTGTAGGTGAAATAGCAGTAAACATACAGGCTGTATTGATGAATGTTCATTTAAGGCTTTGCAGAGGTTTATTCTTTTCACTTATACCAGGATTTCTTCATTAATTTAACTCTACTAATTTTGGTAGAATTACTTTTTACTGACATAAATCAGGAGTACTGGGTATCTGACAGGGAGAGGTATGACTGAGGAATTTGGCTGGCTTTTACACCCATCTGGCTATATGACTACTACAGTGAAAGGGATGGATAAAGGACAGAAGACAAAAGCAAAGAAGTAGAAGCAGAAGCAGAGCTAAGAAATGGGTTGGTTTGAATAGGTACCCAGACCGTGGGCCTGCAGTAATGCCCGCCACTTATGGGTTAAATTGCAATACCACCCATCCCACAAACTCATGGTCTAACCACTTGCTAGCACATAGTTTCATTGCTGACAGCAAACTAGCTGGTCACTGAACTGTGGCTATCTAGAGAAGTTTGTAGGTAGGTCAAGACCTGAGGTGTTTTCATGATCTCTACATCTTGTCTCAGACGACCTGTGCTGCATCCTTCCCACAGCACAGCCCTGTATGATTGGAAGGGTAGAGAAGGCTGAATGAAGCAACTTTTTGGGGTTTTTACCTCTGTAGACTGCTACAAAGACAACCATCACAGGGTCTTCAAAGTGCAGACAACAGAGGGCAGAATAACCTCTGAACAGTTTGTGATGTACCATGAATCCTGAGATAAGCTTCCAGAAATCAGAGTTCCTGACACTAGAAATTTTGCACTGCAACTTACCTCAAGTGAGATGAAAACTTTTTGGTATTCTATTTATACTGCTTTATCTTGGAGTCAGAGTGGGCACTGGAGCCAGAATGGGCACTGGGGAGCCATGCAAACACATTTTTAATAATTCCAGCTCTCTGAGGAGTGTTATTCCCATTTCAAATAACTCACCTACAGAATGGAGATAACAGTAAATACTGCCCTGTCATGTGTGGACATGGGTTATGAGGCTTTGCTCCATGGTATTTCAAACATACAAATTTATATGGTTATTTACAATAAAAATAAGGCATTCAATGTTGATAAGCAGAGAAAAGGTATTACATTATTATCTCCAGTTTTAAATATTTTTGTTGAAGTTATGTTTCCCCACTGTGGAGATTTCTTAAAAATAGTAGAACTCAGGTTTAACTTAAAGAAGTTATTGCAGAGGTGTCTATTTTTATCAGTGAAAACACAGAAAATTTTGGGTTTTTTCTTATGTAACTCATGCATGTACATGATTTCTACATATACTATGATCTTCTGCTTTACCATGTGGTAGTTAAAACCCCTCAATTCTGTTCTAGCACAACCAAGACTACAGTTCATGTAATTTTCACTTTCTTGGGGTAAGAAAATCTTGGTCTGCTTTGAGGCTTATAGTGGGAGTCTTGCAATTTATTTTTCTTTTATTGTTTCTTAAAACAGCATAGTCCTAGGGAAAAATGACCTTTTTAGAAAAGAAGTACTGGTGAAATCTGGAAAAATTACTCAAGTGAATCGCGGTGGCTCAAAAATGGAAGGTAATGAAAATGTACTTTCTGTAAGTTTCCTTTGCAGAACTCCATGAGGTGACCATAATACTGACTGCACAGTACTGGAAGCTTTGTCCTGTTCTGAGAGCCTTCCCTGGAAAAAATAATGTTTTCCAGACAGATGTGCCTTATGATGTCCCAAATCGCAAGAGAAACTCTACCACTGCATGTGTAGGAGGAAGACACACACATTAAGAGGTTGATATCTTTGATAGTTGAAACTTATAGGGTCTAATTGGAGTCTCCTTGCTGTGACTATACTTAATCAAGTGGATCTGAAAGCATGCCCAGGCTCCTTGAACCAAGCATGTACCTTCTCACATCTGCACTATGATGAAATGAGAGACAGGAGCTCCTCTGGAATTGGTTTATTCAGAAGAAACTTGAGTATCCAAGTCAGAAGGAAGCCATACTACTTTTCTAACAGATTCCTCATCTGACAATCAGATGACCCTGGTATATATTACTGACTGCACTCATTCCTTAGTATATTTGAAGATTAATCAGAAGTGTGGGTTTTTTTCTTTTTTACTCTGATAGATCATCCAGATGCCAGGTATTTTTTCCTCCTTTTGAGCAGAAGATCTGTAATTAACTGAGCTGGAACAGTATTTTCCCTAACCCCTCTCTCTTTATCACAGACCTTAGAAAGTTTGCTGTTGTTTTGAACAGAATAGATGGACACTTAAAAATATATATCAGTGGCCTATTACAAGAAGTTATCAAAACCAAATTTGAGGATTAAAAATCTTTTTAGCAAAAAGAAAGAGCAAATAGTTGCCATAATGACAGTCTTCATAACCATTCCTTTTGTGATACTTGGATTCTGAGGCCTGAGTAATTTTTCTACCTTGTAATTTTGAGAAGATTAAAACTTCAGCACTGCAGCTGTTTTCTTCAAGAAGATCTATGGCTGTGGAATTACAATGCATATGGTAATGCTACATTAGTGTAGTATTATTCACATCACTATAGTTAAACTTGGGTCAGCACTTCCTTTTAGACTCTGTGAAGTTAGGGTTTGTCCATGCACATTTCCTTTTAGCTGACTTGGAACATGATGGCTCAGCCTTACAACTATATTTGCTTATTTTTTTGCAAAGCTGTTTGAAAAAGTTTTGATTGAAAGCTCTTAATCTTATGGCTAAGTGTTACTATCTCTCATTTCAAAATACGTGGCATATTTAATTGTCACTGAAACCCTTTCCTGATTTGTAACTTTAGAGACAATATGTTACTGGAATTAAAGTCTTAATGTAAGGATTTTTTTCATTTAAATTTGTTTCCATTGGCTTAGCTGCCCCTACAAATGCATCTTGTTAACACTCAAAGTGCTGGGAGAAGGTGAGGTATTCTGATTTTCCTCTTAATCAGCTTTATTCTATTTAGCAGCCTTCAAATCAAAACCCCTTTGAACAGGGAAAATGCAAATTTTCAGTTACTGAACCCTTAAAGTAAGTTTATCCATTCGAGTGTATCATACTCATCGCGGTTTAACCCCAGCCAGTAACCAAGCCCCACGCAGCTGCTCGCTCACTGCCCCACCAGCAGGATAAGGATGAGAATCAGAAGGGTAAAAGCTGGAAAACTTGCAGCTTGCGATACAGACAGTTTAATAGGGAAAACAAAAGCTGCACATGCAAGCAAAGAAAAACAAGGAATAAATTCACTTCTTCCCATGGGCAGGCAGGTGTTGAGCCATCTCCAGGAGAGCAGGGCCCCATCACATGTAACGGTGACTTGGGAAGGCAAACGCCATCACTCCAAATGTCCCCCCCCTGCCCCCCCTTCCCCCACTTTATATACTGAGCATGATGCCATATGGTCTGGAACATCCCTTTGGTCAGTTGGGGTCCCCTGTCCTGGCTGTGTCTCCTCCCAGCCTCCCAGGCAGCCCCAGTCCCCACACCAGCGTGGCAGTACGAGAAGAGGAAAAGGCCTTGGTTCTGTGTAAGCCCTGCTCAGCAATAACAAAAACATCTCCACATTATCAACCCTGTGTTCAGCACAAATCCCAAACTCTTCCCCATGCCAGCCACTGTGAAAAAAATTAGTTCTACCTCTGCCAAAGGCAGCACAATACTTCATGACACCTCTGAAATTCCAAGAGTGGAAACATAAGACAGTGTTTATAAAAATTCTCTTCTTCAAATGCTTCCAGCTTCATTCAGTAAAATCATGATTTCTTTAGATAGCTGTCCTGGAGTGATGTTATAAGACCTCTTCATTCCC
>VWZW01006013.1:7490-68276 GCA_013397115.1 Edolisoma coerulescens | reverse complement strand
TTTTTTTAACTGCAGAGTGCTTGCAAATCCTTAGGTCTTATTTTAGCAGGATTTTTGCCAGATTAGGTAAACCAAGCTGAATAACAGCTATTTGCTCCTTTGCTTGTGTGAATTGTTCCTAAGTCTTTCAGAAGATCTCTTCTCTGTCTTTAATCAATGTTGAAGTAGCAGAAATTTAAACATTAAGGGCCTGTTTTTCATCAGAGTAATGAGCAATGAGGTCTAGACTTCTTGTACTTATTTTCTTCTTTGCACTTATAGTAGATGGCTTAATGGAATTGAATTAATGCATTTTTAGAATAGAAAAAGGATTCTAAGATATCATGCATGTTCTTTCTTTTTTTTCTNTTTTTTTTTTTTTTTTTTTTTTTTTTTTTTTTTTTTTTTGATAAATAGGTTTTTTTCATTTTCTGAAACTTAGAACAGACTTTTTGTTTCTCAGGCTACTCACCAACACTTTTGACTTTACCAGTGCCCAAACAGTGTGATTCCCCAGTTGCTTTGATTTCATTTGTTTCATACTCCTTTTGTACAAGTCAAAACCATGCTAAGTACCTTCCTTCTGCCTGAAGCATAACCATGGTCCCTCTGTGTTAGTGACATGATATTAATTTTTTGTTCTAGTATAGACTTTGTCTTAATAAAAATGCAAATTGGTCTTTTTACATCTAGTCTCCATTCTTTGACACTAACATCTCTGTCAGGCTAAAGAGCAAANAGAGCAAATACTGTTCCTCTCATCTGTGAGCTGAGATCTGACATTTTGGCAGTAGTAGAAGATAACTATTTTACCATTATATTCCTATCTGAAAGTAGGAGACGTAAGTGCATGCTGGGACACAAACACAACATAGATTTTTACTACAACATAAAAGAGTATCCCATCACAGTATCGATTCAGTTATTGATTCTTTGGTGGTAATGATGTGCTTATGCTGTCATCTGCTCACTCTTCTGGTACCCCTGCTGTAAAATTATAACAGTTTTATAAGGAAATATGAAAAGACTTGTCAAAGATCAATGTTTACTTTTAAAGCAAATATGATGCATGGTCTCTGCCACTGTGGTCTCTGCAGAAATGCGATGATCACCCCACATATCAAGGAAGTCCTGTGTCAGTGTGAAGTGTCTATGCCATAAAAGAAGAAAATATATCACAGCAGTGCATTAACACTGGGAACTAATATCTCTCATGCAAAACAATTATTATATCTACATATGAAAATAAGTCTTCAATAAAGCTGCTGAGAAGCTAGGAAAATCCAACTGTCTTATGCCTGTGTGCTTGTTCTAGATTTGCCTAGTGTCTCAGTAAGTGAACAGAACTAGAACTTCCTGCAATACTTCAATACTCTTGGAGATATTTGGAATTTCAACTTCTTGCATCTTTCTGTGAATTACACATCATGGAACTACACATCCATGATATGTGAATGACTCCATGTTGACAGTACCTGTAATGTATTAATGGGTTACACAGGTCAACAGCAAGACTTCATTAAAAAAAAGGTGTGAGTCATCAAAAGAGATTATGTGTCCACGGTCTAAAGAACAAAAAGAAATTAAAATTAGAAATACTACTAGCATGTATTTCTGAGTAAGAAAATCTGTACTTTAATTTTTCATGTTATTTTAAATTTACCACGTGATTTAATGCACCTAAGTTTAAACACTAGAGTCATCTTTCTTAATATTTTTGTTAATTTTGGTGATTATGTCTGTCCTTTGGTTTATCTCAGGTACTAAACCATAACAGAGATGTTGGATTATTAACAGGTATTGGAGAGGGTCCAATCTAGCTATATGAGTGATTGAACATATATTCAAACTATGTGACAATAGCTACTTTCTTGGTCACTTTTTTTAGATCAGGATGAATTTCTCCACTAGTGTCCTGAATTATAATTTTTAAAAATAATAACATTCCTAATGAAGCAGGAACATGCAATTTTCTTTTCTAATTAATTTTATATTAAAGTAAATCCTGATAAGAGAAGCACCAATAAAAACATAAACTGTCTTTGACAGGAGATTTAAAAAGTCATTGAAGCAGAATAAAATAAGATGGAGTTGGGCTGCTTATGCCGAACACTCAGTACAGGAGCTCAATCAGTAAAGAATAAAAAGTTATTAACACAGGTTAATATGATTTAAATGGAAGTATCCTTTGAAATGGAAATACAAAGTACAAGAAAAAATGTTAAAATATGCAGTAAGAAGAAGTTTGTTCTAATGCTATGTTCAGATAATGATCACTAATCAGATGCTGTATGTTATTTAATATTCTTTGTACCTACCAAAAGATACAAAATCTTTATAATAAAAAGAAAGTAAGATTCTAGCTGAAAGAAGCATATCTATCTTGCAATACTTGTCTTTCTGTTCCCTTTCTCAGAATGAAATTGAATTTATTGAATTTCAAAGACTGCCTTAAGGTTTGATAAAAACTAGCTAGAAAGCAAGCTTTCTATCTCATCAAAAATATGACTTTGGCATTTGGCTTGTAATTCTAATACAAAGTGCAAAGAATGAAAACTGGCAAAATGACCACCACCACCAACAAAATATATAAACATATCTTAATCATGAAATATTCTGGAGCTAAGTTTTGTTGAAGCAGATATATTCCAATAAAGGATCCAGACTGAGCAACCTGAATTTTCCATGGTAAAAAAACTTTATTGAAAAGTTTCCAACTCCTTCAGTTTCTCATTAAGGAATATTCTAGTTTTAGTGCATATTGTGCATCTGATTCACAATTACACGGAAATTTACATTTAGGTCTGAGCAATTGGTACAATTTTTGAAAGCAGTATTGCAAAACATGGAATTGATTTTTTGTTAACAAATATTCTACAAGCAGTTTTTCTTGAATATGTAACATTCCTATAAGCACTGATGGTAGTAATTATGGTAGTTTGAAATGTGCCAGAAGAAACAGAGGAGTTTTATCAATACCTGGAGCACTATGAAATACTTAGCCCTGTTTATATTCTTCCTGTCATAGGTACTTGTGTGAAAAATGGAGGATGAGACCACTTCTTCAAAGGTGCTTAGAGGAAAGGTAGAGTAGAAGGTCTGTAGTCCCAGTGCAATGTTGTCTGGTAACAGCCTGAAGGCTGTTTGGGGAAGAAGGTGGGATCCTGCTTTCTGAAGTCTCTTAAAACTTTCCAATCCCCTACTCTCAGTCTCTCTCTCTGCAATGTACCTCATTTTCACTACTTCACCCTCAATATCCTTCAAAGAAAGGAAGAGTCCATGCTAGGTTATTTTTCATTATGAAGAATATTCTGAACTAGTACAAGACAGTGAGATATCTCCCTAGTGCAGGAGGCCAGGTAGCAGAGCAAGGATGGGTAGATTTTTACTACAGGCACTGGGAGAACATCTGCATAGAGCAGCGGGTCTGACTTGGGATTGAGACTGTCTAGGGCAGAAGGACTTTGCTGACATGAAGCCAGCAGTCACCTATATGGGCCTGTCTGGAAGATGAGATGGGAAGGAGTAACACATATGAACCTTAATCTTGAATCACAGATTTTTGTTGTAGGAATAGAAGGACCAATTCCTTTGACAGCTCCCTCATTAAACAGTTGTCCAAATATGAAAAAAAAAAAAAAAAGCTTCCCATTTTACCTGTTATGATCAGCCATTTTACTTAGCTTTCTGCTGATGCCATATCAGGTGGAGAAAAATCTGAAAGAAAGGACAGTGATCCACTGATGGTACTGATCCAGACTGAAGTGGCAAGACAGTCCCACTTCCTCTTCAGCTCTAAATCTCTAAATCTAAAGCTCTCAGCCTCTGTGCTGTGTAGTGCCACATCTCCCAATATCATAGATTATACATGCCATGCTTGAAAATACTCTTGCAAAAGAGCTATCCATGAAAGATGGTTAATCACGGACAGGAGCTATGTAAATTGGAACTTACGAGTTTTGACTACCATATGGCTACCATTTTAGCATCTCATGTTACCTGCTAATCAGTGTATCAGCCTTGCTGGACAGTCAGAAAGATGATGTAGTTGAAAAGAAGAAAAACCTATTCCTCTGAGGTCAGAGACACGAAGCAAGACATCCTGCTTTATCCATTCTCTGGGGCATGGGTATTCAGAAAAAGCCCCCACAAAACCTGAAACCCATAACTGTTTCTAGAGGCTTTTATTCTTTGATGGCCCAGTGTTTCTCAAATGCTAGCAGTGGGGAACACTATGTGCTTTTGTAGCCTCTGAAGCAAATGCGTGCAACACCCTCTCTTATGCAACATCCTCTAGGGCATGAAAAGAAATTATTATCTAGACATTATGCAATGATCATGAAAAGGTGAGTAACCATAGAAAGTCACTGCACTAAATGTGTCTTGCCAATGAAGAATCATCACAGGGACAAGTCAATAAAAAATCAGGACAAGAAAGGGGATTGGAAAAAATCCAATGCTGAGAGATTTTTCGTAATTATATTAATGTCTAATCATGGCATCATGATTCTAAGCCTTTCCTTGTTTGAGGAATTTAGCACAAAACACGTTCAATAAACAAGTGGTAGAAATGTCAAAGGGCTCCTTCCTCCATTGAACCCAGAAACTCACACTAGCCAAGTTTGGAGCAACAAGACGTTCAACTGGAGGAGATAAGTTCTAGTGCCAGGTTTGATGTTGCCTGAGGAATCAGTGGATTCTGCTTGTTTATAACCAGCTCTCAGGTCCTGAGCAACTTGATCTAACTTGCTTTGACCACACAGCAGGAACAGAAAAAAACCCATGTAGACAGTTTATTACTCTACAGAGAGATTAGGAAATACTGTTTCAGATGAAAGTTGTAATATAAGCCCGGTTATAAAAGCTGACGATAATATGTTGAGATTTTATTCTTTAACTCTATAGCACATGTAAAATAAGTTACAAAAATTATTCATACTACATTTTTATGTAAATTGTTTTATATTTCACATACATAAAATATTTTCAATAGACAAATATATAGCAAAGATGATGATCAAACTTTTTCATTAAAAATAAGAGTTTGCCAAGCGGCAGAATTCTTGCAAAATGTATGATCTTTCCTTGCATTGTTTCAGGGAAAAGGTAGCACTGCAGGGAAGAAGAATTCTGAAGTCTCTAAAGTATTAACTCTTTCCAATTGAAGCAGTTCATTTTACTGATCTGAGGAAAGATTTGTACCCCTTCAAATGGATTTAACATGAAGTTTAAAATACATGTGTATCATCTTATGCAAAATGATGTGTTTCTTTCTACTTTAAATAATTTTCAACTTTAGTTTGTTGAATATTTTTGATTGACCTGAAATGTTCCTTTTGAAACTGCAAGAAAAACCAATCAGTCCAAGAAGAGAGACTTAAACATACTTTAATCAAAATTGCATTAATCTTGCTCTTAGACCAAGACAAAACAATCAGTGAAATGCTCTTTGATTTGCAGACTGAACAGTTAGAAGTGTACATTCTGTATCTAACAGGTTCATACTAAATAGCTGAATTAACCATGAATAATTCAATCAAATATAGAACTTTCAGGAGCTATAATCTCAGAACCACCTCTCAAAATTTAAGGTTTCTGCTTTCTCTTGATTCCAGTAGCTCAAGGAGATACTAATTCTGAGCCTTGTCTGAACACATCCATATTTCTTGAGAACTAACATCCTAGCCCTATCCAAAAGCAAATTTCCCTTTTATTCATGTTTGAGATTTATGAGCAATGAAAACCGGTCAGAGAAATATATCCAAAGGAAAAAACAAATGCAACTGACACAAATTCATATTTCCATCAAGGAACAAAAACATGCTGGCTGTCTTTTCCACTTGATTATTCTTCACCAGTGAGTTTCCTTTTTTAAACTTTCCCAAGTATTTATTTTGCACAATATACAAATCTCTCTTCTTTTTTTTTAATAGAAACAACATCCAAGAATCATAAGCATAAGTTTCACAGATCAATGCAACTGCGGAACAAGTGAGGAATGAAATAGCAGTTAAAAAAAAAGTTAACCACAGCCAGATTCAGGGTGCAGCAGCCCAAGAAGCTGAACTTGCTTAGCTGAGGAGTCAGCAAGGAAGTGGAAAGTACAAGAAGAAAACATATAATTAAATTTCTAATCATGAATTAATAGTTCCCACTAGTAAGCATTGAGAGGAAAATTGTGATGAAAATCAAGAGAAGAGAATTTTTCCTTGTCACATCTCAATTCTCTTGCAGAAGATATAAAAATAATGAACTGAAGCAAGGGTTTCTGCTCTGTATTCTCAAAAATGTATGGTTGATTAAGCAAACAAAATGTGATTATCATGGAATGTCAAATCATACCTCCCAGGGAAATGTTAAGTGACACAGAACTGGGTCCAATGACACAAAAAGCGTATAGACATGGGTCCAATGACACAAAAAGAGAGGTATTACACAGCAGAGTAATATATCAACAGGAGAACAAAAGTGCTAAAAAATGAAAGTAGAAAAGCTACTTAACAAAACATAATCTAAATTTTAACGTAGAAATAGCTGTGAAATGTCACAGTGCAGTAATGAAATCACACTGTTAGTATTGATGACTTCCAATTTATCAAGAAATCTTTCCATATTTTGTAATTTTGAAATGAGAACAAAATTTCTCAAATATGATTGTGTATTTGCGTTCATTTTACTGGATTTGCTTGATAAGCAAAGGCATGCCTTTCAATGTCAGAGAGAACATATAAGTTTTCAAAACATTACCTGACAGCTAAGGTTATAATTTTTGGCTTTCTGTCAACTTTTAAGACTAAAAATCTTAAGTATCAGATGAGAAAAGCACAAGTGCCAGATGGTCAATTTTTTTCCATTTGCAGGTTAGAGGTGGCATTTAGCTTTAGAGCCTCAGGAGCAACCCACAGAGGAACAGAGGTAAAAAGAGTAAGCAGTATAAAGAGGAGAAACCAGCATTACTAACGAATAATGTTGCTCCTAGTATCCCTTTCCAGATGAAAAATGGTCTTTTAGTGTCTTATACAGGTTCTCTGTATCAATTTGTCCACATGCAACATCACTGTTGCCCCATACACTACATCTAAGTTTTTGACTCATCAAGGCAATGTTTATGTCAAAGGCAATATATTTTTTCCATTAAAATCTCAGTGACTTGGATTTTTACCAAAGAAATTTTCCATCTGGGATTTCTAAAACATCTGGGCAGAGGTATGAAGATGCAAATGTTCTTCTACAGTTAACTTAAGAAACTCAGTCACAGATTCAATTCCTCTCTTGCTGTGTACTTTTAAGCTCTAACAATAATGATTAAAAAATAAGGGCACATGTTGTGAGTGCTGAGAAATCATTCATGTAGAGTTATGAAACAAGAATGCTCCATGCATTAAATACCAATTATCTTACTTTTGATATATTATATTTCATATTAAATGAAACAGATATGACTTTTTGGAAGTTCTAATGACACTAATTCAAGTCTAACTATTAAAATGATTGCAAATGCTCTCAAGCAACTGTTTTGCATCTCTCCTTCTCGTGTAGTGATGTGTCTGGTAGGACAGCCCAAATTTAACCTCCAAGCACACAAATCCCATTGAGCTAAAGAAAATCCCACAATTTTTTCTCTGTAGGAGACAGAACATGTAAGAGTGGTTGGGACTGCAGCATGAGGAGAATGATGAACATTGGTGTTTTGGGCCAAGTTGCAAAGTCAAGATTTCCTCAAAGAGAATATCTTGCTGGCAGACCCTTTTTGATTGCTCATCCCTTTGAACCTACCATCCAATATCAAAAAGGAACAATACCATGTAAAGAAATACAATTTCCCAAAAAAACCATTTTTAAGCAATTTAGGCAGGTTAGAAATTATAATTCCAGCTCTCTGCAAAAGTCAGTGGAAACAAAAACCCACTTTGGTTTTCCAATACAAACTCTTTGAAGTAGACATAATTTTTTACTACATTTAGGTTTTCAATGCCTTCTAGGACACAGTGGTATTTTTAGAAGAACTCAGTCATACACAGATTTCACTGGGATACAAAACAGACTGTCAGAGTGCTGTTAGAAAGCTTTATGCAGAAACAATAATGGATCTTTTAAAATGCTGGTACACCACACCGATCAGAATTCTTCCTCCATCAGCTGCATATTTTCTTTGCACAGAGTCCCACATATTTACTTTGCAAACATATTTTGCTAGATACACAAAGATGTAAATAATCCTTTCACACATTAGAAGCAAACTTGATGGAATAGTAGTTCATATTAAAATTATCTTTCTGTTTGTAGATACAAAACTTTTTTGCTCTAGGGACAGCTACAGCAGAAAGACTGTACAATGTATATGTGAAGAAACCCTGCATTTTCAGCTCTGATAAAGGGAAGTCCACTGCTAGCAGGTTGCATAACCCTGAACACACTTTGTCCTACTCTAAGCCTGTCTGCAATGGCTCCTTGTACTGATACAGACATCTCAGCTGAGGTCAATAGTTATCTTGGGCTGCACTTGAAACTGTAAAGCGTCCTGAGAATGACTGCTGTAAAGCAGGTTCCTATTCTCTAATGGTAATAGAATTATACTGTCTAAGTAAAAGGATTAGCAGGATAACCACTGATTTTTCCAAGCTCACACCTGGTTTACAAATGAGCTAATAGGAATGAAATGTTCCTCTGCCTGCTTCTATTCTCAGTTTGTCTACCAAATGTTTGTCAAGAAAATAATTCTGTTGATTTGAAATATCAAATTGATGTACTGGAGGCTAAAATTTGCACAGAAAAGCTTTGTGCCAGCATGCTGTGAAATTTTACTTTGTGAGAAGCAAGTTGGCTGCATTGCTTGCAGAACTCGCTGTCAATGCAGATGAGATGATGTCTCAAATAGGCTTGTCAGTTTTAAGGACACAATTTCTTCCTGCAACTGTTCCAAATTTTTCAGAATGGCCATGCAGGGCCTTCAAAACCATTTTCTATGCAATGTGTTCCTTTTCTTACCCTCTACACAAATATATCTTCACAATAAACCTCCTACTTTTGACTTTCAAATTTGTTTGCTTATATTATTTCATAAGAAAGCATTTAAAAATAGACACGTGTATAGATAACAGGATATTCTATGGATAAGGAAATAAACATTTAGAAGTGGGAAAAAATATTGGACTGCTTTTACTCACAGTTAAGGTAAATGTTAAACATGTATCAAGCTTCTGGGAACCTGTTGGAGTCTGGCTTGTTCAGTGCTGATGTAATCCTTTTCCAAGAAGTAGAACCTATTAGCCTGAGCTCTGCCCTGCATCAACCATGTCTGCACAATTTCCAGTCATTTGGAAACACAATTAGAGTTGTCTGTCTGCCTGCAGTAGAGGTAAATGTAGTTTCAGCATATGCATATTCATTAGATCTTATACGGAATGACATCCCAAAATCTCCTTACGGCCGCTGTCTGGCAGTAAAGGAGTTGCCTGATAGGACTACTTCTTGAATCTCAGACACAAAACCTGCCTCTCTATTAAATGCAAGTGCCATACAGCTCAGAAAAAGGCAGACACCACAGGATGAACGTTTCGTGCTGGGCGATAGGTAGAGCCTCTTCCCATTTCAGAAGCTGAGTGGAGGCTACTGCTTGGTGCAATGCTCAGCCAGGAGCCACTTCACTGAGCAGGAGTGCTGGAACACTTTCCTGCTTCTCTCTCTTTTTGTCCACAGGAAAACTTGTTGCATCACGTTCAGAGTCTCCTGTTCCTATTAATGCATATGCCTTTTCAAATTAATTTAGGGACTCCAAATCAAATCTATTTAATCTGAAGCAGCTGATGCCAAGTGAGGTTTTGATTTAGTATCAACAGAGGCAGTATCAAATCCCTCTCTTGAACACAGCATTTGAACAGGCACATAGAAGGGCAAATACACTTTTTAGAAAGACTTCTGCTGTAAATCCACAACAGCACAGTGCAGTTCCTAGCCCACCTTAGCAGGACATGTTCTTCCTTGATGGTTTTCACCAATGATGAAAATGGATATCTGCATATTCCATTATGAACTCTGGAACACAAACACTGACTGTTTCATTACCAAACAGTTTATAATCTTTGAAAACTTGATTTCTTCAGCTCTCTTGTAGACACAGGGCTTCTCACTTTAATCTAGTAGTTCTATAGAGCAGGTTTTGAGGAAGCCTTACTGTCAATGCAAAGACCTGCACCTCATGTCTGCAGGTGTTGACTTTGTGCTGCTGAGACACCTTTTGGAGCCAGGCTTGTAGATCCAGCCCTGCAGAATCAGTTCAGAGTGCATTAACAACTGGTGCCTTCCCTGTGTTAGGAGTTTTCTGTTACCTCAGAGAAGATAACCTATGCTCTGACACTCACAGATACCAAGATCAATAGTGGGACAAATGAAGAAAATGTATTTGAGCTCAGAACGAGTTATACACAAAGTGAAAACTTTGAGGCTATGGGTTAATTCATCCAAACAGACTAAGAATTGGAATCTATCCTTAGAATGTACACCAAACATTCTGGGGAGGAGAGAATAGTCTAGCTGTGAATTCAGATTTTTTTTTTTTTTTTCAGAAAAACCTCTAAAATTTCATTGTGCAGAAATCAGGCAGCAATCAGTAGAGGTGATCATTTCTCTTAAACAAAAATAAAAGACTTTTGTGGTGAAACCATGATTCCCCCTCAACTGTTTCTATGGGAACCAGCTTCAAATAAGTTCTGTAGCCAGCCATTTATTTAGACAAAAATATTTCCTAACTGAGGCATGGAATTGGACATTATAAATGGTAAGCAGTTCTGAAGTGAAAAGAGAAATTATACTTCAGAGTCGCAACCTGGGGTTTCAATTAAATAAAGCTATACTCTTTAGCTGTCTTAAAACATGTTTGATCCTGTAGAGGTGTGGCCATTTACACACTTCTTCAGTGTATTAGAATTCAAAAGTTTGGTGTTAGATGAACAATTAGACAACTCAGCATTAATAAATTTGTATGAAAATAATCAGTAGTAATTACTAAATTAAAACTGGACAGAAGGCACTCAGTATTACAGAGAGCAGTGGGGAACACAAGGTCTAGTGCACAATTACTTCCTTTTGCATTCTTCTATAACAAAAAAACCCTTTAAAACTAACCATTATTTTTTAACTAACTCTAAATTCTTTATTAATAGGAAAAGTACTATGTGTCTCTTTAACAATTAAACTGCACCCCAGAACACAGAAAAAACACAAAAATATCCCAGATTTTTTCAGCATCCTGAGAGAATTCTGAAAATACTAAATTATATTTTTATGTCATTGCATATCAAACCAAATAATCCAGATTGTATAAAGTCACTTGCTGTTATATTATTTAAATTTAATTCTCACTTTCACCAGTTTTAGTTTTCAGTGAACTGCTGTTTTTGGACCTGACAACTTACTGGAAAACCATAATTAAGACTGGAGAGTGCTGTCCTGCTTCCAGAATACAGATTTAAACGTAGTTCAAGATTTGAAAAAAAAGAAAGGAAAACTGAAGAACATATTCCCTTAACCTTGACCCTGCTGAGCTGCGAGTTGCAAGTAGGAGGGCCTCATCCGCAAGCAATTCAGCTGTGTTCATGTGTTTCTGACATAAAAATCTTTGGAGTTCTCTGTGATGAAAAGGCTGGTGCTGGCAAGGTCATGATCTAGAACTTGATCATGCACAGTTGTGAATCCCCTGCAAATTGTGCGAGTACACATAGGCAGTACAAAAGTTTTGGTGAATATGGTCATGGGGAAGAAGTAGAAATCTTGCTTCAGAAGTGCATCTTGCTTCAGCAGGATCTCACCTCTGTACATTGGGAAGAAACCATTGTTGCACTGGTTCCAACCACCCACATTCAAATCATTTGCAAAGTTAGTGTCTCCAGGAAACTAAAATTAAGTCTGATGTTTGTACCTTGACATATTTTGTCAAATTCAAATCTTCTACGGTCTGTTTACTCGTAAATTTTTTCTGTGGTCAAGTATTTTTAATACATGTGGTAGGTGAAGAGTTGAAAGTCAGACAGCAATATTTAATATTCAGAAATATTTAAAACAGTGCTTGTACACAAAATTGTGCACATAGGCAAGCATGCACAGATACAAACTGAGTAAGAGTGAGCCACGCTTTCTCCCTCACCCACTGCACAAGTTTCTGACCATCTATTGTATGAGACTATGTATAGTTAGACTTGATGCCTCACCAGTACTAGTTGATATAAATTAATAAATTCTTGTTCCAGTTGACAAGCTTGTACAAACTCTGGGAGGTATTCAGCATACTCAGGGCAAAACAGTCACAATTCTCAGAACATCTCTACAATTTTTACCTGACTTTTAAAGACATTCTAATTAAAAACAAGCACAATTTTTATGTAGGTCGGGGTGATAGGACAGATAGCAATTTGAAAGAAATGAGGATTGAAATTGAAAGGGTGAAGTTAGTGGTCTGAAATATAGTTGAATTTTATTTGAGGAACTTAAACAACAAATTCATGACTCTAGATCATGAACTGAATTAACATTTACTTACATGTATTCCAAGTGTTAAGCATTTGTTCTTACTGTTCTGAGTCTTAACTTTGAGAATGTTCTCACAATAGTTAAAATATCTCACACAAAGCATAAACCCAAAATTTTAAAGATGTTTCAACATCCACCACTGTGCAACTAGACTTATATGTGTTAGAAAAATTAATCATTCTGACCTCTTCCTACAGATTTTAAAGTTGCAGGTAAGGAATTCAGCATTTAATCCTGACTTTCTATGTTAATAAAACTATTTAACTCTGCTGTAAATCTAATAAGCTTTAAAGCAGTTCATATTACTTTCAAATCACCTCACAGTACATCTGAAATAAACTCTCATATCTAAAGGAATAAACATTCTAATGACTTACACTGCTTTTACTAATCAGAATTTAGTAACAGGTTGTTCAGTCATCACCAACCAAGGATTTAAAAATTTGCTACTAAATTAAAATATTAGCAGTTACTCTGATTAGTAGAACTGTTTTGACTCAACAGCATCATTACTGTTCTGTGGCTGAGAAAGAGGATAAAGCTGTTTGGGGCTGTGGAGGGAGTTAGACAACGGCAGAGGGAAGAATACCGAGGAGAATACAAGAATACAAGGAGAAAGAACACCAACCCAGCAGGCAAACAGCCTTTCCTAGCTCTGCCTTCCATTACGACTGTCACTTGCAAAACTGACCATTCTGTGTGCCCTCCAGACCCATCCCCAGGAAGGAGCCAGTGCCACCTGCAAGAGACAGGAGTGTGACCTGTTCACTTCTGGGTCAGCCTGAGTAAAACGCAGCCGGGAACTTGGAAACAGAGGCACTGTGCAGGACAAGGAGTGGGATACAGAAGGAAGCAAAATTATCTGCAGTCCCGGCTGCCTGTTTGCTATCTGCCCCTCCAGTGTAGCGCAATGTGCTGAATGGGCAATATTTGAACTTTCATGAATAGAGTTTCCCAGTCTCTTGTTGCCCCTCAGAAGGAAGTGAAAGTAGTATGACCACCTAAAATGAAAGGCAGCTGACCCTTTGAATTAACTGAATACCTTCTGATATCAAGTCCAAGGAAGTCAGCAGAGAGAAGTCTGTTTACTGGCTGTGTAAATTTTTTGTAGCTTCAAATATTGAAAAGAACCTCAAAATAGATCAAAATGGTTTAACAAAACATTTGCTTATAGGCTTGCTAACACCAGTGTTAAAAACATATGTTTCCAAGCTTTGGTGACATTTAAGCATTAATTTATATTTATATAAATTAATATTTCCCATTAATATAAACTGAAGTTCAAGCCTAGCAACATCTGACTATTTCCCACACAGAAAAGTCCCAGATTCCACTTGCCTTGGCCAGTGGAGTCTGAGGGGATCCCCTCTGCTGTGGGTTTTGTGTCTGGGCCCCAGGGCAGGTCAGGGCTCCCAGCCTGCTGCAGACATTGGCCAGTACCCATCCCCAGAGGACAGCAACGCAGGGTGAGTGGCTCTCCACCTCAGCACTGCACCACAATGCTGATACATAAATGCAAGGACAGAAGATATACTTAACTTTTATGATTTATACCTTATATTTAATATAATAAATATAGTATATAACCCTTCTAGTTCTGTGCTAAAGGCAAATACAACAGTAAGACTAAACTTAATTTTTGCCTAGCATATCTACAATTAATATGAGAAAAGTATTTGATTCTCCAAGACTTTTTCTGAACAAAATAGTTTTTTGAAGGGAATATGTAGCTGGCTAAATTTTTTTTGAAATGAAAAAGCACCCCTGGATGTACACCCACACAAATATATATATACAGAAAAAACTTCATTATTTGTATATTTTCTCAATTGTTGAGCTGAAAGTCTTTAGCACTTCTATTGTTTGAAAAAGCATGATCCTTTTGTTATTTGCACTTTGTGATGCTGAATTATGTGAGCTCATTATTTTTAAGTGAATGTTGAGAAGGGTAATGGTGGCAGCTAAAAGATAAAACCATGATCAGTAAGCATTTCCACAAATGCTTAGTAATCACTCCCTTCACCAGGCAGTAAAGAAATGACCCGATAATTACAATAAGCACTGCTCTACTTTATGAAAAAGTACTATTTGTTTTAGTTATTCAGCTGTATTTTTACTTCCTCAGCATTAGGGCTGCTGTTAATGAAAGTTTGTATGTGCAGCTGTTGCATGGGAAGAGAGACTAGAAATTACAGGGGTGAGAAAAAAAAGACAAAATTCAGTTCAGAACATAAACACACCAGAGGAGTTATCATGAGTAATTAAACAGGGTTTTTTATTTGATTCTGAATGCATTTTTGTTAATTAAGGATTAAAAGTACTATGTCAAACACCATTAGTATATGCAATCCAAAAATTCATAACCTCGATAACTACAAGTATTTCCATGGTTTAAAATTTATCTAATAGAAAAGTTTATAAATACACACATACACACACTCATTTACTTGGAGTCACTTCCTTTATTTCAAACGCTTCTGAGGGACTCCACCACTCACTCCTAAGTGTCAGATGATTTTTCTACCTGCCCCCAGTGTGGCCTGTTTTGGAAATGTAACTAAACAAACAACTGTGGAAGTGAAAAGCAGGTTTAGTTTCTCTTTTGAGAATATGAGCAGGCGCACTGAGACCAAGTGTGATTCAGTACACCAAACTTTATGTGGTCCAGCCACTGAGATATATACTCATTTGCCTGCGATATACAACTTTGTGAAGAGTAAATTCTGGTCAGTAAAGTCTGACAGCATATATTACAAGTGTTCATTGACATGACCTTTTGCCACAGTTTGCTTTGTGTTTCATTATTGAAGCTGAAAGTTTCTGGGAAAGCAGCTGTCCTTATAAAGCATCCATAACCAGTCAAAACATCCTGACCTTGCTCCTAGGTCAGTCATTATTAATACAGACCTTATTTTAACAGATTCATAACGTTATTTCTCTATATCTAGATGAATGTACAGCTAAGATCCATCAGTGCTCCTAGCTTTACATTGCTGCATGGATAGAAAAGGCACTAATGCCTCATTTAAACAGGAACTGATCTGTAGTTTTGTGGTGCCACTGGAGCAACACAGTGTCCAGATAACCCAAAATATATCCCCCGGGTACTACCCTTGCTTAGTAAGTCTGCCCAAAATACCTTCTTAAAGACTTCTTTAAACTGTGTATAATCTGGAAAAAAAATCTCAACGCTTTTTGTGCCGAAATAGGACTTTATCTGCTGTAGTACAGTCTTTCACTCAGGGAAAACTACACCATCAAGCACTGATGAAGAGGAGCTGAGATCCCTTTTCTGTTGAAATACTAGTGGCTGGCCAATAAGATATCACTGACACTGCAAACTGGACTTGGGATTCTGGAGATGGCCATGCTGGGAGCTGACTTGGGAAGAATTGCAGACTAGAATCCCTGAATCAATTGAGTTGGAGAAGACACTTAAGACCACCTACTCCAGCCATAAGCATAACACTGCCAGGTCCACAGCTAAATGATGTTCCCAAGAGCCAAGCAAGGAGAGATAGGGTGACTTGCTATAGGGCTGTCTCCAGGGGTAGGGAGCGTAGTAGAATACTGAAAAAAAGGAATTGAGGTAAGCAATGCAAAAAGTAACAAGTCATTAAAAAGACCAGAACCAGATAAAAAAGCAACAGGCTGAGGACAAGAGTAGGGACAGGACAAGAGAAGAATCCCAGGTCCCTTCAGTGAAATCTGAGAGGAAAATGGTAGAGCACAACCTACCACTGACTTCAGTTATGGTAGTAACTCAGCTGGCAGGCATCTACAGATAACAGATGGCTTTCAATATGAGCATAAAATTTGCATTAAATTTCTAGCATTTTTTTCAGCTTTCTTTTTAAAAAAGAAACAGGAAGTGACACACAAAACACTGTTAAAGAGAACACAGTATTGCAAATTCAAGTGCTTAGAATCTGGAAAATGAAAGAAGTGAGGATTTTGGTGTAATTTTAGTTTGCCTCCCCTGTGTAAACATATTATTTTACCATCCTCATGCTCCTGATAACAAAACTCTCACAGATTGATCCCACCAATATTCAAGATGCCGCAGCTTTACAGGCAGCTGTTTTGTTCCTCTTGATAAAAGTAATTTATGAACCTTATCTTTCTTGTAAAGGAATCTGGAAAGTCTAAAAGTGCAAAGAAGACCTGTGTTAAAATGGATATTGTCTCTTGTCTTCAATGCCTTCTACTATAGACTACAAATGAACATTGAGAAGTTTCTCTTTACCAAGTATAAATGAATTTATATTCCAGAATAAGAACATTATCTGGCTTAATAAATGTCAAAACTTGTCAAAACTTTGAAGTTTTAATCCTCAAAATAAGGGGAGATACATATGCTCTTTCCCCCCCAAACCACAGAGCAGGAGAGTTTTTGGGGGTGTGATGGTGAACTTCTGGTACAGAGGGGGTGAACACCCACCACTGGAGGCTACAAGCCAGACAAGAAGGAGACCCTGCCAAGAGTCCTCCCTTATGCAAACTGGCTCAGCTCTAACACTGTGCCCCACGCCTCCCCCAGGAAGGTCACATTCACATGGATTTTTGCGTGAGAGGCATCTGTCATGTACTAGAAGGTGTCATAAGCCACAGGAGACCCCTGAGGTGCCCCAGAGCCATTCCTGAGGCCCTGCACCGGAGGACTGCACGTGATCCAGCGCTTCAATAGGGTCTGTTGCAAAAGACAATGCAAACCTTCCCCCTCCAGGGCAGGTACCACAGATACCTGAATGTATGTTAACCCACTGCAATCTGTGTTTGGTGGGACCCCCACCACAGAGAAGACCAGAAGAAGAGGATCTATGAGATGCTGCTGGACCCACAGGGGTGGTGATTATTTGTCTCTGTCTTATTCTCTTTCTCTCCCCTGTCCCCCAGCTCCTCTCTTTTGTATTCCTATCTTTCTCTCTCCCTCACATTTACTGTTAAATAAAATACTTAGTATTAACTTTGCCATATGGTCTCAGTTGCACCTTATTATGGCAAAGGCATCTCTAATAATCAGATCATAACACAAACATGTATGAATGTGATATTAAATCAACTATTTAGTTAGGGTATACAAAGCAGCTTAGAGGTTTATTGCAGTTTTTTATTTCCACTTATGGGTTACCACATAAATGCCTACAAAATGAATTTCTGCCAACATGAGATGAAGCTATATCTCACTAAATAAAATCAGTGCTAAAACATTCCTCTGGATTCATTGCAGTCTCTCAGCACAAAGCAACAGAGATGCCTTCTACTTAACCAGGTTATAGAAAACTTATAAAGCCATATCAACAATGCCAAGTGCATTAGACATTTTATTAAAGATGTTCTACTTAGGGATGTTGGAAATAAATAGATTTACTACAATAGCAAAGTGTATCAGGAAATAAATTACATATGAATGTGCATAATATGCTTGTGTTAGTCCTGGCTAAGAACACTCTCATATGTCACACAATAGTCTATCATATTAATGTTTTAAAATAAGTAAGTAATATTATCTAATGTAATTTAAGTTAGGAGGATTTGGAGTGTTTGTTAGTGTTTGCTAACAAGAGCTTTGTAATGAAAATAAAAAGCATTATGACCTAACTCTTGATAAATAGGCCATCACAGAGAGACAAAAAGTGCCATGTTCCCGATTCACACCCCCACAATAAGTATTTTGACTTCTAAGCCCAACCACTTTTAAAAAACGCTTTGAAGGACTTAAATTTTTAAGAAAAACAGGCAGCAAATCCAGCTTATTGCCAAAGTAAGATCAGTTTGTGTCTGAACCAACTTCCAAGCAGCATAGCTATTTGACAAGCAACAATTTCACCAGACTCAAAAAGAGAAAAATTCAGTTTTTATGCTTTATGTCATGACTAACTTTGTTGTGACCAGAGGCAAAGCAAAAAATTCTCTTAGCATTTAATAAAAATGGGTTAGTATTGTGGGTGACAGGCATTTCATTACTTACAAGTCTGTGAACTACTGGGCTATGTAAACTAGTAATTTAATTTAGAATTTGATTTTTACATCATTTTAACTGAATCCTGAGGTTACTCATAAAAGCTGGTTCTGTGCTCTTCCAGGGCAGTGTGACTTCACTGTGACATGTTTTTGTACTACATCACTCTGTGGCAGCAGTACTAAGTGTTAGCACTGATCAATACTTTTGTCAGGCCCTATCCTATATATATCTGGGACTGTCTAATTTAGATTTTCCCAAGGAAATGAAGTTTTAGCCTACATACAGATTTGAATGCAGCTTTCAGGTTTACCTCTGGATGCCTAGAAAGGAGCATGTTACTTCAATTCTTTTCTTTGTAAAAGAGAAAATAAACTATGGCAGCAATGAGATGGAACTGTTGCTAGATGCTGGCCTTTCTCTCAAGCCAGCTTGCCAGAAAAATGAATGATTTAAGACTATGAAGAAGATTGATGATCTAGCATTTCATCATTGTAGGCTCTCTCTATACTATGAGAAGTCTGTAAAAGTCTCACTTTTAATCTTGACTGTGCTTTAAGAGTATTAAAGTTTAATTTATATTGCAAGTAAGATCATGATTCTTAGTCTTCCTGCTTTCCACAAGCAGTTTAACAAACCCAGAAACTCACCTGGATCAGCAGGGAACATTGGTCTTCCTCAAGTCCACAGATGATGGGACTGTCTTTCTAATAAGGGAGACAAGCTGAAATATTCTCATTGTTGTGCAGGCCTCTTCTGAAAATTTCCCCACTTTGGTGTTGCAATTCCTATATATCCCAAAGTTACAGGAAGTCACATGAAGTCCTCACTTCATGAAATTGCCAAATGATTGTTGGAGAAATTGAAAATCATTTCTCTAACACTTGATGTTCTGTACTGCCTTGTGGGTATTTGAGAACACAGGTGCAACTTTACCCTAGCTGAGTTTGCAAATGGGGTAAAACTCTCAGGAATAAGCAGATTCTTGCAGGTTACTTTGTTGTTATCTGCCTCAGATTTTGCTATGCACCTTCTCTCTGAATGCCATGTCTGCAGTGCCATTTTGGATGGAGAAATGTGACTAGCTAAGGTTTTGAGCTCTGACCTGGCTCTTGCTTTGATGCTAGCAGACTCCAGGAACATACAGTAGTAAATAAAGACTATATTCTACCAAGACAGAAGGCAGATTTAAAAAACAATATGTGAAAATATTAATTCACTGAAACCCAGAGATCATAGAGGCCGTTAAAATACTCTAGCAAACAACAAAACCTCTCTTTGCATTCAGGGCATTAATTTTAGCTTTCCTAAAGTAAACAAGACATTTAAGACATGTAGTACCTGTTGTTACACATGTACAACCTTATTTACCTCAGTGGAATAAAATGCTACAACAGAACATTTGTGTATCTTTAAGAGCCACAGAGCAAACCTGCATGTCAAATAATGAGTATACTTGCTTGAGTATCTCTGGAAAACAAAAGATTTAGTGTAGGGATGTTTGTGCTCCTACTTTAACATTGCAAGACGAAATGCACAGGTATAAATAATACAATGCCCTTACTTTGCATAACCTATTTATGATTGCTGTAACCACAAGTTACTTGCAGTACAGCAATATCCTGTGCTCCCAGTGTGAACTGCTGCATACTGCAGTCAGCATCACAGTGCTTTGTGGAAAGTCACTCATTGAAATGCAAATCATGTCTTAAGCCAGCTTCTTGGGATCTGGTATGTCACCTCATCTCTGGTGTGACTCCATAAAAACACAATGCAGGACAGAAGGACAACTTGTTTCAGTCCTGCAGGAAGGATGCCTCAAATGCACTGTGCAGTTTCACAGCTTTCTGCTTTGCTGTCCTCTAAAAAGCATTCTGAAACAGTTGAAAATAAAATATTTTTAAATGTTACTAGTAAGTTTATGTGCCATTTGAATAAAGTCACTGTCGCAGATGAAATAACTATTTATAGACTGGTACAATTCGAATTATTTTAACAACTCTTAGAATTGCAGAGAAAGGCACATTCTGTGCACTATTCTGAATATGATATATTATGCATTTGGAATGTTCAGCTAGATCAAAACATGTTAGACTCTACATCAAAGTCAGGATTTAAATAAAATTTGCAATGTTGTAGGTCCTGTTCGTTACTACAAATCTAACGAAGATGTTTACTAAGACTGTTAGCCTGTACAGAAATGCATTTTATTCAAGGACTGCATGAGAAGACGTAATAGGCCAGAGCGACACAAACAGCAGGTAACTGAGTAATTTTCAACACATTTTAAATAAACACTTAAACCAAAAGTTTGTGACATGTAACTGAATTCACTGTAATTGTTTGTCTAGAAAAAAACCTGTATTTTGTTTTTTGATTGTACATCCTTTTAGCACACACTTTTTTCTGACATGGAAGGAATCAGCATGACTGGATAGAATGCACCTCCAGAATGACACATAAATTACACAGAAGACTAGCATATGGTACTTGCATGATAGCAGAAAATTAGAGTGAAGGCCAATGTTCTGCCAGTTTCAATAAGGAAACGGACTCTGCTGTAAACTGTAGGGGGTTTAAGTCTAACATTTGTACCAGAGAATGTTTTAGCACCTTTTTTCAAAGAGATGAACTGCTTCGCTTTTAAAACACACATTGCAGGAGTGTGATAACCCAAAGGGGTTTGGGGGCAGTGTATCTGATCAGACAAATACTTTGACTGGATGAATCAAAATTGCAGGCAATTTAATAGATTCTGTTTGTACAATTTAATGGTTATTGTTGCTGAAGAACAGTTTCTTCAGGGATGAAAGTGCTTCACTCCAGAAGCCCTCTGCATACACCTCTCAGGGACTGCCATTAGTAGGAATGACCAAGCTGTGGTTGCCTGGCTTTCAAAGCAGACACTTGAAGTGCACCACACAACTTTGCCCAGCACTGCATGTATTGCGCTGATTTAGGTGTGTGAAAAAATCTGAGCATTGATGTGCTGTGTGTGAAAAAATTGAGATAAAAAGGCAAGACATAATTCCCGAGTGCCAGTGACTGGTGGGTGACTTGACAAGACACAAATATAACTAGAAGAAACTTTTTGACTACATCCATTTTAGTGGTCTTTGCCTTGCTCATGATTCTGCAGTAGCTTATATTTCTTTCAATAATCCTGCAGTGAAACATAAGCACTTTGAATGAGGATAGTTCCCTAATTTTTTCTACATCCAAGATCCTTGTTTCTTCTTTCTGCACCTCCCTTGTTGGCCAGGAGAATTATTTGCTCGGTAGCGTGATCCTCAACCAACAGTTGATTCTTCTCAACAGGGAAAAAATCAGTCCAACAGAGAGAATCATCAAAATGTCCAAACTGTGGTATGCAGTGGCGATCCTGCTCTGTTTATGTTAGATACAAGCCCATAAACACCTCCACTGAAATCCCCACTGAAGGGTTTGTTTTGGTTAGGGGTGAGGCCCACTCTGCATGGGGCAAAGAGAACAGCAGGAATTTTCCTTTTAGTCATTCTCTGTAGACAGCAAAAATGAAGACATGTATTCACAATGGCAGAGTAAAAGCCTTCATAGGAACCACTGACTATTTCTTTCAGTCTTTCCACATACAGCATTGCCTGATCTCATAGAAAATATCCTCAAGGGCATTTTAGCTTCAACACAGGATAAAGAGCACTGAATACGTATACCTCCCTAAAGGAAGCCTGCAGTAATCATGTCAGTCCTAGGATCTGAGAAATGGAAGGAAGCATTGATCTTACATTTAATTTTCTATTTGCCACAGCTACTTGACAACCAGAGTTGTAGTTGTCTAGATGTGTGTCTAGGGAGAAAATAATTTGGTCATTTATTTTTTCGTAGTATTCTCTTCTGGTATATTGAAAGTGATGTTGGCATAAAATCAGCATTTCCTATCATGTTTAAATCCTTACATTGTTGTTCTTGTTGTGTCCTTACTCCACACTTTCTATCTGGCAATTTTTTCTGAATACAGACTGCTTCTGCAAAAGAATATTGAAGAAAAACTAAACATTCATTAAACACCAACAGCGGCTACATTTCAAGGATGTGGGTAGCAAGTATTTCTTCAAAAATCATCAAGGTTCTTTAATATCCTAATGTAGCAGGTGAATCTTTCTCATGACATATGTTAGCTTCAAAAGAAAGTGTTTTTCTGAACTTGGAGCTGAAAAGAAATTTTTCTGTCACGTTGCTTAATACATCAATAGTATTTAACTTTTCACTCTTTCAGTTTGCTCATTCATTTATTTACTATTAATTGCATTGTACACACTAAGTCACAAACTAAATACTAAATTTAAATCACTCTTTCCATCATTTTCATGTTATAGTTAAGAGAATTACAAGGCAGTTAACTGAGTTGGAACATTGACAAAATGAACTAGTCAGACCAAACTTAATTAAGTTGCTGGATAAGAACCTTCCTAAGGTTACTAGATTTTGGCAAATCCAAGCTCTCAGTCATCTGTGTAATTTTCTGTGTTGCCCTTTCTGCACTGAGCACAATAAGTCTCTGCTCCATGGCCACACTGCTGCCGCCACTTTCAGCAGTTCCACATCTCTCTGCACAGTAGCTTTCACTGATAGCTAGCCCAACAAAACATTGAAACAAAATGTGGTTCCTTAGTACCCTCACTGGACATTGCAAAGGTTGAAATAACTTTTTATTTGCCATTGTAAGCAAAAATGCTATTTTTTTTCTGTGAAAAAAAAAAAGGAAAAGAAAAGATTTACCTGTTTCTCCTGCTTTTCTCCACTACTAAAGGAATTAATGTCCAATATTTCCCACAAGCCATTGTGTTGGGTGTATTTAAGTGTTTGTCAGGGAGGGAAGGTTTTTCCATGCCAACCCTTTTTGATAGCAGAGGGTAGCACAAAAGCAAACCCCTGAAGAACGTGCTGGCAACCTGTGTAAGTAACTGTATGTTTTCACAGCACACCTGGCAGAAGGTGAACAGGTCACTTACTAATTCTCTAGTATTGTTGCCTTTCCCTCTCAGCTGTAATAATGTAATGCAAGCTTCCATTTGGAAGAAAGGCAGTCTGGTTTTGTAATTTGTTGAGCTACAACAAAAGCAAGTACTTATGCTTTTGAGTCAATTTAAAAATATTGTGCAATAAAAGATACAGTGATGTGTACTTTTAGTTTCTTCCCAACATGTTCTGATGTGATTGTGAAAGACAGAAGCCAATGATCCAATGACCCAAATCAATGATTCTAATACATGATATCCTAAGAAGGCCCACTTTGCAAATTAGCAAACATCTGATTTAAATTTCATTATCCAGGACATTCTGCATAGTAGAAACATATAATTAGATGTATAAAGGAAAATAGAAAAAGAAATCTTTAGCATTTTATTCAGGAGAAGAAAAAGGTTAAGCAGGAATTTCTTTGGTGATGGATATTTGGGAGGTGTGTTTTAATGGAAACAGACTTAAAACACAGAACAGCCTATCGAATTTATGAATAATGTAGCTATTCAGTCCCCAGTTCTCAGCTAGCTAGGTACCAGAGGAGAGAAAGGCTTCCTGGGTGTTACAAATATATCCAGAACATGTTGTTGAGTTGTTAAGTCTAGATCCATTCACAGGTGGGACAGCAAGATCACAATGTCGCAGTAAGACAGGATTCCGCATGCAGTGAGAGAACAGAGAAGAAGCTAAGAGGAACTAGAAGGTTAAGGCCTAGATAAGTCAGAATGAGATGCAGATACTCAAAACAAGAGCTGCTGTTTTGATGTAGAGAGATTTTGGTATAGTGGCCACTCAGTATCCTTGTCTTTTCACTTTTTCAGCATCATCAGAGAGTGCTTATTTTAATAAACTATATACTGCACTTTGTTAATGTGATGCATAGTGGTGTCTCTAATCTGTGTCTATTTTAAGGGGGGAAGACTTAAACACAGTCAATTTCTCCCTGTGCTTCCAAATTAAATAGTTTTTTCTGCCACGGAAGGTTTTTCTGGGCCACTGCTAAGGGCATAGAAATTCTCTAAACAGGACAAGACTTTTAACTCCTGTCCTTACTCAACTGACCTGTTCTACTGTTTAAGCCCATCAAACTTGGTTGACTGCTTCCACTAAGAAATAAAATGGGATTTGGAGTTGGCTTTTGCTCAAGTACTTAAAATTAACTTTTTTCCTCCCCTTTTCAACTAGCTTCATGTATAGACAAGTATCTAAATTATGAAAATTTTTGGTACCGTATAGTTACTGTAAAATCTGCTACTGATGCTGCTTCAGAATCTGGGAAAATATCTATTTCCACTGTTCAATTAGCTTAAATGGTAGCTGAACAAAGAGCTGTCCTTTTGTAAAGAAAAACAGCACCCTATTTCTCTGGTTATTGTGAGTAGTTTAACTGTAATTGCACTAGAAGCTACAAATTTAAGTCATTTTTTTTGTAAGATTCTAAGACCATTGTCTTGTTTTGCAACAAAAACTTGAGCAACAAAATAAATTAACGTTGCCAGTTCACTGCCTGGATCCACAGCTACAATGTGTACAATGTTTTTCTGTACATCTCAGAGGATTCTGGAAGTTTTTTTGGTTTTCAGAAAAATCTCCATTTTGGACAAGCTTCATACTGCAAAGCATTCAATATGCTGATAGGGTATGCAGCTTGATACTATAAAATGATTTAAAAAAAAAAACAGTTGAGATTTTAAAGTGTAGAATACCTAAGGGAGAACACCCAAAATTTTCATGGATCCTCAATGAAAGCATGGATTTTCGTAGTAGAAGAATCTCTTTCAGCAATGAGGGACACAATTTCTGGTGTTTATATTTTACAGTATTTTTCAGTTGCCTACCGTGTTATCCAAATCCAGAAAACACCTGAACACTTTTTCTTGGCTGTATTTCTTTATCTAACACCAGTCCACATTCTGAGCTATGTTCTACCATGAACATATTAAAAATGGAGACATAGAGACCCCCCATTTTGCATCACTGTCCTCCATTCCTTTGGATTGTCTTTCTTGACAATACTTGACATTTCTGAACCTCTTTTTGTAATGTTGAAGCAGGAAACAGTCATTAAGATGTGACCCATTAAAATTCCCATGGAGAAAAAGTAGCACCTTAGGATGAAAGAGACGATAAAACTCTCTGAACTCCTTCCAAATTGTTTAAGGACATGAATACATATTTTGGAAAGCATGTGCCCTCCTTATTTTATATTCCTCTTTTACTCAGAAGACTGACTCCGCAGAAATAAACAAAATTAAGCTGGATATTTGAAAGCAGCTTCAAAGGAGTTCAGTACCTAATTCTATTGATGGCTCTTTTGAAGATGCAGACCTTCACCTCTTGAATAATCTACATCTTTTAGAATGCCCTATTAATGCACAGATACTGAAAGCTCAAAATTAAAAAACTTTTCAATTGGATGGTTGGAATTACTCTTCATTCCCAAGCGTTTGGACTATTCAGAAGGCTGTGAAAAGATCCTCTCTGACTGAGTATACTGTTTTATAGTTAGTGCCAGAAAACAAAGTGTTTCATTATGTCAACATACAGTCTAAGGTTATTAATGGACAGAAAGCACAGACACCACCTGGGTAGTAGGTGTGAAGCTAAAAGATAGCAGTAAAAATTAAGATTGTATTCCTAATTTGAAAGCAGAAAAGCTTGGTCTGTTTTTAGTTAGTTTTTAAAACAGGATATACATCCCTGCAAGAGCTCAAATAAATAAAGCAGCTGAACACATTAAGGGAGGTCTGAGAGTGCTCATGGTTTCATTTGCAGGAAGGTGAGTGGAACTTTTCTCACTCCAGAGAGTAACATTCATATTTCTCTTTAGTTATGTTCTTCTCAGCGACTTATTTTTCTTTTCCCATCTTGTAAACCCAAATATGTTGTAACTATACCAACTTTGAGGGTCTGAAGGTCCATTATATATGCTTTTATGATGATTCAAGTCATGCCTACATCAAAATCTTGGTTAGGAGCTGAAGGAGTGCCTGAAATACAAGCAGTCCATATTCCTCTGTTCCTTTTCAGGTGTTCTCCAGAAACTAATGAATGTTGTGAATTAATACACTACTTACAAGAAGCCCTGTGAAACACACACTACTTTCACATTCTTTGGGCATGAGTAAGGAAGAGTCCCTCTGACAGACTCTGTGGCACTGGAGCAGGAGGGTACAGCTGCAGCAGTGTTTCAAGGTTTTCAGAAACCCATCAAGATTCTTTGGATCTGACAATTATCCCTGCACGTGGATTTCTGTAAAAATGTACAATTATGCCCCGCATTGTGACTGATGGGTGTGATCACTGAAGTCTCTCCTGCACTTTAGTTCATACCCTCTAGGTGTATGTGAAAACAACCCTCTAGTGAAAACTCAGGACGTTGGTGAATCTGTCTGTGTCACCAGCAATTTGCTAGTCTCTGTTTCTCAGGAAGGGGCAAACATCTCCTGTGAAGCAGACTGCTTCCGCAAAGTGTCTTCCCCCCTCTTAGTTAAGTCTTTCTACAGAATGCCAAGATTAAATTTCCCTCAGCAATCTGATGTATTCTGCCTGTGTTTCTTTCTCCTTGACTGAGATTTTTATCAACTTCAAATGCTTCATAGTTTTGGCATCTTAACAATATTAATATTTATTTTTCTGTGCATCAAATACCATCAACCTTCTTCCAATCAGACTCTCACCCTTCATATTGTTATCTTCTATCTGTGTTTCTGCTAAACCCAAATTATTCCAGTTTCCCATGGTAGGCTAGGACGGGCACAGTGTTTTGAAAAGGCTCTGTTTGCTTATTGAGATTTCAGTGCCACACCAGTGCCTGGCAGACTCCAGGGCCGTTCCTGCTGCCTCTCACTGTGCCAGTGGGGAACCTGGGAATGCTTGCATCACTGCACATTATATAAAAAGAAGAAACAATCTTCTCTTCCTATAAAGTAGTCCAGAAATCCTGACCTCGACTGACACAATCTATGGCAATCACCTGTTTTGTCAAGCAGTAGGTGATCACTTTCTAGAACATCAACCTGAACGACTATTAAGGCAAAGATTTTTTCAGTAAGTCAGAAAAAAATGCCAGATATTCTTACCATGTTTTTGTGCAGAAAAGACAGTGTGGCCATGTTTGTTCTTCAATTGGGTGATTCACAGTCTAAAATGTAGATGGACCATAATATGGCAAAAGCTATTTTAGAGCCTCTTCAGGTTGCATGGAAAAGCACTTCAAAACACAGAAACTTGGAGACCCACTAGAAAGGAGGGGCTTCTTTTTTAGTTCCCTCCTTCTTTTTCTGCTCTAAAATAAAAACGCTTCACCTAAAATCTACATAATGCTCCAGCTTTTGCCATGGGAATTGCATAAAACACAAGGTAATTCAAAATCTGCTGTTTACAACAGATTATTTCCATTAAGGCTTCCAGTGTCAAAGAGTTTTTAATATTATTATCAGTAGTCACTTTGACTTATGTCATTAACCACTTTGATTTGTTTAAGGGTTTTACTTGCCTATCTGATTACAACTGTTCATCAAAAATGTGGGAAAAGGCTTTGAATTATAACCATGTCTGAGATTAGATTAATTTTTCTCATTTACTTCAGTGATCCTAAAACACATTCAAAAGAACCTCACTTCTCAAAAAGTTAACTTTTTGTGAAAGCTCTTTTTCTTCCTATAATTCGTCATATCCTCAGAAATTATCCATACTATTTTCTGACACAAGTTACAGGCACCCATGCAAAATTAAATTGACACTTTTAACTGGATTTAATAATTATAGAATTTCTTTGTAATATCACTTGGTAAACACAAATATACAATAAACGAAAGGTCTGTGTAGATTTGCTCAAAGCTCCACATTAATACAGAGAGCAAAATAATTGTTGAACTAAGAACTTTGTTATTAGGCTGCAGTACACCTACTATGTGTTTGAAATACCAATCATCTACTCCAATTTATGTACAAATATTGGAAGCCTAGTGCCTGTATTTAAAATTTTATTATGTTTAAGAGTCATTTAAATATCCCCAAATTATAATTTCTCCCAGCATGGCATTTTTGGGCTGTTATTAAAGGGAGTATTTACAGTCTGTTCAATCCATTAAAGCATTAAAGGATTTCCTGAGATGGAAATAATAAGGAAAGTCTTGTTCTCGTATGTGTTTCTGTGTACAAATATAGTTAGCCAAGACTCAAACAGGTTTAGGTCCTGACCTTGCACTGTGATCTGTTAACAGGGATGCTTGGATCACCACAAAGTTCTCCAGAAGAATTCACAGCAATAGGTTACAATGAAAGACACGAGTCCTGCTTTGTCGGTCACTACAGGACATAAAATCTGAAAGGTAACCAATTTATAGGCTAGATTTGGGTCCATTTTTTGCATTTGGCAAAATTGGTTTTACCCTCTTTTCCTCTCTTCCTGTCTTCCCTCTCTCACCCACACCACCAACATAAGAAAGGAGAGTTCTGAAAATGCTACAAACTAAAAGAAAGTTTGCATGAGGTCATAAAAGGCATTTTCCACTTCCCTCTTCCCTCCTTTTTATTTTTTCAGAATTAAGGACATTTAGTAATTTTTCAACAAAAAAATAATACAGGAATTATGTACACATATTTTCAAAATTTTAATTTTCAGCTATGTCTGGAAGTCTTCGCACTGAAAGATTAGCCTAAACCTGTTTCCCTGTATGCCATTAATTTTAAAGTCTTGTATTTATCTAAGAAGGTGACTCTGAGAAGATATTTTTTTTAGGGCTGCTATCTGACGAAACAACTTTTTCCTGATTTTCTCACAATAAGAGAGCACAATCCAGCAATAGATTATATTCCAGAGCACACAAGCTCAGATGTGGGTGAGGGGGAAGAGCCTGGGAAACTGGAGCTGTACCACTGGGAATGCTAAAGGAGAAAAGCGAGGATGAGCTCTAGCAGTTGTGTCCTCACTGGGAAAAGTGGTGACCTATGTCAGGCAAGTGCTTCAGATTGCACCCCGTGACAACAGCACCAAATTGATTTTCTCAAACAAATTAGGGTCTGGTCTCCAAATCCTCAGGAAGTAGTTTGATATTGTTGCAACTTTTGTTTCTTTCAGTTGAGTTATGCTGGTACAAACACAGAGTAAAATGTTACCTGATCAGTTGTCTGTCTGACTGTCCATCTTCTGGGCTACATAAGGTAGTAAGGGCTTCTGAGCAAGCTGGCAGAGTGTTTTACTCTCCTATTTGTAAAACAATATTAAAAGAAAAGGAGAGGGAGAAAGAGTGAGATAAATGAACAGGATAAACAAAAGTTTTAAACAAGCTGCCCTGACTGACTACCTTCTCCCTTTCTACAGGATAAAATAAAATTATTTTAATTCTTTTTTAAATCTTATTTTTGTCAGTGCTGGAGAAATCTGAATTTTAGGTGGGAAAAAACATTGTATGTATACTTTTATTTTTGGTCAGACATTCCAGATTTCCATTGAGATGAAAAATTGCACAGCACTGAATTTCAGTACTGTAGGAGGGGTGTGTGAAAACAGCAGACTCTGGAAAGCAAGAGCTTAAGAGACTTAGAAGAATCAATATGCAATATTTTCAACAGGAGGTTTGTGGCAACACATACTAAAAAAAATTGCCTAATAAATCAGAAGACAATTTAGCTTTTTTAAAATTAACATTGCTATCTATTCCTGAAAATCCTCTCTTTTGGCAAGGGTATCTCAACCAGATATTGACTTGAAAACCTCTTGGAATTGGTATTTTCTGTTTGAGTTTGATTTCTAAATAGGCTGATTCTCTTTGGAGAAATTTGTATATATTAGAGCTGAGACATTTGTGCTCTGGAAAAAAAAAAAAGACTGGTTGTTTTTCTCCCTCATTCCTCAGAATCCAAGACTTCTTTTGGGGTAAAAAAGAGACGCAAGAAAATTTGTTTATAAATCAATTTCTAGTTGACTACTACCTTCATCCTTTTTATTCACGTCATAAGTGGCTTCCTGTTACCATCCAGGCAGTGTCTTAACTTTTTGCCTTAGTTATAATGTGGGCTACTCCTCAAACTATCGAGCTGGTCCCTTCCCTTTCATGTCTCAGATGGTGTGGCAGAGCCCAAATCAGGTTTTAGCTGTGTTTCTGAAGGTTAAAAATTGCCTTGCTGACTAACTATCTGAAATTCATGCTGGCATATGCATGCCAAAGAGTTTATATCCACATCTCCAAGGTCAGCAAGCAAGGTGCTAGGAATAGAGCACAGCAGCTCCTGGATCCAGGAAGATGTCTGATCATTTCAGACTCCACACAAAATTATCCACCTGCATATACTGAAATGACAGAGCAGAAGCAGACAACCAGCTCAGCAGAGTGACAGGTGGGACAGCTCCTCTCTGCGCTGCTTGGCTACACCCGACAGGGAAGGCATTCACAGCAAGTCTGCTAGTACTCCTCTACATCCACCTTGATGGAGAGGAGAAATGGGAATGGGGCTCTAATGACACTCTCAGCACTGCAGGAGAGAGAAGAGGGCCTGAGAGGGCAGGACTCTTGCACAGGAGGAGTAGATGAGGTGGTTGTGGTGATAGGCAGATTTGGGAGGGGAAGAGTACCAAAATCACTGTGCTTTCTTACTTGAGATGATTGTCCAAACAACATATTGTTTTCCATATCCACCAGGTGTTAGGGTGGATATAATAAAGTTATTTAAAAACTTTAAATAGAGATCAGTAACATGTTATATACAGTCTTTATTCCCAATGACAGCCTCTGAGACTTCTTGAGTACTGAAGTTAAGAATACTCAGCTACTTCAATTGGCATCAGGAATAACGGGACTCTTGAAGTTCTCTCCGTATAGAGATGGATTAGATGTACCCAAATGTAACCAGGCTGGGCCAAAACTAGAACATTTGCATAACTAAATTTTCAGGTAATTGAGTATTCTAAGATATTCAAAACAGATGGGAAAATGGAGACAAATATGCCAACAGTGACCAGCACAAAATTCTGCTGCTACATATCACATGCCTAAATAATTACGAAAACAGTAATTTGTACATAGGTTTTTGTATGATGAAGGTCATACTTTAAAAGTATATTGATACATGTCCCACAAAACCTGTGAACACAGCAAGCAAGAGTAAATACCAAAAAGCAATTAGAAAATTAAAATATTCTAAGAAAATATGAATTCCGTAATCTTTCCATTTACCTTTCCGTTTAAGAACAGTGTTCCTACGTTCAATCTTTTATTTGTGTATGAAGGCTAGAAACTTTCTCCACTGAAAGCTATGACTCATGTTCAACTGCACGACTAAGGGACCTGAGGTTTAAAGGGAGAGATTCAGTCTTCACAAGGCACATGATAACATCAGGCAGTTAAGATAGTTCAAGATGGCTCAGACTCTGTGATTCAAACATGTAACAAGCTTGATGTTTTACTAACATGTCTGTCTTGCTTTTCAGCTTTAGGGCAAAATGAAGGAATTGGGCCTTTTTGTTTCTATATAAAATTACAAGATATTTTAATATTTTCCAACACATATTTTATTCTACTGGATTAACAACACAGGTCAAGTTGTGATTCTGCTAATATCCTGTCATGTTCAGACAGCAATTCAAAACCAGCACTAACTGTCCTTAACCTGAGTTGTCCTTTTTAATGTTTCTTGGTCAGACAAATGGCAGGAACAGCTCTTGAAATCTGTCCTGTGATAAAGCTCAGAAAGCTTTAACAAAATATTAATTTTAGGCCATACAAATATCCATTTAAAAATTGGGAATGTTCCATCTTTCTCAACATTTATGGAGTATAAATCACCATGACATTTAAGTACATTTCATTATGTCTGGAAGGATTTTGCATGAATTCCCATGAGATTTGGCAAAGAGCTAGTCATATTTAGAATTCCTTGATATATTGAATATTAATTATTATATTAATTACAGTACATTTCTCTTGATGATGAATTATCATATATTTTTCTTCAAATAATACACAGCCCTTCAAATAATACAATAGCTCAGTTGGTTAGAGCATGGTGGTAATAATGCCAGGCTGGTGGATTTGAGCCCTGTATGGGCCATTCACTTAAGAGTTGGACTTGATCCTTGTGGATCCCTTCCAACTCAGATTATTCTGTGATTCTGTGATTAAATCAGAAGAGATGTTTACTAGTCCTTGTACAGAAAAACATATTAAAAAGCAACAACTGAAATAATTTCCTGTATTTCTGGGTAAAGATCTGATTGAGAATAATGTATTTTCCAAGAAGTTAGTATTCTTGTTGAAAGAGTTGTGAACAGTTTCTCACTGCTGATTGCACAAGGAAAGAAATGTCTGCAGAAGCACTGTTCCTTCTCATTTGGACTGTCAAATGATCTCTGACCTTCTATTATCAAACACATGTAAAGAAAGCTAGGAATGGACTTTACTAGGTGCAAACTTAAATGTCTTATACCTTTGTTCATGGAGTTTCCTGTTTCTCCCTATCATTACCATCCTAGATCTTTTTAATGCAGTAGAAAAAAAACATTGTAAGGTGGAAACTATTTAGAAAAATTAGGAAAACCTGAAAGGAACTGACTTAAGGAATTCAATCCTTTTCTGCAAAGTGAGTTTTGCAGGTGCCCCACCTCTAGTGAAATGAAGCTTGGATGTTAATGAATGCAAATAGCTTAGCAGGTGTTTGAGTTTGTCTTTTAAACTCCATCACTGATGAGGATTTATTTTGTTCTTAATGACATATTTGTATGCATTCAGAGGCAAAAAGTATTTGAAAATACACCTGCTGATGCTGGTCCCACTTTGAGCTGATTTGATTGCTGTGTATGTGGGTTAGCTTTGGTAATACATTATGTGGCTCCACCTCACTTTCACAGGCTTAAATAGAACTCTCAGTGCTTTATTTGAGTCTGTGAAAAGCAACAGTAATCCACAGTTCTTGAAACAAGAGCCTTTCCGTCAGTTTCAGTAGGCTTTGAATTAGGTTCAAAAGTTGGCATTTGCTATCCAGAAGCAGCAGCAGAAGTTTGCACACTAGGGAGGATTTGCCACACTATCTGTACAAGGTCAATTCTGCAAGAGAAGAAGCAGGAGCTCTAATGAGAAGTCCTCATTGTCTCATCACAAATGGGACAGTGATGCAAGCCACAAAGGTTTAATTTTGATTGAAGTGTTGCTCTTTGAATGAAAGGTACAGAAATGGAAAATGTTGCTTAGGATAATTGCCTACCTTGTTGTTACAAGCTGTTTGAAGACTAATCACAGTTTTCTGACATTAGTGTTCCCTCTTGGGTAACACATGGTAAATGTCTAGAAATGCAGAATACTTGGAGGGGATTTTAACTATGGAATGTGCACATGGGAAGCCAGCACAGACACTGAACAACTGAACCAGTAATCGTCCAAATGGGCAGAAACTAAATGCACTGAAGGAAACCAAGGATGAAAGGAGGTGGGAAAAGCCAAGATAGAGGGGTTACAAAGAGGAAAGGACTCTTTGGAGTTAGTATTCCCTAAAGAAATGAAAATGCAGGTGAACAGATCATCTTTAAATTTTTCCATAGGAATCCCTGCATTTTTCAAGCCACATCTTTCACCTTTTCTAAGGGGAAAACCAAGAGTCTCTCAGTGTGAGAACATACTCAAAAGAGCAGTTTTGCCCCTATGTACAAAAAGTTATATGCAACTTCCTTGTACCAGGAATCTTAGTCAAAAGGCAAGTGTTCTTCAGGAGTTTTTTTCCTTTAGGAGCAGAAATTCTTAGAAAACTAATCAGAACTTTTTTTGTTGTTATTGTGGATGTAAAAATCATTATAGTTTATTTCTAATTTATTTGGCTATATCCCTTTACTGTTATTTTGTCCTGAGTACTAATTAATAAAACCTGTTGCCTGACAATGAGCATCCATAACTCAAGGGCAGACACTGAAATACAACAGCGATATGTCAAAGAGTCTGGTCATGATATCATTCCACTCTAATCCATATGATGGGAAGCATGAAATTTCTAGAAATTTTGTTTACATTGTTTATGCTGCTGTATTGGATAACTGCTTTCCTAAAGGATGTAATGTATATGAAATAACACTTTCTGTTTAATTTTCCTATTTACTGAAAATTTTTCTGTTAAAATGATGCCTTTTGGTATTCCTGAATATTTTCTAAAAAATCAGAGTTCTTCTCTGAATTCTCTCACATAACTGCAATGTTCCTGCAACATAGAACACAGAAATTGTATACTTTTATTAGCAGGATACAGAACAATTATTTTTGTTATACAACCTAGCTAGTTGCAGTGGAGACAATGATGACAACACTGAGACTATGATTATCAAGTTACAGCTCAGAGGTGATTCCTCACAAAGACATTTGGAGATGTAAAAAGAACACCTTGAGCTGCAGAAAATAGGAGAAGCAGTAGGGAAGAGAAGTACTGAGAAGAAGGTATCTGGAGATAAAATGCATAGTTCTGGTTAGTAAACAGCCTTCAGGTTATGTGGAATAAAAACTGTAGTACACATCCTTGTGAAACTGCTCTGCCTTTCTACACTGTCTCTTGCACCTTCCTCTGCAGAAGCTGGTGCTGGCTATGTGCTCTCAGGGGTCAATGTACTACACTGGCTGAGACAGCACAGCATCACCCTTCTCTGCTCACTAGTGTTTCAAGTTTGGCTTCCCACTAAATGTTTTTCTAGTATACCACACCTGGGTAATGGATTTGAAACAAAGGTCATTCAATGTCTTTCCAGTTTATCCCTTAATTTGTGCTGATTTTTACAAAAGAAAGTCGTGGGACAAAAGCTATTGATCTGCGTCGGTCTTCTTGGTAACTGGAATGAGACAGTTGGTTACTCACAGCTGCTACAGCCCACTCTGATGACAGGCTCCCTTTTTCCCCCAGAGTGTACGAATGTGAAATATTCTTTATCTGCTAGATTAATTTTACATTAAACTTACATTATTAATTTTACATTAAAGCCTCAGTCCCCATGAAGATAGTGAGCTTAATAATTTAGTGACACACTCAGAATACATCTGATGAAAATATGCCAGAGGAAACCGGCGTATTGAACCCAGTACTCTGTTAACCTGAAATGGAAAAGATCAAGATATTCAGCATGTCATTAGCAATGTTGAACCCTGCCATGCCTTCTCAGCATCTTGACCTTATCCTTTTCACTCTGTTGCCATGAACCTTACTCAAACAGACATGTATAGCCATCTTCAGCAAGAAAATCTAGACTGACCAGAAAGGGCTGTATCTTTATACAAGAAACTTCATGAAACTTTAAGGTTTTGAAACTCTATTATTCAAACTATCAAACTACTAGATTGTCCCTGACACACACTTAACCCGTGCCTAATAGCATTTTCTCAAACAATTCCCAAGTCACAGTTTAGGAATTAGGAGGAACTACAGACAATTTGCACAGAACTATTCTTCTCTGACAGAAAAGAGGATTTAATAATGTGGACATGGGCTCTCTGCTGCACTTAGCCAGGGCCAGAGATTGGTTTCAGACATACATTAATTCACAGATATTGTCACAGCCAAAGAGAATATGTTATGTTTTTCTGAATACACATGCAGGGGAGGGCTGTGTCTATGGCAAACTCACACTCCTGCTGATGAGGTTTTCTGAGGTCTACTAAATAGTTTCTCTTTTTTGTACTTTCCATCTTACCTTGTTGCTCAGCATTGATCCTCTTACTTCTAGTGTCCCATTCAAATTTCTTCTTATATCTTTCAAACTCTCATCTCAAGGTTCCATGTTTCTCAAAGAATTTGCCCTGATTTTCTTTGCCCATTTCTATCTTTTACCCATTTTTCTCCCTTCTATTCTTTCTAAACTCCTTTATTGTACTGCAAAATACAACAATTTACTCCCTTTCATGTGCTTTGGATGCCTTCCAATCTGACTTTCTGTGTTTCCACACTGACACCATTCTCACTAGTGTTGCTAATGACAAATACGTATCCAAAAACCTATCACTTCTTTGTCTTCAACATCTTCAAAGAACAATCCTTTTAATCTCCATCATTATGGCCAAACATTTCATTCAGGCACTCATGCATGCTGCCTTGATTAGTAAAGGATTCTCCAAAGTGCAGTCATTGCCCTCATCAGTCCACATAAATCACTGGTTTGGATTTCATCTTCTTTGTCTGAATGTTTGAATGTTAACTCCCCTCATCAGCTCTGTTCACCAGCTTCCTGTCCAAAATCTTTTCGACCTTGAGAATATTCTCAAAGTCAAGGGGGTCTCTGTGTCTTCTTCAGGTAGCCACCCTTTTTCTCTCTTACCTGTCTGCTTCCTCCTTCTGCAGTGTCTCTCTCCTCCTTGTCTCATTGGCTTCTTCTACAAATTATGCATGTTTTGATTTTATTGACAAATTCATTATCTATCCCACACACACTGCATTCTAAAGACTTGCTTGTGGCCTGTAGTAAATTAAGATGAATATTTCCTTTTCCTCCTACCTTCAGTGGTTTTTTCCTGCTCTGTCCTTAAAAAAAAACCTAATTACAGATTTTTATGCATAAATTTACTGAGTGCTATGCTGAGTGGTTCAGCATTGATCACCACACCACTATTTTTCACCACCACTGGAAAACTGCCACTCTTTGGTATCCAAATTAAAGTAGTCATAAATTTTTTTAAGTAGTCAAAGAGTTTCTGATGTATATTTTAATTTAAATGGCAATAATGTATCTAATTTCACTACAGTACTTGGAAATGATAAGCACAAAGCAGGTCTCTCCAATACTTCATGAGTAAGAAAACTGTGCTCAGCAAATGAGCAAGCAAGCTATGAAGTGAATAAGCAAAATAAGCACCAATACTATGTTGAATAAGCAAACCCCATCTTCAGTATAGGGCCTATTTTTACCTTCTTGGTTTTATCTCTATTTCTGACAGATGAAACAGAGTCAATAGTAAAAGGACAATAGCTTTTTGAAATTTAAATTCCGTCTAGATTAAATGATCTTGGAAAATCAGAGATGTATGCTTCCCAGGGAAAGCCAGTTTTTCAGGTCTCTACACTTTGTGGGTGCTCATAACCAAGGAAGAAGCAGAGAAAACTGAAAGGCTGTGAAGGGGGATGTGGAGATGTGTGTGGTGACTTCACTGATCACCACTTAAACAGCTCAAGAGAAGAAATTCAGTTTCAAGAATCTGGTCACATTAGGGACCCATGCCTCCCTGGATACAATAGACATGTTCTATTTATTTCTAATGAACAGTCTGCCCTTCTGCTTTATGTATTAAGCACAACAACATCTTCATTCTCCCCTTAGGGCATGCCAGAAACATCAAAGCTTGGGTTGTGCCAAGGCTGGGTTTCTGGCAGACTGCACATATAGTCTCTAATGGTTAGTGATGGGTAGGACCACCATTACCCTCAAGGCTATGCATCAGGAAGGATCCATTTCTGGCAAGGGTCTATAAATGTTAGGATACAGATGATGACTAGAGCCTGCTTGTATCCATCTGCTTTATATATGTCTTATCTAACACAGCCTGGAGTTCATCCGGGCAGGAGAAACCCCTCTAGGTCTGTAACAAAAACAGGTTTTTTAAGAAAAAAAATTGTGGCCTGTGATCAGATATGAAGCTAGAGTTGTTTTTATGCTTAGGTACACTGGAACAGGTTGCCCAGGGAATTTTTGGACTGCTCATCCCTAAAGGTGTTAAAGACCAGGCTGTATGGAGATCCAAGTAACCTGGTCTAGTGAAAGGTGTCCCTGCCCATGTCAGGAACTAGATGATCTTCAGGGTCCCTTCCAACCCAAGCCATTCTGGGGTTATATGAGGACTCATTTATGTGATGTGGCCCTGAACACCTGGAATATAGGAATACAGATATAATCAAGACAGTATTTAACAGGATGCACAAAACTCATTACTGGTTTACTATCATTTTTATTTGAGGATAAACATTACAAAAGAATTTTAATCACCAATATTTGCTGAATGCAAGCGTAACACCTGAGGAAGATGTCTAAGTACAGTGTGATTCTCTGTACTTACATGCCTTTTTTTGTATTGCATCATACTTTCTGATGCATGACTCTTGTATCTTCATTCTAAAGCATATAAACCCCTAAACTGGGCCATCTCAGGCTTTCTTGGCTCCCTGCCAGGGGTAAAAAAATCCCCTGCTTTGCATAGAAGCTGAAATAATACTGGAAATTACATGGAAAAAACAGGAACATTTCTAGCTGGTAAGTAGCCTGAACAGGAAACTAATGACTTTTTTTGTAACTGTAAATCAGTGATCCTTAATTTTAATGGATCTCAGAAAGTTTTATGTGGCACTGAGTAGATATAGTTGTATGAAATAGCTCTTTACTATTGATGTGGCATAAAGACTTTTTCTCCTTAGACAGCAAGAAGGAACTAAAAAAGCATGCAGACTTTTTAAGTCAGTCCAAATACCATTATGTTTATGATCTGGACATAATCTAGACATAATTGGAGTCTTAAAGAGATAAATATTGCTTTAGAAGGGCAACAAAGCAGGTGAGGGGTCTAGAGAGCAAGTCCTATGAGGAGCAGCTGAGGGAGCTGGGGTTTTTTCTCCATGAGAAAAGGAGGCTTAGAGGGGACCTTATCATTCCCTACAACTGCCTGACAGGAGGCTGCAGCCAGGTGGGGGTCGGTCTCTTCTCCCAGGAAATGCGTGACAGGATGAGAGAAAATGGCCTCAAGCTGCACCAGGCAAAGTTCAGGTTGAACATCAGAAAGCATCTCTTCACTGAAAGAGTTGATAAGCATTGGACTGGGCTGCCCAAGGAGGTGTATTTGGGTTTTTTTCCCTTTGTTCTCCTTTTGCTCTTCTGTTTGGTCTCTCTTTCCAGCTGCTGAATGTTTAAAGAAGCCAAGATCTCTGTGGATACAAAACACTAGATTTTTTACTCTATCCACAAATTGTTTTCATAGTTTAAGAATTAAGGACATGAATAGACAAAACTAGGATTTACAGCAGGTTTAGATACTTGGATTAGTGACCAAACCAAGTTTTACACTACCAGAGCAATTTATCTTCGGCTGCAATCACATGCAACAGCCAGATTTTCTGTGAAATCAGACTGAAAATCCTCATTGGCTATTTCACAAGACCATGAGACAGCCTTCTTTCCCACTCCTCAGGCAGCCTTGTAAATGCCATAATTTCCTGGATAGCAAGGAAGGATATGTAAACCATTCTGAATTCAGGTGTGGTCTTGGGATCTTTATAAGGGAGTCTGCCTTTATTTCTGTCTTGGTGTGCTAGCCCTCCCACTGAGGACTCTCCTGGAGAGTAAAAGAGCTTTACTAAACTAGGAAATGGATTGCACAGCCTACTTGAAACCCCAGTACAGATCAACTTTGCCTAAAACATTTCTTTTGTCTGAACAACTTTTAAATATCCTAGGCAAGCCATTTCTGAATTTGACTAGCCTTGTAGTTCGAAAGATTGTGGTTGGATTTCCCTTGCAGTTCATTTTTTCTGTGATTTAACCTCAAATATTTCTTGTTTTAAATACTGTCCCTTTGTTTTGAGGAATGATCCTTATACACACAGATTCCTAAGCTGCCCTACGCTTCTATCAGCATTAAGCAGCTTTCTTCTTGCAAAAACCTGGTGCATGGGTCTAAGGTACTCAGACTAGTTCTGTGCACAATCCCACAGTTTGTCCAGTGCCCATAGGCCTATCATGTGCCTCATGAGCTGGCAGTGTTTTGCTGGGAACCTAGCACCCAAACACATGCAATCATTATGCTGCCATGTGCCTGCCATTCCCAGTGCTGCAGTCAGCTTGCTCTCCTTCATCCTGGGGCCACAGAGCCGGGTCACACTCTGAAATCCTACTGTAGGGCAATGCGAGGAGGAAGACAAGTAGCAGAGTGCAGCACTACTGACTGTCCACATGCTCTAGACTCTACTTCTTCATGGAGTAAAACTGTTTAAAGAAATGGAAAGTATCTTCCCTTCCCCAGGGAGAGACTGTGTATGTCAAGCAGTGCAGAGCCAGACCCTCGGGTTCTGACGCATCCACAGCATCTCCCCCTTCCCTGCATGGGCTCTGCTCAGGATCATGACTCTGTGTGGTGTGGTCTGCTACAAAATTATCATTCCTGTCCTTTGGATTTCTGTATGTCAGAGAGAGAATTCACAATTCTTCCCCTGACTGCTTTAGTGCAAATACTCAGTTCAGGCAGAACTGGTTAAGAAAGCTACACTGATATTTAACAAGTAGAAAAGCAAATAACCATGTCATTTCAGCCTACAGTTTGGGCCTGTTTCGATGGACAAGAGCTAAGCTGGGTAACACATAAAGCTGTCAGGAGGAGGAGGAGATCACTTCACTTCTCTGTGAGAGGCCCGCAGAGCTAGGAAGAGACAGCTAGGTTTACCTTTGAAGTGGAGAGAAGAAGGGATAAAGATCCAAATTTCCAAGGCTCTTGTCAGATGAGACGTATACATTAGACAAGCAGCTAAAGATGCCTTATGAGAAAATCTATGGGCTCATTTTTTAAGGGAGGGCTTATGCCTGTGAGTATGTGCACCCAGGCTCTTCTGCATGTGTCTAACCAATCTGTATTCTTAAAAGTCTCTTTGCATTTACAAATACAGCATTTGTATGCAGAATCTGAATATATTTTTCCCTTGGGTTTCACAGTCAAACTATCACATTCCTGTTATGTATTTAGTCTCCGCTTGCATATCCAGTTATAAAAGGGTCCAGTATCTAAAATACCTCTAGCCAATATATTTTATGTCAGAGTAAACCAAGAGTGGCAAATGAGGCCTCTTTGTTGATCTTCTTCCAGTTAGTAGAGTTCCATGAGAAAAAGGGTTTCCATCAATGATACAAGTACACTGGATCCAAGTAACCAGAATGTTATGAGAGCACGTGAAAAGCAGCAGTTCAAGTAGTCTCCATTCCTGGGGAGATCCTGCATTAGAGCTTTTGCCGTGCAATACAAAGTAGGGTCTTGTTATTCATCCTTCACAGCTCTATTCTTGTACAAAGCAACAGACTATTCCTCTGAGCTTGCTGAGTCATCTCTTGAAACACAGTGAAGCTCTCAGAGGTGGAATCCAGATATGGTGACAACCAGAATCTTAATCCATTGCTTTGAGATAAGCATTCACGTTCATGTCTCAGTGGTGATGCGTAAAGGTAGAATCACAGAAGTCCCCATACCTGGATAGGAGAACACTTTGGAATCCAATATATTAATGTCCATAAAGTTCAACGTAGAATTTCAGGGGAAGGGTTTGTAATCCTTTAAAATGTAACTGCAGACTCGTAGTTTGTAATGTGCTGTAGATGGCAGATGGCAGATCACAAGCAGATGGCTTAGGGCCTGCTCCAGGTCTTTTCTCTTTAGCATAAATATGCTTGTTTTTCATTTCGACATTAAGGTATGATACTGGCTTAAATCTTTACAAACCAGTGGTCACCCTGACATGCACAGTTCTCATTCCCATAAGCAAATTTTTACTTTGGAGAAGTCATCTTTGAAAAATACTATCCTGTTTTAATTCTCTGTATTATTGGTTTTTATCTGGTTCATTCGCTGGCTTCAGGTTAGCTCAATTTTCATTTTCAAAGACAGTTTATGTGTCTTGAATAATTTGATATGTAGACATTTAAGCTAGAATACCTTTCCTGTCTTTAGCTTTGCTTGGAGGAAAGGGTGTTTCCTTTGACACCATTAAAAAAATAGCTAATTGAAAGATAGTATAATTTTTCAACTCTATAATTTTTTTAAACCACTTTACTACTATAAAATGTATTGATAAAATGTTAGCTTTAGCACACTGTATCCACTGTGGATGCTGTTTTCAAGGAGCTGTGCTTTATGGGTTTTATTCTCAGTCAGTTGTTTACTTATTAATACGATCACTATGTGTATCCAGCTGATTAGTTATCATTATTTTTTTTTAGAGTTGGTTTGGATTTCATCTGCTCCTCATGGAGTAGTTGATACACTTTAATTGACAGTAAACTTGCCAATTAAGCTATTAATAGCTTAAAAACAGTATTCTGTTTGCATCTAGTGATGTGGAATATTTAAAAGTTTTTTCAAGTATTGCCAGATGGATGACTCCAACTAGAAGCTATGAACCAGATTTGCAACAGTGTTATGTATCAAAGGTAGATTCCCTGTAGTATTTACAAAATTGTATGACACTTGCCAGTTTTTAAACAGAAAACACCATCTCCAATCTGCTTAGAATTCTGTTATTTGCCTTATATATCTGAATAAATTTTGAAAATACATTCATATACCCCACAAGATCATATTTCTGTACTTGAATACTATACTAACACATCATCTGATCCTAAACATGACATGACAACCCAAAGCATGTGCATTTGTGCATTTTTGACAGTGTTTTGGATCTATTAATATTTCCTCCATCGCTAAAAATCTCAATTCACCTTATTTCGCTTGGCATCTTCTCACACTGGCATTTGAATTAAGATGGAAATACAGGGAAATCCCAGTTTTACATCCCCAAAACATGAAATTTGTGATTAAAAGAAAAATTAAATCGCTCCCAGGATGAGGTTAATTTCTCATAACTTTGGGGTGCTTGCATCTAAGTAGATGTTTATGATCTTTCCATTGGCAATAGAGTCCAGGAGGTGATGTACTGGGCTATGTGTAGATGTTTGCAATGAGAAGAGTGATATGTTATACTGTGCTGACTGTTTAGACAAAATTCCCATCAACTATAATGTGATCTTAACACTTTCCTAACATGATGACACCTAGTGTTAGGAGAAATACATCCCACCAAAAGGAAAAAAAAACTTTTTCTTTTAGAAAATCTTAAAAAAAATAGCTTCAAGTCAGTTTTGACTGGCATTTCTAAGGCAATTCATGGCGTTTCTGCTGTTCTCTGGCCTTTTCAAGAAATCTTGCAAGATTTACCTGGTATGAAAGATGACGTTATATTGATAATGAGACAGATTTCTTATTGTCCCTTAGGGACTAGTTTCTTTTTGAAGATTTTATGACATTCCATTCAAAACTCTTCTGGAGGCACAAATACAACATGACAATTGTATCAATAATATCCAACTCTACCTATAAAGAACTTCAGTAGTTATATTGGTTCTTCCCGTTAAATTGGAATTAGCTCTGTGTCTGCTAATTCTATTTATTAATGTGTCTAGGACTTGACCAGGCAAGCAATTTTCTACAGTTTTTAAATATTCCCTAAAGCTTTTTTTAAAAAGCTTTTTAAATAAAGCTGTTCTTAAAAATTCCTTTCACATTTGCCCCTTTCCATTCCTCTAGTGTGAAATAGTTGAGCTATCATTCAACAACTTAGTGCAATCACGTTAGCACACCTCCTGAGTGACTAAATGGTTCTTTGTTCATGCTAGTGATAACTACGTATTTGATGAGTACGTAATCATAAATGATTAACAAAATGGTTTGAAGGATGTCTCAGACTTTCACTCATAAAGAGTGGTTCAGATACAGAACTCACCCAGTGCTCTTCTATAGTGACACTAACAGAAATAATTTATTTTATTTTCTGCTACTGCTATTTCTTTTCACACATATAACTGAATCAGGCTTCCACGCTTGATCTGAGTCTTACTCCCTTACCAAATCGTACCTCAAAATCTATCTGTCTATAATATTGTTACACTTTTTCAGTCAAATGTATTAGAAAGCTTCTATATTTCCTGTTTCTGTCAGACTGTTGTACCTCCTGGCCACTGCTGTTGAGTGTTTTTTTATAACTACATCCTGGTCCAGATTCTGTTCACCGATCAGGATTAAAAAATTTTTTCCTTATGTAAATTTCTAACTAGATGGGTTTCCAAGAAGTAACAATTTCTACTGTGTAAGCATGGAATTTTTTTCTTGCTATAAAAGAAACCAGTTCGTGAAGACTGAAATTTCCCATCCTGTTATGTTTTTGGCTCTGTTTCAGCATGTCAGTCACCATGTGGGCCAGTATTTCCAGTAGACCATTACTACTCTTCCATTTAAAAATGATGGAGCTTTTTATTTATATATTCTGTGGTTCTTGTTTATATTTTTAACCATTTGCCTTCTTTATCTCTAAACTCTTTTCTGCCAGATTATGTCAGGAAATGGTACAAGAAGTGTTGTTCCTTGGGTAATGTACTCTCTCATTCCCATTTAGTCTGATTTTAGTTTTTCATTCCTCAAGTGTTTATTCTATCAGTAGCCCATTAAATAAATAAACATTTTTTACCATCTTCCTAGATTCCTAATATTGTCACAGAACATTTATATTTAGTCTTGGGTTTGATGCTTATTTTTTGTTGTGTGGTAGAATAGGACTTGTAGGAAAAACTGTTCACCATTTTCCAACTATTTTATTTTAAGATTTGTTCTACCATTTTGAACAATTCAGAGCACATATCTTTGCTCCTATAGAAAGTGTCATACCAAACTTCTTGCTCTTCTTTCCTGTTTCATCTTTCCACATTGTCCAATGCAAATAACTCTCCTATTGATATTTCAGTGTCACAACCTGCTTCCATTTTGATTTAGATAGATATACGAAGAAAAATCATTCTTTCTCTTATGTATCCAGCTATACCAACAACTCATAAGCAGCACCTCTTCCATGCACTGCTTCCTCCACTATTCAACAGTGCCGCTCTGGTCATAGATGTTTTATTACGAGTATTTCAAATTATCCTTTTATTAAGTTCAATAGTCTATTATCCCTATTTCATTAGCCACACACAGGCCACAAGAATGGTTCCTACACAGCCCTGTTCTTGATGTTTCGTGCAGGTTGACACCTCTGCCTCAGCAGGCATGTACCACATAATGTGTAACTATACTGCCATGCACCCCTGGTGTAACAGTCCCAAGTGTGCTTATGTCTGGCAAGAGAAATCTTGCCTCTCCTCATCCCATCGACAACTGCAGTCAACATTCTCCTACTGGAAAGATGGCAGTGAAATGGTATTTTGGGCTCAGAAAAGTCCAAGGCCGCTGTTTGGTGTGGAAGTCTCACTGACTTGGATAATCATAAAATCCCTGAGTTTTATCTATAAAAGCTTCTTGCCAGTGGTCGTCATTCTATAAGACCAAAGAGGACAAAAATTACAAGCTTCTTTACATTTCTGCTAGGAAGTAGATAAATGCAACACCAAAATTAGAAGACCGAGTTGACAGGTATAACACCTTTGAGAAAATTCTACAAAAAACCTAGGATGACATTTTGACATAATAGTTAAAAGTACTCGCAGATTTCCCTTACGCCCCTCTCTGTCCAGCTTTGCTGTGCAGAATTTAACCTCATTCCATGACTTATTTTCAATGGCTTATGAATTGTCTCTATTTTTAAGAATTTCATTCACAAAATAAATCCCGGAAAAGATGCTTCCATCAAAAAAAAAATTCATGTCTATACTCTTCAGACTTAAACATACCAAAATGAAAGGTTTCTGGCATTTAATGACGGCTTTTTGTTTAGAGATCTTTTCTTTCATTTCTTTCATGAAGGAAGTTACTAAGTTTTGTTATCTAATCATCTGTTTCTCTAAGATGGCAAGCAAATATGGGAACTTAAGTCTGTAATTCTTTAAAATTGTCTTTATAGGAATCTATCTGGGTGAAAAAAACCACGTTGAATTCTAAGTCAGCTAAAGAAATTTAAAACAGATATAATTTGCAGTTAAAAGAAAAATAACAAAAGTATTTTCTCCTTTTCATTATGAGTAGCCATTCTATTGACAGCCATTCTTTGTGATAAGTTTAGTGATGAAATAAATTGCTCACTAGATCAAGTGGCTTCATATCCAGATTCAGACAAGAAAACAGTAATAAAAGCCTGTGAAAATACAGCTTTTTGAATTGTAATAAGATGAAAAATTCAAGCATTGTGTGAAAATGAAATCTACCTATAGGGATTTTTTTCCCTAAAGTATCTGATCACTGTGCCGAGGCACACATGCACATAGGAGAAATAGTCTGAAAACAAATTGCACTCAAATATCTGTGGAACAATCTCATTCTAACAACACATTTACTGATTAATATTCTAGCCAGAAGGAAGCTGACTGGAAGTCTTGGCCACTCATTTTCCAGGACTAATTTTGTTTATTTGTTATAAGATACGGTCAAAGAACTGCACATTTTGTACAGTGGGTTCAAGGAGTTAGTCACAGACTGCATCCAGTGTGCCACAGCACAGACCAAGTTTCTGTGAGACTGTGGTGAAAAACTCGGCACAGCTGGAGTGTGAAGGGGGAGCTGTTCACTTCATTGCCTAGGAAGAAGAAAATGAGGAGAAGCCACTCCTTTCAGAAAACTGTGGCTCACATCCAGTGGAGTTGTAGTATTTTAGTTCTGTCAATCTTGAGAAACGAGTTTACCGTTTGAGAAATTACACAGCTATTTTTAAGCTCTATTCCTGTATTTTTAGGAAACTTTAATATTTTATGTATTTGTATGTATGTGTATACATATATTTATATATAGAATACATATGTATAATATACATAAAAAAATAACATTGTCTAGAAGTTATTGGGTAAAATCCTCTTTGAAAGAAAAGAGGCTAAAGATTTAAAGATCATTATTACAGTATTAAAGTTGCTTCATATAGTAAAAACCGAATAGCTCCATGGAAATACAAGAACTACATACAGTTTGGGGGTAGGGCTACCCTTCATGTTTCTGGCTGTTCCTTGTACTGCAGTATTGTATCAGGAAGGCTGATCCTAACCAGGAAGATCTGTGCAGATTAGACATATCTGGGGGACTCCAGTGACATGGAGTCGATGTCGGCGGCCTATACAGAATTTTGTGTTCTCTGTGTATTTGTCACTAACATCTTATACGTTATGATGCTGTTAGTTCAGACCTGACCTCCAGTATTGTGTGCCTAACTAGGAAATCACTTTGCTCTTCATCTTATGAAGGATTTGGGCAGCAGTTATTTCTAAGTACACCTTGCTTGAATTTGTACAAGCACAGGAGTTTTATAGGATTCAATATTGCTCTTCTATATGTAGTCATCTAACATGCTACACTTAAATATATGACAGCATTTTCTGGGACAGAAAGTCTTCAGACTCTAATCCTCAACAGGCATACTCTATAAAGCACACCATCATTCCTTACTTAGAAATTTCAGTCTGCTGAGAAAAATTCTTCAGCTGGACAATGAAGATCTATGTCCTCACCTTACAGTACCAGGTGAAATAAAACAAGAAGGTAGGAGAAAATTTTATAGGTTTGTTCTTCTATTAGAATTATCTAAGTTAGGAACACATTTTACGGATTTTTTTTTTTTTATTCTATTAAATCAATATGTGATGCTGAGAAGTGAAAGTGTTTTCATAGTCAGGGTGATGTGTGGTGCAGAAAATTTCACATGGTCATGTTTGTAGGTCTGAGGCAAGTAGGAGTATAAATCATTTCCATCTCTTTTCAGTTAATGAGTACAGACTCAGAACATTTGACTTTGTGTAGAAAATAGCATACACGGTGAGTCACATTCAGCAAAACAAACAGTCCTTTGCTTTCCTTTTTCGATGCTTGAATTTTTATATTTGAGGAACAATACCTGCAGCACTCCTACTGAGGTCCTACCAGTCATTCCACTACACCCAAGTAGCTCCATCTCTTGCTGCTCACACTGTATGAAAGAAGAAAGCTCATGTTAGAAGATACGCTCCCTTCAACAGGAGAAACACACAATTTTGGCATCCAGAAAATAATAATGTGATCTTTCCTGTGGGTCTTGATCGCATTTAAACCAACTCCACCTCCTCGTATAGAAAATGCAATATCTCTTGCTTAGCAGTCCCTCAGAAGCCATAAAATATTCAGAGTTCCTGCTTGCCAAGAAAGCGCATTCACTCAGGACTCAACTGAAGTATGCATTTGTATTCTTCTCTACAAAATACAGTAAGTATAAATTATGCAGTGTAAAATAGGAGTATCCAAGATAGTATAATTAAAATTATGTTCATTTAACAGTCTCTAAGGAAAAAAATGTTTCCATTCCATAGTCTATCATCCTTCCCTACCATCCCTTCTTTTTATAAACAGGTATAACTACATAAGGCGAACTAGTGATATAAAATATAATTCTATCTATGTGACTTGTTAGGCCAGTTTAGGCTTTTAGCCTTTAACCACTTCTCCTGTAAATTATCACAAGCAGTTCCCCTTGGCAGTTCAGAGCATCTGTACCCTTTCAGGTCTGTAGAAATGTGGCTGGCATAAAATGAAAGGAAACTGGGAAGTTATATTCGCATCCTAACAGAAGCTATACCAGTATAGAAATTATAGGATAAAATGCAGTTACTACTTTCTCTATGGGATGTGGTGAGCATGGCTGAAACCTGTTCCATGATGATTCCCCATACACACAGCCCGCAACCTTAAGCACCTGCTGAGGGAGATGAAACAGGGGGTGGAGCAAAGACACCATGACCAGGCACTGTTGAAATCCTTGTAAGGAATCAATGGTACCACTTAGCTGATAAACTGCATAGCACCTGTCAGCCAGGAGGGATAGGAGATGTCTTACTGCTGAAACAGCAACTGTGGCAAAATAAAGTTCCTTGGATAAACTTGGTTCCTTATAATCTAATTGCAATACTAATGCCCCTCCATCCCAAACCTACCCATCTCCAAGGTAAGATCTCCCCTCACCGAGCATGTGTTCCACATTTGATTGACTGAATCTTTAAGAGCAAAGGGAGAGAATTTTACACCAATCAGTAACAAGGAATGACCAGAGTCACTCAAACTCTATCTAAACGCAAAGAAATAGTATAAAATTAAGTTGAGAATGGGGAGAAGTTAGGTAAGACTCCAACTTAACTGGGGTTAGTCACTGGGCTGAACCCATCTTCTCCCCCATAGGGACATCTAGTGGGAAAGAGCCTTACTCTTTCAGTTCTCAATAGTTATCTTGAGCTAACTTTTTCTGAATACTTATCTTGAGCTAAATTTTATTGAGGACTAAAACTTGTCTGTATATTGCTTTGAATGTTTTTGCAGTCAGAAACATGACTGGAAGGCCTTGAATCTTAACCTGTCACTATTTTCTCTTGTTAATAAAGGGTGTTATTCCACAGCTAGAGTGTCGCTGTTGAGGTGGCCACAACACATACGAACCCCACAACCAAGTTCAGGCAAAAAGCATTTATTTCAAAAAGACAGCATTTTTATAGACTTTTAGAATGTTATGGTTTGTGTTACATATGCATTGGCTATTAAACTACTACAATAGGTTTATTGGCTATATTAACTAAATATACAATTATTGGCTACCTATAACGTCAATGTCCAAACATCTAGAAAAACATCAGGTGCAGCTCTTGTTGATGTTCTCTGTTCCCGTTGTTTAGGATTCTTGCTTCTGCTATCACTAAATTTCTCATGGGTAGAAACAGACTGTGCTGAGATCTGTGTCTGAACCAGACAGGCTTGTAGACCTACTGTTAATCCCCACGTTAGAGTGAGTCCTTCATGGACACTGGCAGTTGCTGGCAGTGGGTAATATGCTCAAATAAAGTGGGAAGCCCCACTGAGGTGTCTCTCTTATACTGTTGGTGTGTATCCCTGAAGAAGGCCGTCAAACCACGCTCTGATCGAGCAGGACGGTTCTGTGTAGAGTACCCATAATGGGACACCAACAGACTGGTCAGGCACAATGATCTTGGCTTTCCAGGGTCACTGACAGACTAATCAAACATAAGGTGTTTNGGTAGAAACAGACTGTGCTGAGATCTGTGTCTGAACCAGACAGGCTTGTAGACCTACTGTTAATCCCCACGTTAGAGTGAGTCCTTCATGGACACTGGCAGTTGCTGGCAGTGGGTAATATGCTCAAATAAAGTGGGAAGCCCCACTGAGGTGTCTCTCTTATACTGTTGGTGTGTATCCCTGAAGAAGGCCGTCAAACCACGCTCTGATCGAGCAGGACGGTTCTGTGTAGAGTACCCATAATGGGACACCAACAGACTGGTCAGGCACAATGATCTTGGCTTTCCAGGGTCACTGACAGACTAATCAAACATAAGGTGTTTGACGACATCTTTCCTTTTTATGTGGCAGGGTCTTCTGTCCTTCTTGACTGCAATGAACCTGCATGCATCTGTAATGCACCTGGACCTCACCCACAAAAGTTCTTGACCACAGAAAATCCAGAAATGGGTCTGCAGCTCCTGCTCCTAACTTTAGGTCCTTTTGCACTACAGTTGTCCACTACAGTTTCTGCTACCTCATGTGAAGTTAAGCTCAGTGAGAGAAGTGCCTGCTGTGGGATTAAGCCCTTGAAAGGCTGTGCAATGAATACCAGAGAGAAAATAATACTGTGTCCATGGAATGGTTCTGGAGTGGTCTCCGAAGTGTGATTTTGTTGAAAAAAAAGTACTTAAATACCTGTCTGGAAAGATCCTTAATGACTCATCTTTCCTTGATTGTGGTCCAGAAAACATCAGACCCAGCCATGCAGGGCTTTGGTGGGGATCCAGGAAGGGCAGCAGGAACAGAGCACTCAGGCTGGCAGTAGCAAAGGTAAGCCCAGACTGATGGGTAGCTCTGCTCTAATTAACTTTTGGCATTGCAACAGCAGGGTCCCTCCCAATGAGGTGACAATCAGAGGCAGTGATCAGAAGGACAGCTTAGCAACAACAACCAGTCGGAGAGAGGTTCTTTCCTGGTTTATTCTGATTTCTTTCAACCCATAGTGGGTATGTAATAAGCCCCCCTATCTAGTAACAAGTATAAAAATATAACAGAATTTTAGGGCAAGATCCCATCATTATTTTAGCATGATCCAGACCACATGAAGTTGAAAATCTTAACAGCAGTTTTTAAATGTGAATGCAGGGGGTACCACCAAGCTTAAGGAGAATTGTAAATGTGTCCCAGGACATATATCAGAAATGGTCAGCTACTGGGATAGTTGCAAGGACACGAATGGGAAGCAAAAAATGCAGTCCAAAATCTGTCTTTTGTGAATTAGGACAAAGAGAGAGAAAGATCTAATTAAATCATTCAAGTATAAATTCTTAGATTTGACAGAGGTTAAATGTGCCAAATTAAAACATTTTTCCATGCTAGGGACATATCTCACTTTCAAATACTCAAACACTACAGAAAGTTGTAAGTTTTGTCATGCAGTAATACCTTCTCTACTACGAAAGCCAAAGCAATTTGTTTACTTCAATAGGCCAAAGCAAAAGAGGATTGTGTGGATTACCAGGGAATACTTCAAACAACTCTTCCCCCAAGACAAGATACAAGAGGCATGTTTATCTACTTTTCATATTAATTTTTTAATCATTTCTTATCCTTTGGCGTTAATGCACCATAGCAGAATTTTACTGAGTACACAAGTTACCTCAAAAATATTAGTGGTTATAGAATAATGCATATTATAAAGAGAGTGGAAAATATCTTCGTGCTTATGGAGACACATGTGCTATTTAAAGATAGGTTGCATGTCTTCTGCAAAGGGCAATTCTTTCTCAATAATATTCTAGAGAACGAAGAATTTGTCAATATGCAATGGATAAGGAGTACTCAAGGACATAATATTTGTTTCTGCACCAAAAATCACTGGGAAACTATGTTGTCATCAAGCTTGGGAGAACTGGACTGAAAGCTAGTTAAAGGATAAGGAGTAAAGAATAAAAGTCAAAATGTTACAGCTTTTTAGCTGGATGTGAGCCAGCAGTATTGTCCCATGGGAATCAGTGCTGGATTGGTGCATTTTCTGGAGACAGGAGTGAGTAGTAACATGTTTTTGCAAGCATTTGAACATTTGGTGGAGGATGTTCTGAGTGACCAAGCTGTAGCATGTCTACTGCTAGTGCTCCTCAGCTCCTTAAAATGCCCCATGCTCCTGCCTTCCCTTGTGGAGGCAAAGAGCAGATGAGCACCTCTGCCTGTTAGAGCAGCTGCCTCCAGATCAGAAGGGACGAGGGAATGGAGGCAGGTTCTTCTCCCTTTGTGCCCGTGTGAAGCCCAGTACAGGACCGGGCAGGGCTGTGTGACCGCTTTGTGATTAGTTTCAGTGAGCTGCTTATCATCAGTGTGCTTAACAAGCAGATACTACTAGTGCTTATAGAGCTCAGCCTGGGATTCTTCTATCAAAATTGTTAGTGAAGCATCCATAATATTAATTTGATTCAACTGCAAGGAACAGTGCCTTACTCATTTTCAATTTACTGGTCTTTTTTCTTTTTTTATTCCAATACTGGAATACACCACCAGCAGCCTTGATATTTTTCAATTCAAAAAACAAACATTAGGGACTTCTTTTTGAGTCTTCATTACTGCCTAAAATTTTTATTAAAAAGTGAGATCACTGTTTAAATCAAAGAATCATTTCTACATTTCTGGTAGAAATACAACTTACTGGCATCGGGAAGACATGGTGGGATGGCTCCTATGACTGGAGCTTTGGAAGAGAAAAATACAGGCTCTTTAGGAAGGACTGAATGCTAGGGGAGGGTGCTGTAGAATCACTGGACTAGATTGTGCTAGACAATTTTGATGACCTTCTATGATCAGGTTACAATTTTGGTGGATAAGGGAAGAGCAGCTGATGTCATCTACCTGAATTTGTGCAAACCATTTGACACTGCCCCACATGACATCCTTGTCTCTAGAATGGAGAGACATGGATTTGATGGATGAATCAGTGGTTCAGGAATTGGCTGAATGGTTGCACTCAAAGGATTCTGGTCAACTGTTCTACGTAAGTGGATACCAGTGACGAGTGGCATTCCTCAGGGGTCAATACTGGGACCGGCACATTTTAACTTCTCTGTTGGTGACATGAGCAGTGGGATCGAGCCCACCTCAGCAAGTTCACTGGCAGCTCCAGGCTATGCAGGGCAGTGACAGCTGCAGGGAAGGGATGGCATCCAGAGGGACCTGGACAGCCTTGAGAGCTGGGCCAGTGCAAAGCTCATGGAGGTCAACAAAGCAAAGTACAAGGCTCTGCACTTGGGTCAGGGCAATCCCAACCATGAATACAGGTGATTGAGAGCAGCCCTGAGGAGAAGGACTTAGGGCAGCTGGTGGAAAAAAAGCTGAATATGTCCTGTCAATGTGCGTGCACAATCCAGAAAGCTAATTGTATCCTGGGCTGCATCAAAAGTAGCACGGCCAGAAGGGCAGGGGAGGGGGTTCTGTCACCTCTGCTCTGGTGAGAACCCACTGGCAGTGCTGCATCCAGCTCTGCAGTCCTCAGCACAGGAAATACATGGACATTCTCAAGATGATCAGAGGGATGGAACATCTCTCCTATGAATGAACTCAATCTCAGCTGGACACAATACACAGTTTGAGAGAGTGGTGACTGTTCAGCCTGAAGAAAGGAAGACTCTGGGGTGACCTTACAGCACCTTCCAGTACTTAAACAAGGCCTACAAGAAAGATGGAGAGGGCATGTAGTGACAGAACAAGGAGAAATGGCCTCCAACTGAAAAAGGTCAGGTTTAGATCTGACACCAGAAAGAAATTCTTTACTGTGAGTGTGGTGATGCACTGGAATGGGTTGCCCAGATATTGTGGATGACCCTTCCCTGGAATTGCTGCAGTCCAGATTGGATGGGGCTTTGAGATACATAGTCTAGCGGAAGCTGTCCATGCCTGTGACAGGCAGGTTGGAACAAGATGGTCTTTAAAGATCCCTTCCAACCTAAACTGTTCTTTGATTCTATAGCCAGATTTCAACACTGTCTGAAGCTCAGTACTGTTCAGTACTGTTTGAGGTTTTAACTTGACTCAGTCATATTCTCTTCAGCACGAAGTTATTAACTAATGTTCCCAGTAGTGTTTTTACATCCATTTGAAAAACAAGTTAGAGCCTGCCATCCTAACCACCGATCTCAGCAATCTTAATCAACTCTGATAGCAGTCTGGTACAGCCTCTTCTCAGCCAATAGCAGCTCTGGATTGACTTCTTGCAGGGCCCAGTTAAACATGTGCTCCATCACAGCAGTGTCAGCAGCACAGCTCCCATTTGTGCCATCAGGGATCATGTGGCTACAGTTAAGGTTTGGGTTCTTTTAATCCCTCCCCAAATGACTTTTATGCACAGCATGGGTTCACCCTGCCTGCACTGTGGGCTGGTTAGCTGTTGCAAAGAGGAGTTGGATAACCACACTAGATAAGGAAAGGCTGGCTTTTGCACAGGAAGGCTCGCAGTTGTCAGGCATCTGCTGCCGAGCAAGTCCCAGGCCGCTCTGAGGTTGCCACAGCTGCATCTGAGCAAAACTAACACTAGCACAAAAGCAACCAGCACAAATAAAAATCTGTACTCATTTCTGCATGTAGTCTGCAATATTCAGTGCAGCCATCACCAAGACAGAGGGTGAAAAGGACTAAACCCTTCTTCCCACCTACCTTCCTTACACTTCCCACTCATCTGCCAGGCAAGAGCTTGTGGCCACTGCAGAGCACTTTTGGCAGCTCTGGAGGCAGTGACAAATTGCAGCAGCTGGGAGCACACAGATGCCAACTCACAGCCTTACTTCTTTTCCTTCCTGTTGTTGTCACTGAACTGCAGGGTATGCCAGAGGAGGATGCTGACTTTGGTGCACTGGTCTTCAGTTAGGCACAGACCACAGACACTTGGAGCAGCTCTCCAGTGCCTGTTATAGATAGTCTCAGGGACGCATGCCAAACAAGTTGCTTTTTGAGGGAGTGTTAAGACATGCACAGATACTGAGGCAGTGTCTCTCAAGAAGGAGACTGTCTCAAGCTACCTGGTGATGTTCTTATAAACTCTGTGCCATCACATTTCATTGTCATGGACAGAGAGTGTGCGGCACGTCATGTACACCAGACAGAGACAGCATTTTATGCATTTGTGACTGCCACTTTAGCAAGCAGGTATCAGATTTTTGTTCACATTGTATTTGGTTTATGTTTGTTAAAATCTTCGTTTCCCTGTTCCTCACTCCACTTTGCTACTTGCACTTACTCTTTTTTAAAAGACTGAAACTTTTTACCCTTTGTCACAATTTTCTCCTTTTCCTTGAGCTTCACTTGCCTCATTTCCTTATGAAAGACATTTTCTCTTAGCATGAAAAAGCACTTCAATAACAATGATGCCCACTTGGGAAGCTTTCACCTTCAGTCAGCCAGCAGGTAGACTCTATCAGAGAGATAGACATACTGTTCCTATTTCCAAAATACCATACCCTGACAAATATAAACAATTTCAGTCACAGATATGTTAGCATAAAAATGTACATTAACACATAACAGAGTAGTGCTTCCAAACTTGGGGACCACTCATCATTCTGAGTTGCATCTGCTTTTCAGGACCTTGCACCACCTGGACCCTACAGTGGAAGGGAAGAAAATAAACTTTCTGCACCTCTGATCTGTAAAGCACAACCAGGCTGCACCAAAACTCTGAGAAGTCTTCTGATAAATAAACTCATGCTGAAGACGTCCCAGCCAAGAGATGCTTGTCAAGACATGGACATGCTCTGATTAATACTCCCCACTATATAATTTGTACAAAGCTAAGGAGCAGAATTAGAAAAGGAAAAATCATTTATTTTTCCTGAAGTTGAAACACAAGCTCTTCAATTCTCTGATTGAGAATGGCAGTCCTCTTTGAAGTACATCTCAAAATCTGAGGATCTAAATATCTCTTTATTCACCTCATATTTTAACTGAAGTAAAACACTTCTTAAATCACACATACTGGGACTGACCTAACATTGCAAATCTAGGATGTCAGGAAGATGTATGCTGCACCTATCAAAACAAATCATTAGAATGGCTCTTTCTTCCACCTGGCAGGCTCCAGAGGAACAGCTGTCTTGAGGCAGGGACCTGAACACAGTTTAACACCCTGTGGTCATAAAGGATAAGAGTCAGGGGAAGGGAAAAAAGCCTTCTCTGAACAAAACTTGTGAACTAGACCAAACACTTTAGATAATTTTGTGAAAAACAAATACAAATTCTGCAGAAATTCCAATATTTACAAACCAATAAGTCTAGAGCAGGATTCTTGGCTTGCATACACTAAAAACATATAGCAAAGGGATACTGGGCCATTCCTGTTCACATCCTGCCTGTCTGTTCACAATGTAGTCCAAAACCTTTCCACTGCTTTTGAAAACATCAGGAAACAAATCAACCAAGTAGGAATCAAGATATACCAGGTTATGGATGTCATTACATGCAGAACCTGCTGACAGCCCCTGTGTGCTTCAAAGCTGTCAGGGACTGGAAGGACTGAGTTGGATTTGCTGCTAGGTAGCAAGCTGCCATTTGAGAGAGAGATATGGAAACAAAGGCCTGGGTAGGGATACAGGTTCTCTCTCTTCCTGAGACCCTTGTGTGTCCTGCCCAGGCATGTGTCAAGCAGGCTGTCTGTTGCAGGCTGCCTCTTCTTGGCATCATACTTACCATCTTCTGAACATCTGTGTGTAGTGCATCCTCACAGCTGGGAACTCCAGAATCTGCTACTTCTTTGCAGGGTCCTCTCACAGTCAGGAAGTTACCCCTATCCCTTTTCTTCATCATATTACTGGCTGTTTTGGGAGCAGCTAACACTCCTGACAGCAGCATTTCACACCTCTGTGGCATTTCACAACACGCCCTGAGTGCACAGGTTAAACCACAGCACCAACACCAGGTTTTTCCTGCTCTCCTCCACCTCTCTGCCTGCTGTTGTTTCCCCACCAGCCCTACCCATTCCTGGCCCTGGTGCCCCACAGCGTCCCACTGCATCCTGCAGAGTGCCCTCTATCAGCATAGCCCTGGCAGCTCCCTCCCAGACCTGCTGCAGGAGGGCGGTCTGGTCTTGGGAAGACAGTTCCAACAGAGGGTGAGAAAAGATGCTCTGAGGTCTGTCATGGGAGATGGAATACTTTCATCCTCCTAGAGGCTGCAGCAGGGATTTCAAACCCACATCTGTGGGCTCAGTATTGCTGTATGCCATTGGCTCCTTGCACCAGGCTTAAAACAATGGCAGTCTCTTGGAAGGTTGCAGAGAAGATTTTACAGGCCTTCTGTGGTAAGGGAAGTGAGATATGACTGCCTAGGGTGGAAGTTATTGCTCCTAGAACTTGCCAGAAGCAGGACAGCAACCCTGGCCTCATCTGGCCTGAGGTCAGAAGGGCAGGCTCCAGCAGTATTGGCTTTGGGGTGGGATGTTTCAGGCCCTTCTCTCCCTGTATCTGCTATTCCACTGGAGCAGGAAGGGGTATCTGGTCCTCGTGTTTTTAGAGCTATTTAACTACCTCCCCCATCAGTCCCTCTACGCACAGCCCTCCAGGTTGTCTCATGGCAGCAAGAAGAGGTTAAAGGATAGGAAAAGAGCAGGGAGATAAACCCATCCTGTGAGGGCTGAGAAGGACAGGGAAGGAGGGAGGGAAGAACCAGTCCTCTGGGGTGGCCCAGGAACTCCCTCAGAATGCAAGAAACACCACTGGGTCTTCCAAGGGGACTGAAGATGGGTTTTAGAAATTCATAGCCTCTTGTGGCTGAGGATGCAGAGATGCATGGCTGCTCCAGGAAGGGGATAGGGAGAACAGAGGTTTGTTCCTCAGATGAAGAAGACACAAGTGCCTCACAAGAGTCATGGAAGTGAATCTAAATTGTTTTTGCATTATTGCTCAGAAGTGAGTTTAGTGAGGAAGTTGTATTTGCTCTTCATTTAGGGAAAAATTCTTTACTTCTAGCATGATATATGTTGACGCCTGCAAGTTCTTTCTGCTCCTCTGGGTTTATAAGTTCTAGGCTAATCTAACCTAAAATAAGTTGTTCCCTGTACAATGCATGTACTGCTCCTTGAAGTCTATGCTGAAGAATTGCGCCAGCAGACTTTCTGTTCTGGAGCTTGCTGTTTGTTAGCACACTGCATTTTCCCTGAGCTCTCTGGCTCAGACACTTTAAGCCATATGCAGCAATTGAAAGTATTAATAAGGAGTAGGCAGAGTGCTTCATCTCCCTTGGAAGCTTTTTCAACACCAAGCCAATATCAGCAGATGTACAACTAGCCACTTTAAAGCAGATTTTTTTTTTTTCTTCTCCTGATCTGTGAAATGAGAAACCCACTGAGGTGCTCAGGAAAGAGCCAGAATCTTTGCTTTATGGCTACAAGCTCCATTGCTGAGGGGATCCAGAGCCTGAGCCTGGTCAGTGTGGATGCCCTGCTCCAGAGATGGCAGCAGAGGGAAGGCAGTGGGCGGGGGCCAGAGACCACACGGCATGGCACAGCAGGAGGGTTTGTGCTCAGCTCTCCTGTCGCCTAGACACAAGACATGCAGTCTGGCTCTTGCTCTCAAACACAGTTCTCATGGCACCAGCCTTTGCTTAACACCTTCACATGCCCTTCTGGGTTACAAGGACAGAGCTACTGGATGGGTCAGGACACAACTCTCCCTGCCCAAGGAAACCAACATACATAACTATTGTACCCACGAAGGCAGAAAGGGAAATTGTGACTGAATCCATCAGTGTTCTCCTATTCTAATACTATCTCACTTCAGTAACTTCAGTCCTAATGCAGGAAAGATTCCCTACTGACTTGGGACAAATACATAGCACTGGTCCCAATTTCTTTAGAGAAATATAGTTAAAATATTCATTTAAAATTTTAAAAAAAATCTGTACCTCTTCCCTGCTTTTTCTTTTTTTTTTTCCCATAAAATGCTGATGTTGATTGGAAACAAGGATTTATTTCAGCATCTCTCTATATATGTTAGAGTACCCACAACCTTATCCAGTGAGTTTACTGTTCCAAAAATAAAGGTCTTTCAGGAAGAGTCTGCCTAGGCAAAGTTTTTTATGCCAAGGCAAAACCATATCAATATTTCATTCTTCATTTTAAGACAATAGAAAGTTCCTTTCTTGTTACAAGAAGACATGTAGTCTGAAGCAACATGTTTTCATTTGAAGTTAAAAAGAAGGAGATCTCACTTCCATGTTATCTGAAACCACATTCCACCTTCTGTATATTACTGTTCTGTAATTTTGGAAAGGATTAACTTTGCACAACCTGTTCCACTCACATCCATATGTTCACTTTCAAGCTGCTGTAGTATAAAATACGGATAATAAACTTGGAGCTATTTGAGCTGTAAATGGAAGAGCCACCTCAACCAGAACTACAGGTCTGTTGCTGGAACCCCAGCAATAAATACAGACTGTGCCTCCCTTCAGTTTTCTTTCATTTGAATCCACTTTCAGGAAATTTGTTAATCTAATAATTTAATTCACTTCAGTCATATTTTTTTTCAAAGTTTTGCCCATTTAGGTGCAATATCTTTGTGTTCCTGTATTTGGGTCCTTTTCTAATGGATAGCTCTAGTCAGATTCCTATGGGCAAATGCTCCTAAAATGCATGTCTATTACTGATATTGTTGATAGGGACTGTGTAGCAAAAACACAGGCTTAACAATCTCTGTTTTTTCCACATTCACATCCTCTAAATACAGCTGTTCTCTAATTTTACTAAGATATTTTCTCTTGCTGTTTCATACATAGTTTAATATCCCAGTGCACTAATTGTGACCTTCACTGGGGTGGAACATCAATATTTAGCATAAATATTCCACTGTGAATATTTCTTTCTTTTCAACATTATTAATGTAAAAAACTCTTCTTCTCCCAAAGCAAATAAATAATTTGTTTGATTCCTTCTTTTCTGATAGCTCTTGAGAAGGAGCTGATGGCTCCTCCAATCATCCTCACTTTGCTGAACTCGGTTCTGCTTTCTGAGTGTATATGTCTAAGTACTACACATTTCATATGGGAGCTGGTTGACTTAAAAATGCAAGTTCACAACTTCTATTCAAAATAACCTTACAATAGCTGTTCCAAACCAGTTTCAGATTCATGTTACCCTGCCACTGGGCTTGCTCTGCCACCCGGGAGGCGAGCTTACAACATGCCAAAGCGTTCTGCTGTGGAACAGACTGTGGGTTCTGAGCACCCCGCAGCAAGGTGAGGATGGAGCTGTTTGCTCTGAGCCCCTCTTTGGGGCTGGCCAGAGCCTGATGGTAGCTTGAGCGACCCGCGGAGACAAAGGAGGGGGAGGGGCCCTTTGTAACAGCAGTCCAAGTTTATTCCCCGAACAGAGAGAGCACAAAGAGCCCCGAGGGTCATCTGCAGCAACCTTTTGTACTACTTTGAGAAGGGGTAGGAACAAAAGGACAAACCAATAGAGAATGGCGTGAGCTGACCGTACACAGATAACAGGGGTATTAGGGAGGAACATATTTTGAACAAACCAGTGGGGATAAAAAGACAGTGTAACAGTCCAGAAACTTTTCTCATGCCTAAGACAAGGGAGTAATTCGGGGGAGGAGGTTCCCACCGGTATGG
>VWZW01006012.1:337584-365199 GCA_013397115.1 Edolisoma coerulescens | reverse complement strand
GACCGGCCGCCGCGGGCCGCTCGCCCCCAACTTCGGAGCGGGGCCGGCTCCGCGCCCCGGCCCCTCGTACCGTGGGCTTTCCGCCCCCGCGGAGGCAGCGGCGTCCCGGCAGCGGCCGGGCCGGGCAAGGCGGCTCACGGCCGCTTCTGCTGCACCTGGCGGGTTAATGGGCGCAATTAAATATTAACGTTGTGCTAATAAAAATTAAATTTTCAAGCGACTGAGAAGCTGTAAATAGAAAATACTGTTGTGGGTTTATGGGGGTTTTTTTGTTTGTTTTTTTTTTTTTATTAAGCGGGGAAAATTTAATAGGGAAGCAGGAAAAGAATTAGAGCCCAAAAGTTAGCTCCATCCTTTCGGTGACTTGCTGATTGCATCTTTGCACTGACCACTATGCCTCGAACATGTGTCACTTGGTGGAGCAAGAGCAAGCACAACTCACCTCATAGGGCTCCACGGGTCCTATTGTGGTTAAAGTCAGCCTTTATTTTTGCCCTTTTTATATAGAAAAGGTTGTTGCACTTTTTCGGGGCAACTAATTTGTCCTGCCTTCTTACCTAAGCAGCAGCTGCTTACACGTGAGCTCCAGCTCCTGAAGGGATAAGTCACTGCCTGGCACTCTGCATGCCACTCCAGCCCCAGTGTGGTAGCCAACTAAAACAGATATTTTATATTAGTTCGTATATACCGCTTAATAGGCAGAAGTATGTATATTTAATAGGCTGTCTCCAGTCTTTGGACATGATGTAAACATATATTAATGTAACACCTAAATCCAGTGACTGGTTTCTCTTGGCTTGTCTGCAACCCGAGTATCAAGGGAGAATAATTTAAGTCTCTGTATTGGGGATGGTAAGAGGTGTTGAGGGAAAGAAGGGATGTGTTACTGATGGGACATCACATCAGAAGATGGTGGGGTGTGCGTGTGTATATAAATATATGCACACCGTATGTGTATACATACATAGGTGTATGCATTCATCTATGTATCATTCCCTTGTTATTTTTTCCCCCTTCCCTACAGAGGCAACATGGCTAAAGGTGATCCGAAGAAGCCCAAGGGCAAGATGTCTGCCTATGCCTTCTTTGTGCAGACGTGCCGTGAGGAACATAAGAAAAAGAACCCAGAGGTTCCAGTCAACTTTGCAGAGTTTTCCAAGAAGTGCTCAGAGAGGTGGAAGGTACCTTAATTTGTGACTTCCTGAAGGGATAACTTCTTACAGTATCTGCTACGATGGTGTGCGTGTGTCTGAACGTGAAGGGAGCCGGTGCTGATTTGGGGTGTGTGCTGTTCTCGGCAAGCTGTTGTGGCCACTGGTCAGGTGCTGCTGAAGCCTGCAGCGATACTGAACGTTTTAGCCTTGTGTATCTGCCCATTTAGGTGCTTCCACTATAGTCTGGCCTTTATTACTGTTCCCAAGCAATGCCCTTCAGCAGCTACTTCCTTCCAGGTGTGTGTCCTGAGGAGGACTCTGGCTCTGCTTGTCTCATTCCTGTTGCTTCCCTGTTGCTGAGTATGCCAGTGGTGGCTGTGATTTCCCGTACAGGACCTTCGTCCCCAAGGTGGTCCAGTTAGAAAACAAACAAAAACTGAAACTCCCATATCGAGTTGATATGTGTTGGCTTGTTTACATAAAGTTTGCCAGCTATTGAACAGTTGGGTAATCACAAATTTGGTGTCTCATGTTTTGGTTTTTTTAGACCATGTCAAGCAAGGAAAAGGCTAAGTTTGATGAAATGGCAAAGGCTGATAAGGTACGATACGATAGAGAAATGAAGGACTATGGACCAGCTAAGGGTGGCAAGAAAAAGAAGGACCCCAATGCCCCAAAACGACCACCGTAAGTACCTTCGAGGCATTAAGTGCATAAGAGTTTTGGCTCATTTTCATACCCCGTATGTAACACGGGTTTCCAGGAAGGAGGTGGATGGGGGACACAGTGTTTGTATAGCAGGATTGGTAGTGATACTGTCTTGTAAACCTCCTAGGCAACTCGTGGGGCACTGACACAAATTGTCACTATTTGGTACCCCTAAACTCGTAGTGGTGGAAGGTATGGAAGTGACTGAGTCACAGTGAGACTTGCGTATCTAAGATGGAATTGGGTGAGGGGATACAGAACACTTAATTAAACAAGAGCATTGAGTGAAGGCTGCAGGTCTGGGCCTCAGTAAAATCAAAACACGTTTGGTTTTGATTTTATAAGTTAAAAAAAGTTTCTACTCTGTGTGCTCATGCATCTGTGAATGTTGTGGGTGAGGGATAGAGAAAGGGGTGCTCCCTGGGCGTGCTGCTGCAAATGCTGACTGTCCTCTGGTGCTTCTTCCCAAGGTCTGGCTTCTTCCTCTTCTGTTCAGAGTTTCGCCCCAAGATCAAGTCCACAAACCCGGGCATATCCATTGGGGATGTAGCGAAGAAACTGGGTGAAATGTGGAACAACCTCAGCGATGGCGAAAAGCAGCCTTACAACAATAAGGCAGCTAAACTGAAGGAGAAGTACGAGAAGGTAAGGAGAGTTGTCACTTGTGCCTCCTCTGCACCAGCTCTTGCGTTGATGTGTTTTTGTAACATAGGCCCAGCTCAGGTGGCCCCAGCATAGTTACAGCTGAGCTTTGCACAGGTTGGGGCAGAGCAGGATAGAGATCCTCAGGCAGATTCCAGTGAGGAGGGAGAACTTTCCCCAATGATGTGCAGCTGGGGCTGCTCGTGTTGCTTCACACCAAGGGTTTGCTGTGCTGTTACAGGAGCTTTGTCCCATTATCAGGAAACTTGGAGAGGCTGGGTTCTCTTCTCCTCCTCAAAGGGTTCAAGGCCTCCATGATCCATGAGCACGCTTAGGTGTCTGCATACCCGTGTTCTCCCGTGCTGGCTGTGTCCCCTTGGGGGTGCAGCCGGGCAAGGCCGGTCCCTTTACCTTAACACCTGCTGCTGTACAAATGCTGTGTGTGTTTGCTGCTTAGAGCAAATTAAGACGTCCCCTTGACTTTGCAGGATGTTGCAGACTACAAGTCTAAAGGAAAGTTTGATGGCGCAAAGGGAGCAGCAACCAAAGCTGCTCGGAAAAAGGTAGAGGAAGAAGATGAAGAGGAGGAGGAGGATGAAGAAGAGGAGGATGAAGATGATGATGATGAATAAAACTGTACAATACTTGTCTCCATGTGAATACCATAGAGTAGGGGAAACACCATAAATGAAGCACCTCTTATTTGAGATGGTGTCTCTTGCCCTTATTAGGCTTAATTAAAAAAAAAAATTGGATTCCGATCGCGTTGTAGTTTCTAAAAGTGCTCTAGAAATTGTAACTGGTTTACATGAAGTGGCCATGGGTGTAGTGAGCACCCTGAAACTGTATCAAAGTTGTACATATTTCCAAACATTTTTAAAATGAAAAGGCGCTCTAGTGTTCTCCTAACTCTGTGCACTTTGCTGTTGGTGTAACAAAGCATTTAAAAATGTTTCAAGCATTTTTTTAATTTGTAAGGTGGTGTTACTATATGGTTATTGGCTAGAAAATCCTGGGTTATAAACTGTACATATCTATAGTTTGTAAAAACTAGACAGATTCTTGTGGTACATGCTTAGAGTTATGATGCCTTAGAGGAGCAGTGATTACTTGGAAAGGCTGTACGTTCCCCGGGGTGCCATGGCCCAAAGCATGCACTGTGAGGGTAGATCTATTTACACTACAGTGGGCGTCCATTTAGCTTAAAGTTGTCTTTCTGTATATAGTGAAATAGCATTCTGCTGCCATTCTTAGTTGTGGAAGGGGGTTCAGCTGGCATGAGAAGTGTATGGATTTTTTTAGTTAAGTGCGGTAGTTTTTAAACTGAAACTGTAGACATCTCTTCATCGTCAACTAAGTGAAGAGCCAGTGCAGCAACTGAAGTTCAAAAACACTCTGTACTTAAACGAATTTGCAACGTTCTGTTTTTTTTGTATGTTTAGAATGCTGAAATGTTTTTGAAGCAAAATAAACAGTATTACATTTTTAAAACTGTTCTTGACAACACTCTAAATTTCTGGTTTAAGAGGATCTTAACAACAGCAAGAGGTTCATTTTGAAGTCTGTGGCATCCCTCAGGGCTGGTGACTTAGGAAACATTCTGACTCAAGGATTAAAAAAAAAAAAAAATTTAAAAAAATGGTGGCCAGCCAAAACTGGCTGAATTGAAAGAGATGGCTGCTCCAGCTAATATGCAATCGTAACTGTTTATGGCTGAGTGGCATAAGATGCTATGCAAGTTTGAACTTTATTACTTGAACTTGGGAGCCTAAATGAACATTCATGACGTAATTGTTTGTTTGTGTGTGTATATAGCAGCATTCAGAGATGCAGAGAAAGGTAGGTGGCTAGGAATGAGGCTGACACCATGGAATAAGTATAAAAGCATAGTTTGGATTTTTTTTCAGTTGTGTTGGGTAAATTTATAGCCCAAATGCATTGCTGTACATATTAAAATGTGCCTTTTTTGTCCTGTGTTAAACTGTTTCAGACTTGTGGTTTTTTCTAGCCTCTTGTTTCATGGCAGGAGCCAGGCGCCTAAGTCTAACTCCCTGCTGAAGTAGGAGCGTGGTGCAGGTACTTGGTCTGTGTCCTTTCTCTAATGACACAAGTTTCAGTAGGAGCTGGGGGCTGTGAGGTGGGGTGGGGGAGCGACAGGTGTCTTTCCCCTCTGGTCACCAGCTGGCTGTGTCAAAGTCTTGCCTTCTTTCCAAATCCAAGCTGGGGCTGCTTTGCGGCCCTTGAAAGAGAAAGGTAATACCTGGTCTCTAACTGGTGGGTATAACCTTGTTTTTCCTTAGCATGGAAACAGCATGAACTGGGAAAACTGTTGCACCCCCTTGTTATCCCTGAATTCCTTCCTTGTTCTGGCTGTAGCAGTCGGTGTTTGCTCGGTGGAGAGGAGATGGGCGTGTGAGGATACCTTCATTAATAGCAAGTCAAAGCTGCGGGCTGTTGTGTTCAGCTGGTTTCAGAAGACACAGTAACTCACAGGTGCAAACACTGGGTATGGGCTGCTGCCACAGCTGCTTTTTAGCCAAGTTTGAGATTAATGGGGTCCAGGCTTACAGGCAGTAACTTTAGAATGTGGTTAAAACTACTTAGTTGCCTAATGGGGTAGCACTTCTGGCTTCCTCTGTCTTCTCAACAACCATGACAGCTTCTCACCAACAACAGCTTGGCAAAACAATCTGATCTAGTGTTGAGATGGACGAAAACCTGAAAGCAAAATTTTCAGAATGGAGCAAGCTAAAAAACTTTCATGAAACGGCAACATGTAGGAATTTTTGGTTTTAAGGCTGTGACAGTTGGATCACTCAGAAATACTTTTATAGTTGCTTAATTATGGTAATTTTTAGTATCTTTAATGCACAAAAAAACCCCTGTGATATTTGCCCCTATTTTATGGGCCGTTGCATTTTAAAAGCCTCAATAAAACTGCATCTGGAAAAGAAATAGGTACTTCTGTATTTGCTACCCTTTCCACATGTCTTCTGATGCAAAGGAGAAGGCAACTGGAGATTCCAGCCTGTGGAAATTTGATGGGGAAGTGGTGGAGCAGAAAAAAAAAAAGTGATGGCATCAGTTCAGGAGCTCTAATACTGTTTCTATTGTCTAGTTGGCAAAATCTCCCCTTAGCCACATATGGGACTTAGTGTAGATCACTGCTGTGCAAATCGAGCTTGGCTTTGAATTAACTGCTAGTGAGCTGAGCCCCTATTGATAGTATCAGCAAATGAGGACTAGAGCTGACACCTCTTTGTCTTCATTGTATTGGAAATCTATTTAAGTTGCAGAGCTTGATTAAGGTCTTGGACCTTACAGTGCACTACCTCTTGCTGCTCTGCACACACCTAAAATATGGCATTCCTTGGGGATGCTGTTCAATACAGCACTAGTGCAGGACTCCAGGGACTCAGATTTGGATACTGCAGATGTAGTGATGATGTTTCTTCTCTGAATACTCTGCTGTTGATAAATGCCATAGTGTGAATGCGTATAAATAACACATAATTTTCCCCCGCGCTGTTTTGTGTTCTGAGATGTCATCTCAAATATTGGGAACTGCTTAATTTCACCCAGCTCCATTATTTTCATAGAACATCCTCCAAATGCTCTTTTTCTCTGCTTTGAAATGCTTGTGGTGTTTCAGAGAAGACATTCCTGCTTTGCGCTGCTGCACAACTCAAACTTGTAGTTCAACTTTAGTCCCAAGCCAGGCAAAGTAAATATGTCTCTTATTAACTCCATGATGTGTAGAGAAGGGTAAGGATAAAGTAGACTGGGGAAAGGGAGGGGAGGGATGAAGAGACTCTTCCTTGCATGAATTTGATTTGACAGAGCTGACTGTGCAACTGCCTATGTTTCCAAAATGTAATATGTTGATGCCCCTGTCCCTGCTGAAGTTGGGCTGAGGGACCAGGGCTCAGCTAAGAAAAAGGGATGGTGCTGGTTCTGCAGCTGTTAAAATCCACTTGCTGCTAGGGGGAGGCAGAGGATGGCTTGACTGGGTGGGATGGTCCCTCTGGATGCCTAAACGGGTGTCAGCGTGTGAGGACTTTTGCTCAAGATACAGTGTCTGACGGCGATGTGGGGCAGAGGCAGCCTTGGCCCATGTCATGCAGGTTAGTTCCCATGGTTCGTGCTGTTTGGTTTGCACTCAGGATTGTCCATACTCTTGAGAACACAGTTGTTACCAAAATGCATCACATCCCTCTGAAATCAAACCATCTGGGGGGCAATGGCATGAACGAGGCTGCTGGGCTGCTCTGTGCAGAGCAGAATCTGCCTCTGCTGAAAATGAGCCTGGGAGTCTCAGCATGACCCAGAGAGTCAGAGGCCAGACCCGCTGCTCTGTAGCCTATCTGTTCCAAAATTCAGTTGGGATATGGTAAATATTTGGTGTGAGCCAAACCTGAGCCACTTAGACTGGGGGGAAGGGGCTGCATCAGGGGAGACCCACCGTGGGTGTGGGGGTCACTCCTCACAAAGAAAACTACACTGCAGGATGGTTTCCTACTGTGTCAGGAACCTAACACATCTGTGGGGAAGGAGTGTGTTAATTTTTCTATAATAAAATTAATTAAAAATCTTAGTACAAATGCATATTGAATCAATTAGCAGCAAAGGGCTGCAGCTCTAATGGAGGTCCATAGGACAGGGAGAGAGTCTGCTTTGGGGATGGGACTGAGGGTACAAGCACAGCCAAGACATCTCTCATACCTTCTCCCTTTGAACAGCTAGTTTTTAGGTAGCTTTACTCACTCCTAATAACCCCTGCAGGAGCAGCAGCAAGGCGCAAGGGGTTCTGTTGGTTCTGGCTCAGTGGTGGCAGGTGAATGGCTTTTTACTTCCAGCCTCCAGCACAATTCTGGCAGCTGCCTCGAGTTTATGTTTTCCCTGTGCTCACTCAGGCTGTTGTTCCACAAGCAGAGGAACATCTCCCAGGCAAGCCCTCTTCTGCTGCAGGTTTTGGGGAGCTTGGACTAGGAGATGGGATGTTTCCAGCGGGGTGAGAGCAGGATGCTGCATTTCTGGCTGTGCTCTCTGACAAGCCCCAGACTCCCCTCTAGGAATGTTCACCCAAGCTCGCTTTCCTCTAAAAGCTAACGGGAGGAGCTGTGACAAGTGGCATGTTTATTTCTCTCTGCTAGGGCTGCACCACATTTTAATGCAATAAGCTGAATTGCAAATCACAGCAGGGCTGCTAACAAAGTGTGCTGGGGACCCTGTTACCAAGCAGTTGCTCTCTAAACGTGTCAGCTTGCAGTGGGGAAGGGACTGAATAACCAGCGTGCCTGACAGAGGATTTCGTGCCCTACAAGGCATCTTCATCCCCTTTTGTTAGGCTGGGCTCTGGTGTGTGCCTGCCCCTGCTTGGGCAGCATTTGGTAACCTGTGTTCAAAGCATTCTGCAAACATCTCATCCTTCCAGTAGGTCTGATCTGTATGTGCTAAAGCAATATGTGAAAGGGGGGGACATCTCCTAGCCTGTGCTAATGCTCTTGATTGGAGTTGTCTGCTGCTAAGAGCTCTTCCCTGAGTGCCCTCCTGCACCTGGATCCCTAAATTAGGCAGGAGGAAGCAGCACAGCCATACTGGAGCTGACAGCTCTGTATCCTGGGTGGTACCTCCTCGTTCCTGGATGTGGCATGGCCTCACAGAAACACCTGTGGAGTGGCTAAGCCAGGGCTTCGTGTTAAGCTAGAGCAGGGCTGGCAGGCAGCCTCCCCAGCAGTGGGGAGCCTGAATGGTGTGTGGAGCAGCAAACTGGTGCTGTGGTGGGGCTGAGACCTTTGGAGGCTGGGGTGCATAAAAGCAAACATTTGCTTGCTGAGATGAAAATGCATTAACTGTGGTAAAGGGATGCCTATCCTGTAACTGTGTCCCCTGACATGGTTGACTTCATGTCTCTGGCTGAATTCAGCAGCCAGGCAAACCACAGCAGGGAACCCAGCCTTGATGTGGGTCTGGGTGTTTTGGTGGTGTTTGTGGTTGGCTTTTGAGCCCGTGAGTGCAGAGTGCTGCTGCTCTGCCTCCACACCTGCCACCTCATCTGGCTCAGTGCTCCCCGTGGGACACCTGGGAGCCAGAGCAGCCTCTCTGCACGAGTGTCACACACCACTGTAGCCAAACCTGTGTGAGGAGAGGGGCAGGTAGGATGCTGTGAGTGATAAAGTTGCTTTTTCTTCCCAGCTCTTTCACTTGTAAAACTCCCTCAGGTATTTCAAGTCAGAAAAATGCTCTTTTTAAAAATATTAATCGAACATGGCCTGGCTTTGTTGTTGTAAGAGCTTATAGCTTGTAAGTGTTTTTAACTGCTTCTTTGTGAAGCTTAAAATTTGCTTTATTTAGTTTAGAAAATTAATACCTGTAGCAGGATGAAGTGGTTTGAGGGATTGCTTGAGACAAATGCCTCTTGTCTGCTGCTAATGACTGTGTGATTGCTCTTTTACTGTGTGTTACCTGGCTGTGCCAGCAGTAATACATGGTCCTGTAGAAGAAGCTTGGGAAAGGTGTAAGCAGGGTCAATTTGGTTTCCGGTTTTCTTGCAAACTATGTTGGTTGAGTTTTGTTCTCTTTAGCTTTAGAGCTCAGACTGGGGATTTTCCCCAGGCTTGGCTTCTGCAGTTTTTTTAAGGCATTGCTACCTGTAGGTCCTGGCCAAGATTTCTCCCCTGTAGCAGGGAGAGCAGAAGGAAACATGCTAGGTCTTCTGTTGCTTTATTTTGTTGCTTCATATGATAACTTAATTTTGGCAAGCTGCTGGGAGGTTTTTCAAACCAAGCTCAAAGATCAAGATGTCACTAAAACTCTTCAAGAGAACCCTTTCTTCAAAGGACTTGTCTGAAAGTGGAATAAAACCTGACCAAATAGAATCATAGAATCTTTGAATTGTTTGGGTAGGAAGGGAGCTTAAAGATCATCTCATTCAAACCCCCCTGCCCCAGGCAGGAGCACCTTCCACTAGATGAGGTTAGTGTTGGACTAATTACTCACTGTCACTCGTGTTCCATTTGTTGGTGATTCCCACCAGAGCTGTCTGAAAAAATCCACTAGACCAGGTGTTTTGAACCTTGAGGGTGAATTGAAAAAGGCTTTCAGTGGTTTTGAACAGAGAAGGACTTGGCCTCGTTTGTTTTCTACTCTTCCCTATGCATCTCTGCTAAGAGGGGGCAGATGTGCCTGTCCCCTTTTAGTGCTCTGCTTGGGGAGAACCCAAAGCTCAGCACTTTGACTTTTCCATTACCCATACTTAAAGAGGGCTTATGGAAAAGAGGGAGTGACATTTTACATGGGCAGGTAGTGATAGGACAAGGAGGGAATGGTTTTAAACTAAAGAGAGTAGATTTAGATTAGAAGTTAGGAAGAAGTGGTGAGGCACTGGTTGCCCATGAGAAGCTGTGGATGCCCCAGCCTCTCCTCCTGTTCCCTGCCTCACCCTCTCTCAGTCCAGCACAGCAGCTGTGGTTGGCACATCTGACCCAAAGGCTTGCTTGAGGTGCTGTCATTTGCACTTAAGTTTTGGGAACAGCCTGGACTGTGTTTTCCCAGTAGTGGGGTGCTTTAGGGAAGACCTTCAGCTCTCATGGGCTGTTGCTCTGTGCCAGCTCAGACACCCACTGGTGCTATTCCCCTGAGATTTTTGTGCTGACAGCAGCACCAGGGTGAGGGTGGAGGTTACGGGGATGCAGGAGCTGCTGCTGGCTGGGAGCGCGCTCTCCCAGCCGGCCCGTGTGGGGCCGAACAGTTGTGCTGGAGGTGGGAAACAGGAGCAGGAGGCAGCTGAGGGATGCGGGTCTCAGGTCCTGAGCAGACGGCATCCAGCCCACAGGGTCTCTCCTGTGCCGGGGACCATATGGTGCTGTATTTCACAGCCGGGCCTGTGCCGTGAGGGTCGGCAGCGACTGTGCATGAAAGGGAAGGGGTGGTCTCAGAAATGTTTGCTGCTGTTTGTGCTCGGCTCTCTCATGGAGGTGGTTATTGCCAGTGAAACACGTAGAGCTGTGCTGGGCACACTTCTCGTGGCAGGGACAGGAATAGGCTGCTGTGGAGGAAGGTAGGGTGTTGGTGAACATGTAGGTGGGAAGCACCTTCAAATATATTCTCATCCTGCCAAACACGAGGTTCCTGCCCATCAGAAGTGCTCGGGTAGGGTCTCTTTTCCAAACACCCCCTTCCAAGCCATGCTTAGTTGGTGGGGCTGTGCCAGAGCAGGTGGCAGAGCCCTGTAGGGAGAGCCTCTCCCAGAGCAGAGCTGCAGATCCCTGTGATCTGGAGCAGGGTTGCCTGCAGCCCCGCAGCCCCAGGGGAGCGAGAGCCACCCTCTTTCCATGGGTGCTTGGGCAGCCCCCAGGGAGGGTCCTGTGGGGGCAGCCCAGCCTGACAAGGGCTTAGGGTGCCCTTGGTGGGAGAGGGGATCCTGCCAGAGGAGCTGCTGGTTTGCTAGAAGCCTTCTCCTAAATATGGACATGATTATTTTTTTATTTGCTTGCTCTGGAATCCTTTGCATTTTTCCCTTAATCCTGGAGAAAAATCAGTGGTGCCCTATGTGCATGTGACATGGCTGCACACAAACTCCCTTTGTGACTTCTTTCTTTTACGAGAGAGAAACACATTCAGGAAAAGCAGGGCCCTGACAACAGGAATCAAGTGTTTCTAAATATGGACATCCCTTTTTGGACTAAAAAGTCTTTTTGTACCATGCATATTTCCCCTGTTAATCATTTCCTTTTGTTCCTTGCAAACTTGGGTCCTCCAATGTTATAGAAGGAATTATAGCTGCTCTGTTTGTAAACTTTTCTTTATGACCCATGAACTGCCTTGTATGTTGGACGGATTTGCTGGCTTTTCTTTTTAATGTGGTTGGAAAGGCCAGCACTCTGGTTTACTCACCCTAGGCTTTCCCTTTTTTTTAAAAAAACAGTCATATTTGGCCTCAGCCCGTCTCGAAATATTGGGGATTTTACAGGCCATTGAGCTTTGCCTGGTCCTATTCACTGCTTTTGTGTTGCACTAATTGGCTTGATAAAGAAGGGCCTGGGCTCTGTGGAGTGCTTCTCCTCCAAGGTGAAATGTGAGATGGAGGGGGAAATATTCAGATGTTCACTAGCAGTTATGCTCGCTGGATAATCTGAATGCATCAGAAATGAGCTAGAGCTCAGACAAAGTAGGGGATTAGGAGTCTGAGATGGGCGAGCGGGTGGACATCTGGAAGCCTGCTGTTTAGCTCGTCTGCTGGGGTGGGTTGTGTCTTCATAATGTGGGTTATAGGCGCCGAAAATGAACAGCACGCTGGGATCACGGTGGCTCTCTGTGGATATATTCCAAAATAACAATTACTGTTGTTATTTGTGGAGGACCCCACCCTCCCCAGCAGAGCTCTGTGCGTTCAAGCTCCCCCTCTGACGCTGGAGGGACACGCTCTGGTCTGATGGCACTGTTTGCATGCCCCACCTCTGCCTGCTGCTCCGAAGTTTTGGGGGGAAACCTCACGCATCCCCGTGGCTGGTGACACACAGCAGATGCTCAGGCCCTTGCTTGCACAGAGCCCCCTGTGATTTCGGGCAGGGGCAGCTCTGCAGGGCCCAACAGAAAAGCAAATGCATGGGAGAGGGGGAGAAAACCCAGCTCGGGGCTTCTGAGCCCTTCCCATGTGCAGAGCCCAGTTCTCCCGGAGCTGAGCCCATTGTTACAGAGCAGGGCTGCTTCTGCCACCAGCAGCATCTGCTCTGGAGCACGGTCTGCCCGGGGCCGGCTCCACTCGCCCCACCCCGCTCCCAGCTCCCAGCCCCTCATCCCTGCAGGCACGAGGTTCGTGGCTTGGTCCTCAGAGTGCGGGTGGAGCAGGGTCTTCTTCGTTTGATGATGAAGTAGGAGTTGAAAAATCCTTCTGCCTTTTTGAAGACACAGTGACGGAGAAGGAATTACAAATATGCTGTGAACAGAAATAGCTGAATAGTGGTTTGGTTTGTTTTTTCCCAAAAAGTAATTTCTTTCCCAGCCTCTCCGCGTGCGCTCCCTTTCTGCTCCTCCGTCTCCAGCACTTTGCTCGTGTTTCCATCCTTTTCCTGGATACCCTGCCGTGGCAGCTTCAGTTTTGGCCCCAGCTGTCAGGTACCCGAACGCGGCTGTGCACAGCCGGAGCCCCGCTGCTGCGGGGGCAGCGTCCCGCCCGCCGCGGGTGCGGAGCATCACCCCGAGCCGGCCGGCACGGGCGGGTTCCTCGGTCAGGGCAGCACTGGCATTCCCACCCTACCCCGTTTCTGGCAAAGCCATCGCTGCTGGGCGCGCTGTCCCAGGGAATTAGAGCAGGACCGAGGAGGGAGCCGGATGCAGCCGTGTGGCAGTGCCGCTGAAAGTGCTGACTCAGCAATGTGCGGCCAGGTTGTGTGGAAGCCCTGCAAAATTCGGGATCTGTGGGGGATGTTCTTGTTTCACCTGTCAGCCACACACACTGTTCTGACCCATGGGGCTCTGGGTACAGCACCAATGGCCGGTGGCTCCTCCTGTGCTGCCTTTTTTCCTTGTCTTTTTCTGGCAAAACTGCTTTTTTTTTTTTTTTACTTGGGGGAGCAGAGCTGAGTCCCAGTAGGCACTGGCAGCGTTTTTACTTTTTGTGTACTTCTGTGTCCTACTGGGTTGAAACGTTGTTGTATGTTTTCTCTGGGTAGAAGCTTAGGGAGCTGCTGCTGAGGGCAATTTCTTGGCACTGGGTGGAGAGTGGGCACACAGGTAAACCAGCTCCTTTCTAGGGCCAGTGTACCAGGGATCCTGCCTCTTGGTCTGTGCCAGCAGCACCTTTTGGCTGGGGAAATAGAGATCTGGAGAAGTGGAACAACACAGCTGTGGTCACCCATGGGCACCCTGGAAGCCAAACCTCTGGAAAGCTGGATTCAAAATAGTCCTTTTTGTCCCAGGGTGGGAGGAGCCATGTATTTTGCCTGAAAAGCAGGCCCAGAAAGGTTTTTTGTGTGCTGGGGGGTGGGACTCTAACTTAGGAGACCTGCCTGATTTTACACAGGCTAAATGCAGTTAAGCATCACAGTCCCAGTTCTTCCTCCACTTTAATGTAACTTTTCAGAAGTGCTGGCAGCACAAAGCATTGAAACTGCTCCATACCAGGGGCAGAGCCTGAGGGGCTGCCCAGGGGCTTTGGGAGCCCCCAGGGCAGGAACAGGGCACCCTGCAGCTCCCTGATACTCTTCTGGGCTGTCAAAGCCTTTGCTGTGAGGTGGAGGAGCCCAGGTTTGGGGGAGGCAGCCCCGAGCCCCATGTCAGTTCCCTGGGTTTAGTGGGGATGCTCCTGCAAACGAGTACTGGGAGTTTGCATTCCCCTCGGCCTCAGCCCTGAAGGAAGCCTAAAGCCTCGGTCAATAATAAGCTTATAAGACAGTAAATCTTGGTAATGAGAAAAACAGAAGACGGCATCTGCTCAACACAATGGCGCTGTGTATGGTCTGGTAAACAGCTATTGAAAGGAGATGCCTGCTATCAGAGGGGTTACAGCTGAACAGCCCAATTTCCATGCAGGATTGGTGGGTTTCACTGCCCCCAGCCCTTCAGGGCGGCTGCTGGAATCCTGTTGGGGCCGGGCACGGGCAGAGGTGACCTGTTGCCCATGAGGCTGGGTGCTTGCCACAGGTGCAGCAGCCCCTGCCACAAAACCAGAGCCAAGTCACCATTGTCCTGCACGTGTGGAACTGGCGATGGGCGTGAGATGGGACTGGCACAGCGCTGTCTTCTCCTCCTCCTGTGCCCACTCCAACGCCTCCTTGCGATGGCTGCACTGGGAGATGTATGTGCTTTGGAGGGTACTCTGCTGCAAACAGGGGTTGGGGTAAAAATGGGAAACAGCTTCTTCTCTTGTCTTTGGAGGTGCCAAAACGAGACGAGCTGATGGGCAACAGGCGCCTGGGGCTGAATGAGTCGTGCAGGGGGCAGCAGGAAAAGGAAGAGGCTGGGTCCTCACCTGACACTCACTTCACCTGACGAACCTGGTGCCCGTGGGGTGGGAGCTGGCAGTGGTCCTGCTCCTGCTCCAGCTGTGTGAAGCCAGGTCTGCAAAATGGGGAGGAGGAGGAGAAGGGGAGAGTTAAGGGGAAGGAATCTGCATATGGTGCGTAATGCGTTTATGAATTGGGTCTTTAATAATTTACATTACCAGTTTAATACTTTGAATACAAATTATCTTGCCCATATGCTGTGCTGACAAACATAAAAATGGAGTAATCAAAGCTGTAATAGCACTACAGAAAAAAGACATAAAATGCCACTAGAAGGCTTAGGATAAATTATTGCATGCACACACCAGCTCTATGGCTCCCTGGTGCCAAAGGATGCATTGCAATTTCTTCCTCAGACTTTGCATTTGGGCTTGAGGACTGATGCAGTACCAGGAGTACTGCTCAAAATTCTGCAAGACGGGCAGCATTTAACAAAGAAGAGGAAAGAAAAAAAGACTCAGACTTGTTTGATAAACACCGCAATTTAAATTCTGCTCTGGCATTACACGGGCTGCCAAGAAAATATAGCCCTCTTATTTGTAGGGAGCCCCCTTCTTCCTCCAGCAGGGTTATTTGCATGTATTATAAACTGCAGTGCTGGCTTGCCATCTTCAGGCAGCTGCCACACACTGCACAGCATCCCTGTGCATCCTTGTCCATCCCTGTGCTGCTTGGAGGTGGTGGGTCCAGCCTGGGTCCACAAGGGATGCCCAAGGGAGGATGCACCAGGTGACCCAGGCAAAGGGCAGCATCGGTCCAGGCAAAACAAAAGTTTCACCTCATCTCTCTTCACACCTGAACTTGTTGCCCTCTAATGCCTGAGCTCTGAGGGGCTGGAGGAGGTGAGAGAGGATGAAACAACCCTAGGCCCTTGGTGCTGCCTCTTGGCCACTCTTGGGCTGCAATTTAGGTATAAGGGAACAGTATGGGTGGCCTTGGGAACTCGTGGATGCTGCAGATCACTTAGCGCTTTGTTTTTAGCAGGCTTTTGGTGCACGTGTGTACCAGGCATCCTGAAGGGCACAGGGTTCAGCAGCACAAGGAGCAGGTTTGCAGAGCAGAGATGCAAGTTCTGCTCACAGGGAGCAGCTGCAGTCGTAGATGGCAGTAGACCTTGTGTTGTACCTTGTGGCAGAGCCTCTGCTTTTAAATACCAGCCCATTCATTGGTGCCATATCTCCAGCACATCCCAGCTACAGGCAGTCTTTCACAGAAAGAGCCGTTTAAGGCTCACATTTGCATGCACTGAATTTCTCAGCTATCAGGGTTACTCCATGCTGTAATCCATTCCGTGCTTCTAATACGATCAGTGAAAAATGAGGCTTCTTCCCAAATAAATCATCACCAATGAAGGAAATGGTGGTTTTTCCTCAAGGCCTGAGGCTCCTGCAGTAGCAATGTCTTTTTCCAAAAGGCAGAGAACTCTGGGCAGGCTCATTCTGTGCTGCATGAGCTCACTGCCAGTCTCCCCAAGATCTAAGCCCTTTGCATACGAATGAGTTTTTCCTGCCTTTGCCTCTCCCAGGATCTGCTGCTGTCTGTCTCCCTGGGATGTGGTGCCAGCAGCTCGGGAACAGTGCACCCATAGGCTGGGGTTGCCCCTCTTTGTCTCATCCATTGTTCCATGCATTGGTGCACACACAGCTCCCTCTCCCGTGCTAAGGGAAGAGGAGTGGATGCCAGTGTTTGGCATCCTGTGTCCTGGCAAGGTGGGTGCTCAGGGCTGCAAGAAGTGAGAGAGAGAGAGCGAGAGCACCCTCCTCCTGCCTAGCCTGCCTTTCCTGTGTTCCACCTTGCTCTGCTCCTTGTGTTCCTCCAAAGCCTGGTTTTGCCTGTGAACGGGGGGTTTTGGAGGAGCCCCACTCTGTCCCCTGGCCCTGGGGAGCAACCACATGACAGAGCAGACCTGTTATTGCAGCCAAAACCCCTCAGTGCAAAGAGGCAACCAGAGCCCCTCCTGCCAGGGGCGATGGGACCTGTCTGGGTGGGGAAAGGTACCTGTGTGAGTCAGCATGGGGAGAAACAGGTGGGCATCTAGCCCCCACTGGAAGAACTTTTCCCATTGCCAGATCTTCTGGAGAATAAGGCCCTCACTGATCCTTCTGATGCACAAATAAATTGGATGGATCAAGATCACAATGAGAAATATCCCCATTCTCATCCAGAAGGGATTTTCAGCATAAAAAGGCTTTATGTGACTCATAAACTTTAACATTTATTTCTGCACACGAGGTAAATATTTCCCCCTCTGAACGTCTAAGCAATGCAATTTTGTTTGAAGCCTCCATTTGTTTAAGTCTGGAGGTGACAATAATTCACCTGTTTTCCCTTCCCGTGTTCCCCCAAGCAATGGCGTAAGCCAAAATAGAGCAAACTCAGCTCTGGCCATTTGTCACTTGTCAGCTCCGTCCCTCAAACACGCTCAGCCGAGCTTTGTCCTGGAGTTTACATTTGGGCACCTTCTGATCTCTAGCTGCTGGTAAGTGGCCCTGTGTTCTCCTGTTTAGAGGAAGAAATACAGCATACCTGTGTGCAGCCACTGCCAGGGCAGGCAGGAAAGAGAGACATAACTTAATCTAACTCCAGATAAATCATGATTTCACTGCGATCTGCCTGCCACAGGCAGTTGAGAGTCCCATCTCCTTGGCACTGTAACAACACTTGTCACTCAATGTCCCAAAGAGACCCGCTCACGGCCAGAGATCACAGATGACTGAGAAGATGCCTGGAGTTGTAAACACCATCAATCTGGAGAAAACAAACACTCCTGGGAGCTGATGTCAGATGGGGATGTTGGAAGTCAGCGCTTGTCTCTGCAGAGCACAGGATGTGCCCGTGGGCTGCATGGATCCCCAACCTCACACCTCGCCAGGTCTAGTACCACCTGAAGCTCCAGCAAATCCAGGGAGGCAAAGTGTTGTCTGTCCTCTTCCCCAGGAGGGCTTGGGCCCCCAGATTTTGGCGGCTGTGGCCCCCTGTGCAGCCCCCAGCCCCTCACAGAAGGGGACCAAGGTAGGGGTCAGCTGCTGTGGGGCAGAGGCGTTGGGGGGTGGCCTTGAGGCTGGCCATGTGGCTGTGTGCAGCTGCTGGGGGTGCAGCCCCACTCCTACTGGGTGCCCCTTGCCACCCTCCAACCCGCAGGGCTCCTACCAGAGAGGGAGGCTGGTTTGGGAGAGGAGTCTGAGTTTTATTTTTAGTTCCCCGCTTACAGGCAGAGACCCTCAGTGTGGGCAGAGAGCCCCTGTCCCACGCTGACACACCAGCTTTTGGAGCAGCTCCCCATCTCATCACGGGCAGCGTGTTTGCAGCACAGGTACCTCACTTGGTTTTCTGTCCTTTTTGGTGCCCCTTTGGTGCCTTTCCTGGCTTTGGTGGAGTCACTTCTGATTTACAGCTGGTGTCACATGAAGTCTGAAGCAGGTGCTCTCCTCCTGCCCCGCTCCCACCCAGGACTCCCCTGTTCTCCCTGCAGCTCCCACTGTGGCTCCCTGGGTCCCTGCCTGTCCTCAAGGACATGTCCATGTCCAAGCCTAAATTCAAAGCTAACATGCACAGGCTGTTTCTTTATCTGTCTGCCTCTTTTTCTTCTTTCTCCCCCTTTTTAAAGGAAGCTGAATCCAAGGCTGCCATGTAATGATGACGACATTATTGTTAGTAGTTATTTCTATTTCCATAGTTCCAAGAGGTAGAGAACAGAGTCCCACTGGGTTAAATGTGGCACATGCTATAACAAAAAGACAGTCTGAGTGCCAAACAACTTGCAATCTTCTTTTTAATGTAAGGAATGTAAAATTAAGATTACTATAGCAACATCTTGCCCACGTTGAACACAGATAGGATTTGTTGGTCTTTATAAATATATATGCGTGTGTGTATGTGTATGTATATGTAATGTACATATACAAATCCTAAATATCTCTGGCAACTTCTTCTATAGTTGAATGTATATTTAATTTCAAGCCCTCTGTATCACAGATCTAATTTGCATCCAGCTTTCCTTCAGCAGCCTTGCCTTTTCCTTCAGGCTCTTTTGTGCACACTGCATGCCAGGCTCGAGTGCCCTCTGCCTGGGGAGAGTGCTTAGTCCCTGGTTGGGAGCAGGGACAAACCCTGACTAGGGGAGGTAATCCCATCTACTGGGGGTTTCATTTTAAGTGTCTTCAACCCTGTTAAACCTTAAAACTGAGTTAACATCTCCAAATTTGCTTCCTTCAATCAGATTTTAGGAAAGTGGGGTGAACTCGAGACATGCAAATCCTTCATTTTTCTTCCCATCTCTCTTCTCTCAAGTTATTAGTTCAACTTTTAATGAAATTTCCTGTGAGGTATGAACCGCAGCTCTCATTTCTTCTCCATGACTGAATAAAACCTGGGCCCAGAAATGCCTGCGGGAAGGACAGAGCACAACCAGGAGCGAGGAGCTGAGGGAAAGGCAGCAGGAGGGTGGATGCTCCTACAGCCCAGTGTCACTTAAATTCTCTAGGAAAGCAGCAGAAATTCAAGCACTGTTTTCACCTTGTTGCACAGGTAAGTGGAGTTACTGATAAAAGAGAGTTTTAACACCACCAGATCTGAAGAGAGCTGTCTTTGCTTACGAGCCTACAATCGGGGAGGAGGGGAAAACCAGGCACCAAACTGTGCTAAGGAGATCTGAAGGGTACGCTCTGCCAAAGAAAGACACACTGGAGGGATACCCTCTTCTCTCGAGGAGCAGGAGGAATTTGCGGCTCGTTTGTAGCAGCTTTAAGGCTGTGGAGTCGAACGTGCACAGTTGGAGGGCTGGTGGATCCGCTGTTTTGAGACCAGACTGTAATGGAGATCTGAGAACCAAAACTGAAAACGTCTGCTGGCAGGTCTGGATGGAGAAGCTGGAAAGCAGCCTGGAGTTGCCAGCTGCAGATTTCTGGTGCCTATGACTTAGCAGAATTAAACACAAGGAAGTAAATCACAGGCAGCTCTGCCTGCAGGGTCTAGAAGGAAAGCAAAGGGGCCGGGGTGAGGCGGGTGAGCAACCCCGGTGGGTCTGTGGGGACAGCAGGAGTGGAAAGGTGAAGAACGGCTCTGGAGGGCACAGAGAGGCCCACTTTCAAAGCCCACCCAGGCAAATGCATTAGCTTTCCTTCAGACAGAACTGCTCTATGAGCAGAAATCAATACCCTCCTGCAGAGCCTGCAAAAACGCTGATGGGTGTAAGTGTGCAGAGCTGATGCCCGGAGGAGGTTTCTGGATAGAGCTGTTGAAGAGAAGGGCAGGATAGATCAAACATGAGTGATACTTCACACATACACTGGGTGTTGGTGTGGACCTCACAGTGGCAGGCTGAAGGTACAGGGGCAGCTGAGGATCAGACCAGGCAATGGGGAGTGGGTCGAAGACCAGTGGAACTTCACGAGCAATGATGTATTACAGGGCAGAGCAAAGTGGTCTTTGTAAGATGGGCACTCAGCTGTTTGCTGCAGGAAAGTTGTTCCTTTGCTGAATTGTCCCTGACCCTGGGCCGACCCATAGGCAGAAGAGACTTTGCCACCTCCTTGCCCAAAGGAAGGAGTAAAGGCAGGCTCCAGGGGTCCAGCAGGGCAGCAGGGCTGGGAAGCAGGCCCAGGAGCAGTCAGCAAGGTCTGTAGGGCTGAATAAGCCATCTCCAAGACCATTGGTTAAAATCCACACACACTTTCTCATCCTCTTCTCCGGAATGGGCACCCAGCAGGACAAGAGTGTTTATGATGGAAGTTAACCCTGGGTTTCCTCAGGTAAGAGCAGCTGCTGTGGGCACTGTGAGCACCAGTGCTGTGCACTGGGTAAAGGTTTGTGTGCAACCTCACCCCTTGAAAATGCTGCAGAGCTTTGCAGGTGTGCTGGAGTGTCCAGTGAGATCAGAGCTTTTGGTGGGAGCACAGCAAGAGAAGGGAATCATTTCTGTTTCCCCAAAGGATATGGGGTTTCCCATCTGTGGGCTGCACATTGCTGATATGTACCAAAGTGACAGCCTGAGGAAAGGGAATCTCTTCACTGGGGAGAAAACTTTGGTTGTGGAGTCAGCTGGCTGCAGCCCTTCTGTTAACTCCTGCCACACTGCCCCTGTGGATGGCTGCACTTCTGCAGGGCCAGGTAGGTACCACACATCCCCCTTGGCTCCACAGCACTGCTGTGCCAGCCACCACCATCATCACCTCTCTGCTTTTTATTACTCTTGACCTCCCTGTTCCCATCAGGTGTTTTAAGCAAGCCTGCCACCAAGGCTGTAATCGGTTCTCATGTCCTTCTATTTATGCTCTCACCCAGCAATTTGCGCAGGGCTGTCGAGCTCTCTGCTCGTAATTGACAGGGGAAGGCAATCTGCTTCACGAGAGGAAACATCTCCTCGGCTGCTGGATCCAAGCAGGCTATTTCCCATAATGAGGATGAAGTAAAACAGGATCTCGCTAACAGCCGTGGATGTGGCCGAGCCCTCATTACTGCAGGTGCAGAGGTGCTGCTTGGGACATAATTAAGAGCTCAATATTTGGAGTACAATGTGTCGCACTGGCCTTCCTACACCACTGCCTCATAGCAGGGTGCTTAGTGCCAAGTGCTCCTGAAGTTTGCTCAAGCCACAATCCAGGCTGCAGGCGGGGCCGCTCAGGGAAAGGGAAAGCTCCTTGTCTTCTTTCTTAAGACAGTTGTTTCTCTCCTTCCAGAGGACAACCATGGAAATTTCAGCCTTATCATTGAAAAGCAACTACCAGTGGCAATGGCATGTGCCATCCCCGGCTGGAAAAGCATCTTGGACGTGGTGTGGGCAGAATGTTTGCAGGTGGGTGTGCATCTGAATGCTAATGGAGGCTGGGGAGGCGGGGAATGTGGAGGGGAGAGTCCCCAGAGCATCTCAGCAGTTTCCATCTCACACTGTTTCCCCTGCACAGTCAGGGGATAAACTTAGGTCCCTTCTCCACGTAGAGGTAGTGGTGAATTGGGTAATACCCTGACATTTCCAAAAGTTTGGCCTGATTCCTCCAGCTGTTCTCTAATTGGGATGAACCCCAGGCTGGAGGAGGGGAAAGTAAGGGGAGAGAAAGTGAGGGGAGAGAGGCTGTGAGAGCTGCACTGGGATAACTGAGAGCAGCCAGCCAGCATCCCTGCAGGTGCTGACGTGGGAAACTGTGAGAACAGCAAGATTTTCATGTGCACAGCATGTTGGGGCAAAAGGGATGGGCTGGAAAGGGAATGGTGAAAGGAGACCTGTAAGGAGCAGGAATGGGTTTGATTTTGGTTTCTACTGGTAGAAAAAGGGACTGGGTGAGGAATCTCAATGAGAAAAAGTATAAAGTGTTCCTTTTTTCCTCCCTTCTTTTTCTCCTGCCATCCCAAGGTGTCTCTGTGGAAGCGAAAAGCCTGCCCAACCTCCCTTGAGCACACGCATTGTGGGGATGGTGTGAGGAGGATAAGTGGTCCTTCTTCTGCTTGAGTCAAAGGCAGATCTTGAACACAAATGGGGTGGGGGGACTGGTCTGTCATGAACCAGCTTTCCTCTCTTTGCATTGCTTTTATTTGCAGGAGTATCTTACTTGGATACTAAAACACTTAATTCTTTAGGTTTTGTTAGCTGTTAAATGCATCAGTTAAATCCTTCCCTGAGGGTTTTTTTCCCACAACAAACCCCACCAGCTGGATCATTTCCATACCTTTCCTTCAGCCATGATTGTCACCGGGCAGAGTCCCCTGCTACCTCTCAATTGTCATCTGAACATCCTCTCTGAGCAGCCTGCACAGCAACCAGGCTGTCTTTCCTGGGAGCAGGTCCTGTAATTTAGCTTTTTTTTTGGGTGGGATTCAGTAAAGTCACTGAAAAATCCCACATTTTGTCCTAGCACCTTGAGACCTGCAGCAAGACTGATTGCAGCCTGGCCCACCATGGGATGCTGCCTGATGCAGCTGGTGGTGAGAGCTACCACAAAACCCAGCACGTGTCCCCAGGGATGCAGAGCTGGGTTTGAGGCACGGATGATGCTGCAGGGAAGAGCCTGAGTTTCTTCGCACATATCGGAAGGGCTGGAGTTATTTGCGAGCAGAGGCTGTACAAATCCCATGCATAATTCAGCCGCTGCCATACAAATCATCCCACCAGTAAAAGCCTTTTCAGAAAGCGTGATTTGATCGCAACAAACTTTGACCTAAATGTGCTGCAGCCGACAGCCCCGTATGACAGGTTTTAAACTTTTGCCGTCACTTCCTTCTGAGAGGCAGAGTGAATCTAGGTCAGCCCCCCCCTTACTTGTTTGTAACGAGGCTAATTCTGATTTCATTCATGTTGCATCCTCGAGTATGAGATGGGGAAAAAAAATGGGAGATTTGAAAAGGCAAGTCAGCCTCAAAGTCATTCTTCTTAAATCCCATCTTGGAGCAAAGGAAGTGGTTTGATGTCGCGTCCCAAGGCAACACTGATGGTGTCATTTAATATTCAGGGTGCGAAAGGAATACGAAGTTTTCCTCCTTGCCGTTTTTATTGAGCTGGCAGCGTTAAGCAGTCGGGCTGAATGAACAGGCCTGTGTCCGCGGCTTTCGCAGCGGTTACAAAAAGGCCCATTCTGGGCGAGCGGGCTGCGCGCGCTGCGTCAGGCGGCTGCTCCGGGGACAAAGGGGGAAGTGGCTGAACACGAGGTTATTAGTTTGTCTGGAGTTTCTAGGCAAGCACGACGGCATAAATAGAGCTGCTTGTTTGTTGATCTCCTCTGCGATGGCAGCTCAGGGCAAGCTGCTGCATTCGTCTGTTTATTGCTGAAGCAGCCAGTGCTGTTTTTCCCAGGACTGGGATTCTCTTACGCCATGCACAGTACAGCTGTGTTGCCTCTGCATAAATAGCTGCACAGTCCAAACGGATGAGAGGAAAGTTTGGGAGAGAGTAAATACTGCTGTGTGTGTCCGGCTAGAGAACTGCAGGTGGATAATGGTGATTCCCCCTTTGGTGATGGTTTGGAAATAACTCTGCCTCCTGGCCACATGCTGGATTTAAGGGCAGAATTGACATAAGGGGGTGGGGGGAAGAGGTGTTTGCTCTTATTTTTATGCTAATAGTCATGATCCATGGCAGGGCTAAATGACTTATTTTAGCCGTGTTTGTAAGCTCAGTGAGTCTTAGATTGTGCCAAGGAATGAACCTCCAGTGTCTGGGGTCTAGGTCAGAATCTTGAACAAATAAAACAGACTGTGCTGGAAAGGCACGTGCTGAAGCTCTCCACTGGCTGAGCAGTGCATCCTTGTGGCATTCAACACCTGTAGGCTGCTGGTATCAACATGGGAGGCAGCAGAGACCTCTACACCCTCACCCAGTCTTTTCAGGGGTAGAGGAAACCTGCTCTGCCCATCACCAGGAGCGGCCATGCAGGGGCTGAAGAGTGTGGAAGTAGCCCATGTGGCAAAGGCTTTATCAGCCTCATTTCTGCTTCTGCTTATGTGGGTCTCCCGAAGGCCATGGCTTGAGTCAAAATGCCCACGTGTTGAGAAATTACAACTTTTATTGCCTGTTGTTCTTGCTGGAAATAAATATGAGTACTTGGCTAGGCTGGTGTGGTGGGAGAAGAGGGGTTCAGCTTCATTCAGCATCTTTGCCCTGCATGTGTGGATCTGGGGAACAGAGCAAGTGTTTGGTGGGACACGGGCAAGGGAGACAACTGAGTGTTACTGCTTGGGGACCTCTGTGTCAGGAATGACTATAAAAGTGCCTTTGCAGCTCACTGGGAGCTGTTTTCAGTGAGGAAACCACTGCCCCGTGGTCCTGGTGGTCCCTGTGGTCCTGGTGCCTGCTTTGGCAAGCAGGAGGTTACAGATCAAAGATGGCTTGCCTGCACCCTGTCCGCAACTGAGACAGGCAGCATGGAAGTTGAGGCTCTGATTTTGTACCTCTCTCCTTTCTTTTCATGTCTCCTCCCTCCTTTGAAGTGGGACACCAAGACACCTTCAAATGAGCTCATGTTGGAATTCTGAAATTTCCAACCTGGTATTCCTGATCCAGTGCTAACCTACCTGTTCCAGGGGTAGCCCAGCGGGCCACTAATTATTTTGGTACGCATGAGGAGTTCCCCAGGTCTGGCTAAAGGGAATGGGAATGTCACTGTCTCTAAGCATGCTCAGTCAAAACAGCAAGACAAATTTGCCTTAAATATGCCAAATTCAGTATAGTAGTATTTGTAGAGAACAGCCATTATCTTTGTATATTTGACAAAAGTTAATTGTCTCTGTGACAAAATCAGTGTAGTAGTCAGCCTGTCCCTGTATAGGAGGGGAAAAATTTCTTCATTTATAAGCGATTCATTAAGTAGCATTAAAGCTGTCTCTGAAGACAAAATAATCTTTTTAAAGAGGACTCAAGGTAGCGAGAAGGAAGATTAATGCTTCAGCTATTTTTCAATTATGTAAGCTTCCATTTATTACAGTACACCTGGATTAACTCTTACTGAGCTGTGTGCCCTGGCAGGTAAGGCTGGGAAACAGGGGTGTTTTGTGCCACTGGACATGATCAGCAAGGGATGAGAGATGCTCTGCACAGGGCTGCTGTGACGGGCACGGCAGGAGGGTGCCAGGCACTGCCCCTCTCAGCCTCGCTGTTAGCAAAGCTATGACATTTTTGCACAAGGAGTGTGCATTTATGGTGCTTGAATATTTTGTACTGATTACATTCTGCTCGGTCTTCCTGTTTGCATGCATGTACCTACTCTCCCTGGTGTAGTTCAGGTACTGAAGGGTTCTCATTTCTGACCCTAATTCAGGTGCCTGCTCCTGCGATCACATTCATCATCCACAATCAAATGAGCCTAAACTCTTCTAACACACTGGGGATACTCTTATTTCAGCATGATTTATGTCAGCAGTTCTGGTAAAGTGTAATTAAAAAGGTCTCATTGATACCTCTACCTTCATTTTTTTTCCCTTGCCACTGCTTCCTAGAGTGCTCGCCTTGTCTTAATTGAAGCAGTGAAGAGTCCATTTAGCAGGAAGGTGGGAGGAAACAGCCTGAATATCATTCATCTAAATCACTCCACTGATGAAAACAGTTGCTCACTACATCTATCATAATTTCTTCTAAGTTTCTTATGGGAGATTAGTTGCTGCAACTATGCAGATGCACACATGCCTGGTAGAGCTCTGCAGACCTTCCCATCTAGGGCAGTCACTCCAGGCTGTGGAAAAGGCTGCTTTTTGCAGGTATAAATGATGCACCAAAAAAAGTGGCCAGATAAAAAGCCATTTTTATGTTTTTCCAGTTGCATTAGTTTCATGAAAGGTTACACCCCTTGCACTGCTGTATGAGCAAGGTTTTTTTAAGTGTGAGGCCAAAATCTTTATTGGGCAGCTTTGGTGCTCTTGCCAAGACATTTGTATGTAAAGTTCAGGTCCTTTGAAGTCACATTCTGGTTCTCCACAGCTGAAATGCACCTGAGAGCATCTTTAAAATAGTGCAAAAGCTGCCAGAGAAGAGCAGAGTGAAGGTGAAAGGTGCTGAAAGGATATGAGAGCTGACCTTGCTCCTGTCTGCAGGTAGGTCCTGAACACAGAGCAGATGGAAGTCCGTGAACAAAATTTTTTGGTTTACACAGAGAAAATATTTGCAAAGCTATGCAGAATTCAGTGCAGAGCATCAAAAGGAAGCCAAAAGAAGCTACATATCAAGCCAAAATGCTGTCTTTAACAATTCAAGAATGCAGGATTTTGATAATTTTCTTCAAAACCCTCTTTTTTTTTTTTTTTTTCAAAATTGAGTGCTCTCCAGTCATGGGGAAAAGGTATAAAGACATTTTAAGCAGGTTGGCTCAGCAAGGTTCTGAATGCAGATGCGGGGCTGGCTCTGACCCTGGGCCACCAGGCCAGGGCAGACCCTGTTGGCTGCTGGTCTCGGCTGTGCCTTGCTGCTGCTTGTACTCCGCTGGCGGGGAATGAGCCATCAAAGCCTTTGCGTTTAGCTTTGTTATTGACTCTCTTGAGCAGGCAGTTGTAAAACCCCCATGAGGGATTGTGACACAACCTTAATATTTGCTTGGGCACTCTGACCTGCGCACAGAGGGGTGGCCTTGGTCAGAAGCCAGAGGAGGTGGTGCTGGGCAGCCTCAGCGTGCCCCTGCCCTCTGTCCTGCCCATGGCTGGTGCTGAGCACCTCTGATATGAGCACAGGCTGAGAGAGCTGGGATTGTTCAGCCTGGAGAAGAGAAAGTTCCAGGGACACCTTACAGCACCTTCCAGTCCCGAAAGGGGCTACAAGACAGCTGGAGAGGGACTTTAGACAAAGGCATGGAGTGATAGAACAACAGGGAATGGCTTTAAACTGACAGAGGGTGGTTTTAGATTAGATATAAGGAAGAAATTTTCGACAGTTGAGGATTGCGAGGCCCTGGCATAGGTTGCCCAGAGCAGCTGTGGATGCCCCATCACTTGAAATGTTCCAGGCCAGGCTGAATGGGGCTCTGAGCAAACTGGTGTTCCTGAAGGTGACCCTGCCCACGGCACAGGGAACTGGAACTGTGTGATCTTTGAGGTCCTCTCCAACACAAACCATTCTATGGGTCTATAGTACCGCTGTTTTCTCTTTTCTGATTTTGTTTTCTAAACAAAGCTGAGAGCTCATGTGGTTGTGGTATTGCAGCCACAGTCTGATCACAGTGGTTTGGTCTCCTCTTACTCGTGCTGGTGTGGAATAAAGCACAGAAGGTGCCTGGATGCCCCAGCCACGGGGCTGGGCTGCGGGACGTGTGTATCCCGATTGTGGGAGGTGGGCATCCCGGCTGCGGGAGCTGGGCATCCCGGCTGCGGGAGCTGGGTATCCCGGCCGAGTGCTGTTTTCCTGCGGCTGAGAGGCGTGCGAGGGGGCTGCTGAGCTTACATTACTGCCTGGGCTTCTGCAGCGCACGTTACAATCGGTAAAAAGTATTAAACCGAAAGTGGATGGTCTTATTCTGGCGTAATTGGTTGTAAAAGTCCCGGTGGGGACGGGCTTGCCTGAGTGGTGGCCGGCTGGGAGCGGAGCCGCGGGGCAGTGGGAAGCAACGGCACCGGGAAAGGCTTCAGCGACTCGAGGTGCGAAACTTCACCTCGTAATCTCTCCCTGCCGGCACCTCTGCCCGAGGGCAGGATCCGGGCGA
>VWZW01006012.1:128124-337345 GCA_013397115.1 Edolisoma coerulescens | reverse complement strand
GCCCCGGCCCCGCATGGCCCCGCTGCTGGCGGGGCAGGAGCCCGCGGGGGGCGGCGGGGGCACAGCCGCAGCCCCGCACCGGGGCGGTGAGGGCACCTCCGCCGGGGAGCCCCGGGTCCGATCTGCCCCGGCCAAGGGCTCCGAGCTGCCGGTGAGCCGGAGCTGTGCCCGCCCGTCGCTTCTCTCCGGTGACCGGGCTGCCGCCGGGTTCCCGGCTCACTCTCTGCCCGTCCCGTCCCGCTGCTGCTGCTGTCCTCCGACTTTTCTAAACTTTTGTCCCCCAGAGGCAGCTGCAAACGGAGGAGCCAACTCAGGTAAAACCCACGTCCCTTCAGCCGACCCGCGCTGGGAGGAGCGGGGCAGAGGCGCAGGTGAGGACGACTCCGAGTGCCGCGTCAGGTGCTGAGCAAAAGCGCTCGGGTTTTTAAGACGAGTCCATTACAATGCTGTACACTTGCTTTTGTGTTCCAGCCTTCCAGTGTTTCAGTATTTTCATCGTAAAGCTGCTATGCTGAAAACAGAGTGAAGAATTTACGTGTTTTTTCTACGGGTAATTTGGAAGTCTGCTTTGTAGCCTTATGTATTGACCTCCCTAATGAATTCATCTAGGAATATTGTTAAGCTGATATTATTAAATATTTTAAAGAAAGCTTTATTGTTTGAGGGTGTAAATTTCTGTCCTTCAAAGTCTTGTTATTTTAGCAAAGAAATAGTACTGGATATCAGTCTTAACAGCGAGGTAATACTGGACATAAGTTATTTGGAAGGAGTTTCAAGTAGTCTGTGCAGTGCTGCTTAAACTGTACCATAGAGTATATTTTGCTGAGAACTATATCACTGTCTGCTTTTATAGAGACATAAAATGACCTTCAGTTTTATAGCTTATAAAATGGCTTTAATGAAATATCTCCAGTGTTTATGATGTGCAAGTTGTAAGTATTTTGAGATGCTGATGTCTCACTGTCTCTCTCAGTCTCCTGTAAATATGCAGTAACTCAACAGAGTTCAGTAAAAGTACCTGATGGATAAGGTGACGGGACAATTTCGCTCCAGTGCCTCTAACATTTGATTGATTTATTAATGATAGAAAGCACAGAAATGGCCATTGGCTTGGGCAGGCACTGGATGCAGTGACCTCGAATAGTGAGTTGCTTTTTAACTGGTACATAAAATGCTGCTCATAGCACCCAGAGTACACAGACAGGCTGTACTGGGTTTATGAGAACTGCAGTATAGTTGGAATAGGTATTTGCTGTTCTCTTCAGCTTTGCTTTAAAATGTGGGTGCTGTGAGCTTGTAATCAGTGGTTCTGAGGAAGAAAAAGAAGTGTCCTACCCTTCTCTGCAAGATAACTAGCTGTTTATCTGGCTGCAAGCAGATTTGAAGCTATTAACTGCTTTTATTACCTTTCAAGTCGTTGATCACTTGAATGCATTTCATGTTTTAAGACTGCCTCCACTGTGAGTTGAGTTAAAGCTCCCGTGAAAGTGAAAAAGAACAGCTTTGTGTTGAAGTGATCACAGAGATATTTTCCAGATCTTAGTCCTTGTCAGTAGCCTGTTGTCTGCTCTCTGTACAAGCTGTTGGCGTGTACGAATAAAGTCAACACAAGTGCAAATAGTGCTAACCTTCCTGATTTGAGGGGACGTGGCTCTTGTTGCACACAGAACTTGAGTGTGACTAGTGGGGAATTCAGTGTGACAGACTTTGAAGCAGTGTTAGGTCCCAAGACCCATCCTTTTTGTTCACCTGAGCACGCTTCCTCCTTCAGTCACAGCCTAAACCGGGAATGCCCGTGCTAAATCATGAAGGAGTTCAGCAGCAGGAGGGTGAGGTGGTCAGGCCAGTGGTGGTGGTCTGAAGTTCAGTAAAGTAAAATGTCTAACCTGCATCTAAGTGTTGTCATCTTGTTTGGCTGAAAAGATCATACGTGCTTAGGGTATTCAGACAATACTGCATCTCTCTGTTGGGAAGTAAGCAGTCTGTCAGGCTCCCTGGACACAGGACAAAAAGTTGGGGATCTCAGCTCAGTTCATGCTCCTCCTGACATGTGAGCAGCCACGTGAATGCGAGGGGCTCATCTGGAGCCCAGCAGCCAGACTGAAGTCCTTTGGACTAAGAGTTTATCTGCTCATGTGCAAATATACCCTAAGCCAGTTCAATAAATGAAAAGGGCACCTGTCATGGCTGTGTCAGCTCTTGCCAAATCCTGGAAGCACCAAGCCCTCCGTCTCTGGAGCAAGCTCACACAAGGTCATCCAGCTGGAGCTAAAACTGTATTGTCAGGATAAGCTGGATTCAGGCTGGGATGTGTACCTGGCACTGCTTCAGTAGCTGTGGTGGGTGATCACTCTTGTGAGGGTGGGGTTTTTGGTCCCTTCCCCTGGACTTTCCTTAAGTACTTGTCACTTCAGCACTGCCCACAGCTACGATGGCACATGGCTGCAAGAGTGTGACTGTTGGGCAGGATCTCACATCAGCATTTGCCTGGAGCCGAACAAGGGGAAGGAGGTGAGTGGTGCCTGTGGGCAGAGGAAATTGGGATTCACTGAAAGCCCCAGGTGTCCTTTGTGGTAGACAGTTCACATCCACAGCTGACTGTTCAGCCAGTCATGCTGGAGATCTTCTGGTGTTAGGCTTTCCCACATCCAGCTGCCTGGACACTTGGAGATATTTGTGTTGTCAGAGAGCTTCAAACAAAGCTCCAGCCTTTGGTCTGTATGTCCACAGTGCAGGGCAATTACATGATTGAGGGTGATGGGTGTGAGGAATGACCCTGCTCCTCCTACAGACAGGAGAGATGTCTGTATGTCTTTATGGGAGGGGTGAAAGTTTTTGGCAGCTGAAAACTTCGACAAACCTGACCATCCTGCTATTGCCCTGGGCACTGGGGGAGTTGGGGAGAACAAGAACTTGCCTCTAAAACTTTCCAAGAGAAACCACACTACTTGTCTTTCCATCTGGGAAGGTATAATGTATGCTGATGTGTCCAGTGTTACTGGAAGGTGCTCAGAGTGCTGAGCACAGATTAGGACCCAAGTAAGAAACAATGACAGTGAGCTGGGTATAATGTGGCACGTGTGGGATCAGGACCAGCCAAAGGCTGCTGGCATAGCTGAGTTTACAGCTTTCCACTCTGTCTCTGGCCAGCTTTACAAGTGTGAAAATCAGCTCTAAAACCAGCCAATATTTTTCAATGAGTTAGCCTGCTCCCTAGGCAGAGGCTCTGGCAATACCCTTCTCTAGTTCTTCTGAACTCTCTGCAAACTCAGGCACACAGCCCAAACATGCATTCCCTGGAAACCCACATCTCCCAGCAGTGCTGCCTGGAGCTTCGTGTGCAGAGAGCAATTTCTGCTGCCTCACAGGCCCTTTTCCTTCTTGGGAACATCATCTCTGGGGATCCAAAACCTTTGTAGGGGCAGGCAGTGCAGGTACAACTCCGATGAGGTAATTTGGCTCAACTGGCTTTTAATCCTCTGGATATGCACTATACATGGCTGTTTGCATAGTGTGGGGGATTTTGTTCTTGAACTGTCACCCCAGCCAAAGTCGGGCGTCACACAGAAGTCTGTACGTATTATGTCAACACAGTTACCTTTGTCAGCCAAATGCAAACTCTCAGAAGAAATACTAGATCCGTTTGACAAGCCCTCCAGCCAGAAAACTGTGTTGACTAACAGGAGTTGTGTTTCCATCCCTGAGCCCTGGCCGCTCCCTGCCCTGCCGGGAGCACGGGCAGGGTGACCAGCCTGCACTTCCCGGGTCAGCCGTTTGCCCTCTGGTAATACTGGCACCGTGCTAAGTTTTTGTTTGCTTGAGCAGGGCTTTTTATTTATTATTCCAAGACCTCTGGAACTTCCTGGCTAGCCTGGGACATGCTTCTGGTTTGTTTTTTTTTTAAAGTCAATGTTAGGAATTTGGGTGAGCTCCTTCATAGGCTCTGAGTGCAGGTTTTCTCGTTACAGATGTGAAGGATGGTTAGCAGATGGTGTTGGGGATCTTCCCAACTCACTTCTCAGAGAATTTTGCTATAGCTGAGATTTAAGTCATCTTTATTTGCAAAGATAAAAAGTAATGCTTATACTTTCTACATCCTCTATATCAGGGTACTTTCACTGTACTTTTTTAGCATCAAGCCTAATGTATTGATAGATTGTTGCTTTTTTTCTGATATACCTATTGCCTCTAGGTTTTTAAAATATCTTTTGGCTTTCTTTATAAAATGTGTTGATTTCTAGCTCTAATTTTGCAGTGGATTTTTGATTTGTTACATACTTTATTTTTTTAAAATTTGGCTCTTGTCTTAAAAAAATTCTATTTTAAACCAAATATTTTTTAAAAAATATACTGTTGCTTTACTTGGTGTGAAAGAGGGCTCTACTAAGGCATCTTTAAACGTCCTCCAATAAGCATTGTCACACTTACTTATATTTAGGTGTTTTCTCTCAGTTATTTTTGTGTCTAGTTCTTTCTAGTTTTGTGAAACTGACCTTTAGGAGATGTTGTTTTGGACCATGTTCTGTTTCCTTACCTCAAATGTAGTTAAGAACTGTGATTGGTTTTCTTCCAGCTACTGCAGGATTTCCTTGTCCTAGAAAGCTATCTATTATATGTAGGTGTTGAGATTTTTTTTTTTTAATTTTTTTTTAGCACCACAAACCCTCCAGCATCTGCCACAAGCCTGAAATTACATCTCTTCTTGCTGTACATTGTGGGTAGATGCTTTGGGAGCTGCTCATCTGTTCCACTGATTCACTTGTCTACAGCAAACTCCCACCAGTGCTGCTGATGTACCCAGCCCGTGGCCCTCTGAAATGAGGGGGGCCCTGCTGCAGGTGGCTGGGCTTTCTGGGGGGCTCTGCCGAGCGAAACAGGCTGCGTGTTGGTTAAACAGTAGGAGGTTGCTCCAGGGTCTCCCCTTCCCCACCCCCTGGGTCCTCTGATGTGGAAGGGAGGCACCCAGCACCCCTTTGCCCTTCAGCAGGGATGGGCACCTGTGACATCAGAGGGGTGAGCTGCTGACAAATGTCTCTGCTCTTGGGGGGGGATAATCCATGCCGGTGGTTGCTTTTAGCTTTGTTACTGACTCACCAACTTGTTGGTGAGGAGTTTGCAATATCAAGCTGACTGCCAGTGCTCCTCCCTGTGGCACCAGCCATGGCAATGGTACCTGCAGTGTTAGGGCTGCTCCGGAGAATCCCGGCTGGGGCTCAGCACAGTGAGGGCATGGGCTGTAGGGCTGGTGCAGAGAAGTTGTTGGAAGTGGTCTCTTGTGGGGATGTACCTGAGTGCAGCTGGTGGGCTCTGAGAGCAGCAGAGCAGGAGTGCAGGTGGGGATGGATCTGTCCCTCTGCTGCAGCCCCCTGCTCCTGTGGCTCTGCTGTGGGGCCGCTGGCTGCGGGAGGTGGGAGAAGAGGGAGTGACAGGGGGATGAAGCTTGTGAGAAAATCAGTTTGGATGAAGGTGGAGTGTGAACTTGAAGTGTAATAGGAGCGTAAAGTGGAGAACAGTCTTGACCTGTCTTTTCCTAGAAGATGTCTTGCACCGTGAGACACAGAGACACGGCATTTGTTCGGGCTGTGTTGGAGCCACAGGCACAGCCCCATGGCCAATCTGATTTGGAGAGGTCTCTGATGGCATCACCTTCACCTGCTCCTGCTTTGGTGAGGGTTCAGGCTGGATTTCCATCCAGGCCCTGGCATATCCCACCTTCCAGCAGTGCTGCTCTGGGCTCGTCTTGGGCTGTGTCCGGAGTGCCAAGGAGGAGGCTCAGCCACTGTCTTGCTCAGAGTGGCATTTGTGGCCCCATGCTGTACTGCTCCCATGCTGTGCTCCCAGAACTCCGGAGGAAGCGGCAGCTCACTCAGACATGAGCAGCTCCTAAGTTGCTTTGTAGCGCAGTAGCTTCAGAAATATTTCTAAATTGGTCCTTCATGCAGCTCCATGGGCGTTCCCAAGGGGATTCCATCCCATCAACTCTGTGAGGTCAAAGCTACCGATATTTGGGTTTGCTTTTTTTCTTTTCTATTTTTTTTTTTGGAGGGGGGAAAAAACTCCTTATGTAGATGTATTTTTAGGAGCACTGGATCTGAGGAGCTCCTTTGTGAAACTCTGTGTAACTCCCAGCAGAAATTTTTGCTCCTCCCACTCCCAGACCCCAGTTTGGAGCAGGACTTGAACACAGCACTGTAAGTCATGGATGTGTGGCTGAGGAACAGGGTTGAAGCACTGTTAGTCACTCAGTAAGTCAGCAGTGCTCAGCGTGCACTTCAGGTGTACCAGTGGTTTGGGAGCCAGATGGTATGTGGTCAAGTGATAAATACATGATTTGAGAAGAATGAATCAGGTTTCCACTAGAAACAGTAATTCTGGCATTTCTGAACTGAGGAATATTTTGTCTTTGCAGTGTTTGACAAAAGTTCTGTTACACACGTAGGTCTCTGTACAGTTACCCACAAATTAGTTGAAACAAAAATCCTATTATTAGGCAGATTTGTGTCTTGTATCACATAAAATAACACCCTGCCTCCCCAGAGGGCCACCCTATGGACCTTGCAACAAGAGAGCAAGCCATGTTCAGCACAATGCTGAGCTCCCGTTCTCCCTTTCTCAGTCCTTCCAAGCCCTTTGCCCTTCCCTGTCTCTAGCAAGGGCTTTTCTTCTTTTCAGCCCCAAAGAACATTGCTGCCCTGGGACCTGATGTTCCTGAAAGATTTGGAGAGCCAAGTACTGGCGTAGATAATGGTAAATAATTAATTACCTCGCAGACCATCCTTCAACACAAGCTGGAACGTGTTTCAGCAAGAGGGAAGGTGGGCATACATGCTCAAAGTTAACTGTTCCCTGTGATTAATTAAAAGGCTTAGAAAGACAACTGTCATGTCATGGCCTATAAATAAAATGGAAATTAATTCAGAGATAGGTTTTGTATGCTCTTCTTTTTTTTTCATTTTGTTTGCATTTTGTTGTTTGCATTTTGTTTGCTTTTCTCTCTCTGTGCAGGATGTTTAATTCCTTCCAAGTCTGTCCCACAGAAGAGAGCAGGGGTGGAGGAGAACAGGACAGTCCTTTGGGTTGGTTGTCAAGGAGAAGGCTGTGCCACAGTCCTGGGACAGTCATGTCCCCAGCAGCCCCTGTCTGATGGGACTGCTTTTTATGGAAGATGTAAAAGGAAACCTGTGGTGTAGCTTTCTCATGTTAACTCTCCTCATTCCTGAAAGCTGGAATGAGGACCAGTGAGTCCTTGTCTTCTGAGACCATCCCCTTGATGCCTTATGTTGAGAGACCTCAGATCTTGCTTTGTTGAACAATCCCCAGCATCACCTTCAGATGTGATGTTGACAAACGCTGCAGTGACTGTAGGGGACTGAGGTCCAGCAGCCCAGAGTCCCACCTGCCCTGAATCCCTGCTTGTCCTTTGACATGGATGCAATGCTTGTGGGCCTGGGGCAGGAGGATGCATAGAGGCTGAGGGAGGAGGGGGATAAGTGGGAATGCTAATGGAGTGGTGATGGGGTGTACCAAACACAGCAAAAGCGACCAAGGGTGGGCGGTGGGATGCTCAGACTGACCGAGCTGCACCTCTTCCCCATCCCGAGGGGAAAGGTGGGGAGAGCTGGCAGCTCTGCCTGTTGCAGACATCCCATGTTTTGCAGAAATGGTAGATGGGCTCAAGAGACCCTGGTGTTTTCTGGAAGTGAACCCCAGCCCTGTAGTGCTGAGCAGGCACACAACCTGCAGTTCCTGTGGGCTCCGTGAGCCGTAACTTAAATGGAGTTTAATATATTTCATCTTACTCTTGGTCTGTTGTCTGGCCTTCAGATCTCACCTGTGAGTTTTATTTCTGCAGATATTGCAGTAGAAAATAGATCTAATTGAATCTTAATGGGATGGGTGAAATCCACAGCAGAGTTACATTTGGATGCATTAGGAAATGGAGCCCTGGCCTGTGCTGCCCCAGGGAATGCTGCCTGACAGCCAGGTGGGAGGGAGCAGTCTCCCCAGTGTGCCCACAGCTGCCTGCAGGAGCCAGGATGGGGGCACAGGGCTCCTCTGGTGGCTTTAGCTCTGTCCTACTTTTGAGGAGATTCAGAAGGAGCGATTTAGGAAAAGGAGATGTTCTTCAGGTGGTCCAGGATTTTCCAATGACTTGTGCAGAGTAACTAACTTTCTCTCCTGTGTGCTGCAGGGTGAGGAGACCCTATTCCTTTAGATGGTCACTGCAGCTTAAGCTGTCCCTGGACTTGCATACAAACATGGCATAGGAGGGTTTGTGCAGTGAACAGCAGGTAGAGAAGACAAGAGGGAGTAGAAGATTGGAGTCCTGATGCCTGGGAATGGATTTGGGCTCTGCTTTTAGGGCAGAACTACTGGAGACCGGGAGATGATGATCTGTGCTCAGGGCTGGCTCTTCTGCACCCACCCAATCCACCTACTTGTCTCCTGCTTGCATCTGCTAGCCAGTTTCAATGGCAAGAGCCATCCAGATCTCACTGTCCCACTTCTTTGGCCCTCAGTCCCACCTGCAGGCTGCTGAAACACCCCTGCCCAGCCTTTTTAGTGCTTTGCATTGGCCCTCCCAATGCATTTGTCAGCACTCGGCTTTGGGGCTTCCGTGGGCTGATGGAGGGTCCCTGGCTCATAGGAGAGCACGGTCGGGATCAGCCGGAAGGATCCAGGCTTGCCTGTGTGCTGGTGAGGGAAGAGCTGATGGGAACTGTGTTTTTAAGGCACACTGATGGAGGAGGGAAGGTTTGGGGATGTCAGGGGAGGCGTGTGAGGCTCCTGCTTGTGTCCCTGAGGGAACAGTGAGACAGGGATGGCAGCGTGGTGGTACTTCCCTTGTGCTGCTGTTGGTTTTTCTTGGCTGGTTTCTAGGAAAATGGATTATACCACATTCAAAATATTCACTACTGGATTTAATAATATTTCAAAAATAACTTAAATGTATTTCTTTCAGAAATGGTATTCCATGGAAATCCTTTCTGTTTATCTGCTGGCTTTGCCAAGCACGTACTCCAAAGCCAAAAAAGCAAGTCATTGCTTTTTTAAACAGAATGAGAGAACAATAGCCTGTGTCATTAGCCTGGCCCCGTGCTGTCTGAGGACAAGGGCTGTGCGTTGTGTCATTCCCTACCTGCAGCTTTTCCCTGAAGTTGTCTGGGCCATATCTCTGTGTTGGCACTGCCAGAGGCACCTCGGGGAGCAGAGCCAGGGCTGAATGGCTGGGCAGTCTTCCTCTACTACTGCACCTGCGCCAGCTGAGTTTGTTCTTCAGCCTCTGTACCTATAGAGACAGTTCTTCAGTCTCTACATGTCAAGGTCCTCCCTCCTTATCTTTGAGATGCTCTGGAACTTGCTGAACATTGTCTCAGTTGTGGAGTTCTGGGAAGGTGGTGGAGATCTCTCAACACTGCCCCGATGTCTTCTCTGCAGAGCTGACATGAACCAGCCCAAATAACAGCAAACCCCAGCCCCTGTGACTGATTGCACAGCCAAGTGAAGTAGCCCAGCCTTACAGCACCCCCAGGACAGGCCTGTGGCTTCTCTGTGTGTTCAGGGAGGAGGTCGGAGCTGAAATTCAGGAAGAGTTTGGTCAATGGCACCATGAAGATGTTGGCATAAAGGTGCATTAGCTTTACCTCAAGTGTAGTAAACACCCTTTCCAATTCCTGGTACAAAGATTGAAAGCAAGGCCTGACAACATAGAATACTCCTGGAAGAGGCTTCCAGTAGCACTTGGAGTAGTCTGGAGTTGCCAAAGTTTGTATTCCCGCTTTTCTCTCAAGCTCCCCTCTCACCTCTGCTCTTCTGACTCGTAGTGTAAGGCAGATCATGCTCACACTGGCAGTATCTGTTAATATCTGTCTTTTCTGAGTTTGGCACCATTAACTTATTTACAAGTGGTCAGTGTGATCTCAGCACCTCAATAAACAGCAGCAGCAAAGATCATAGAATCACAGAATGGTTTAGGCTGGAAGGGAAGTTTAAAGGTCATCTGGTCCAGCCCTCCTTCACAGAGCAGGGACATTTGCAACTAGATCGGGTCACTCAGAGCCCTGTCCGATCTGGCCTTGAACGTTGCAGGAATGGGGCACTTACCACCTCTCTGGGCAACCCGTACCAGTGGCTCACCATCCTCATTGTAAAAAACTTTTTCCTAATATTTAATCTAAATCTACCATCTTTTAGTTTCAAACCATTACCCCTTGGTCCTAGTGCATCAGCCCTTGCTAAAAAGTCTGTCCTCATCTTTCTTACAGACCACTTTAGGTGCTGGAAGGTGCTGGAAGGTCTCCCTGGAGCCTTCTCCAGACTGAACATGCCCAACTTTCTCAGCCTTTCCTCCACAGGAGAGGTGTCCCAAAATGAAGTTGAGTTGAATAGTTAGCTGTCCTGTGCTTTCCATCACTGGTTCTGCCTACTTTCTTTCTGGCCTTTCCAAAAATATTGGCAGCTCAGTGCTCTGCTTTGCAGGGAGAAATTAAGCTAGAACAAAGGATACTGGTGCCTTTATGTAGAAGTACATGTTGTCAAGGCAGAGATTATATCTTGGCTTTTTCAAGGGAAGACTAGAAATGAAAAAAATACTTTCTATTGTACCTAAGATATCAGCATTAGGTCAGTGGTGAGCTTTGCCTTTATGGCTTGTGTCTTAAACAGTCTTTCTACTAATCTAAACTGATTAGTCAAAATTAATTGGACTAAGTGGAAAGCTTGCTGACAAAACACTTTAAGAGCAGGTGTAGCTGATAGGCACCAAAATGGTCAGACATTACAGTATGGATTGCAAACTCTGCCTCTGCCATGCTCATCTGTGGGAGTTTCTGTAGGGAAGACAGAAGTGTGGTGCAAAGACTTGCAGAAAAACACAGGTGTGATGGGAGAAGGAGGGGCATGTGTGATGGAGACAGGGTGGATACTTCTGGTGGAAGGCTGTTGAGCAAATCCCTGCCTTGGAACAGGCAGTCCTGTGTGCTGAGAGCTACTCCCATGGCCAGCAGTCAGAGCAAGGAGGAGCAACAGGAGTCATGGCTCTGCTGTCCCCAACAAGGTACAAGTTTGCAGCTCCCGCAGATGATGCACTTGCATTCCTTGCTGAGATATATTGGGGCCCAGAGCAGTTCAACAAACCCAGCCTGCTGGAAGGTGCCTGACTTCAGGTCGCTTCTCACCTAGGTTAGGAGGACTGAACATCTTGGCACATGTACTGGTCTTCTGGTCCTTCAGGGATAGAATTAGAGAATGGTTTGTTTTGGAAGGGATTTTAAAGATCATCTCATTCCAACCCCACTGGCACTGGCTTTATCCTCATAGGAAAACAGAGAATTTGTAAGGCAATGCACTCTTGCTCCTGACAGGTGCTGATGAGTCAGTTCCTAATGACCCAAGACCTTGCCTGGGACTCCAGAGGGCCCTGTTTTCAGGAGAACAGCTGCAGTGAACAAAACATTCCCTGCCTGGTCTAGACTTGCATGGAAAGGTGAGGCGATGCAGTCTGCCACCACCTTGCTCTAAGTCCTTCCAAAAAGCAAGTCAGGACAGAGAAGCTGGGAACTGACTTGAGGGAAAACCTAGATGGGAAAATCAGGGTTTCCCATGCAAGGCAATGAAGAAGTAAAACTGATTTGCCTAATTAAGACAATAGACTAATTAGCTAATGAGAGAACTCTTTTCAGTATGGATGTACCATTGGAAGCCATTAATTAAGAGTCTTATTAATCCCAGACTAGGCAAAGCCTTTGATAATAGCATGCAAGAGCAAGAAATAGCCAGCACTGTGTCCCTTAGCACACACACAGCCTTCTCCGCCTTCTCCATGGAGTCTTTAAAATAATAAATTTGCTTTGGAATAAATTATACAGATATGGAAACAGAGCAGTGGGGAAGCAACAAACAGGGCTTACAAGGAGCTAGACTGTTTCAGTCTTGCTGTGGCAGCATCTGTTCTTCCTTACTGGTATTTTGACTCCAGTTCTCTCATTTGTTATTTCCTTTTTGAGACAAATTTCTCCCAGGAGAGGCTGGATTTCTTCTGATTGATCGTTAGTGTTATAAAACCAGTTGCTGCTGCTGGGCTGTTCCCATTGCTTTGATGGACCAGTTTTTTACAGTTTCCTCTTACCTTTAAAAGTGATTCTTTTAATCATTTGTAACAAATGTGTAAAGATACCAGTTTTTCCTCCCATATGGAATGAAGACAAATGATCAAACTCTGACACCTTTTGCCTGGAATGTGATCCTGGTTTGTAATCAACTCTTCTATTTTTCTCTACCGTGTTTTTAAATGAGTTTTAGTTCCTGGTATCAATAAAACTGTCTATGGGCTGGCCTGCAAGTGAATTTGAGAGGGACTTTTTACAGGAGGTGTAGGGACAGGATAAGGGATAAGGGCTTCATGCTGATAGAATGCTGGTTTAGATGAGATACTAAGAAGAAATTCTTCACTATGAGAGTGATGAGGCACTGGCACAGGTTGCCCAGAGAAGCTGTGGATGCCCATCCCTGGAACTATTCAAGGCCAGTTTGGACTTGGCTTGGAGCAGCCTGGTCTAGTGGAAGGTATCCGTGCCTGGGGAGTTGTTGCGTCAAGCCCTTGGCCACAAGCTTTCCTTAGCTGGGCTAAAATTCTCCCCGAACTGGAACGGGAGGATACAGCATATCAATGAAGAGGAAGTGCTGAGCAGCCCTTTGTTGAGTTTAACTTTCTGCTGTGGACATGTAAGACAAATTCATTCTAAAATAGAAAGCCGAACAGTTATTCTGCACTGTGTTGTGCTAGAAAAGCACTTCTTTTTTTAAAGATGAAGAGACAGAGAAGCCAATTCCTGCAAAGCATTCATTTTGTGTTTGTCCTTTCACATACCCTTGCTTCTCTAATTCTGCTGAGACTGATCTTTCACCAGGTAAATGAGGAGGGTTGGGGAAAGGTGCTGTGTGTGGGGCATCTAAATGCACTTGGTTGCTGACTGCAGGATGAAGATGCCAGCACAGGCACCTGGCAGTGTGTTGCCAGAGTTCTTCAGAAACCAGTGGCCCTTTTTTGTTCTGAGGGATCTGTTTTAATTCCTGGACTTTCTTGAAAGCAGAGTTCTCAGTGTGTGCTGAATCCTTCTTAAAGTAACTGGGTTGGATTCGAATTGGTAGCCCTCTAAGTCCTGTCAGTAGCTGGTGTACAGCTGTATTTGTAGTGGCATCCTGGCTGCAATGCCACAGCTGTGAGCTGCCACATCAACAGGGACTTCAGGGCTTGGCACCTCCCTGTTGGGAACAAAGGCACTGGACACAGCGTGTGTTGTGTCTGTGTGTAGGGTATTGAGCGCCTGTCCTTTTCTCCCGCCGTACCTAGTGTTCCTTGGGGGCAGGAGAGTGGGGGAAAACAGAGTGGACTCAGGAGACAGAATGACTCTAGTCATCCTACAGCTCAAAGTAGAATTGGAAAAGACCTCCAAGATCATTGAGTCCAACCATTAACCAAACACTGCCATGTCCACCATTAATCCTGTCCCTAAGTGTCACATCGACACATTTTTCGAACATTTCCACCAGCTTCTCTGCCCTTCTTTGGACACAAATCACCTGGACATTACTTGAACTAATACTTGAACAGCTCTGCTCTAATAGGACGATAGATATTTTGCAATCATGCTAAAACGATACTGTATAAAAGTCTTCTGATTTTGGACCTTTTGTCCTGACTGGTGCTGACTTTAAAGGAGGTGAGGTCTCTGCTGAAGTGGCCTTGAAGTGGCACAGGAATAGAACAGGGGAAGCTGTTGTGGAAGTTCCCTGCGGTGTTGGTAAAAGGACAGTCTGAAGTTGAAGTGTCCTTCAGTGGCAAAAGAGATGAAAGTAGCTTTGCCTTGGATACAGCCCCTTTCTTATGTCCCCGCCTGTGATCTCTGTGGCTCTGTACTTGTCAAAAATGGTTTTCAGTTTCCTGTTGTGGGGGGTATGAGTGGTTAGAAAGCTCTTGTGCTGGCTTTCTGGGCAGCTGTGAACAAACTCCAATACTATTGATATCCCTGCCACAAAACTGGGCCTGGTAATGTTTATTCTTGCCTTTCACCCTTGTGAAAGGAAGACAGAAGATGTGATTTCTTTAGGGTGATGATCAGCTGGGGACTTTCACAAGAGCTTCCTTCCCAGGGGACTGCTGCCGTAACAATACATTTCAGACAGAGTATGTGCTGCTTTCTCTGTCCTAGACAAGGAGATTTTTATAGCTGTGCTACCTGGAAGAAGCTAAGATGTGTTTGTGTCCATCTGTCCTGGTTTCGGCTGGGATGGAGTTAATTTTCTTCCTAGTAGCTGGTACAGTGCTGAGCTTTGGATTTAGGATGAGAATAGTGTTGATAACACACTGATGTTTTAGTTGTTGCTAAGCTTGAGTTAGTGTTTACACTGACTCAAGGACTTTTCAGCTTTTCATGCTGCCCTGCCAGCAAGGGGAGCATAAGAAGCTGGAAGGGGACACAGCCAGGGCAGCTGACCCCAACTGACCAAAGGGATATTCCAGACTATATGGTATCATACTCAGTCTATAAATTATGGGGAAAGCTGGCCAGGGGCTGCTGCTCATGGACTGGCTGGGTATACGTTGTCAGGTGGTGAGCAATTGCATTGTGCATCACTTGTTTTGCATATTCTAATTCTATTATTATTACTACCCTTCCATTATTCTGCTATTAAACCGTCTTTTTCTCAACACACAAATTTTACCTTCACCTCCCCCCTCCCCCCCCTTCATTCTCCCCTTCCACTGGAAGGAGAAGGAAATCAGTGAGCAGCTGTGTGGTGTTTAGTTACTTGCTGAGGTAAACCATGACACCGTCCCATCATCTGGTTTACTTTATTTCTGTCGGAAGTGCCCAGTTTGCATTTTAAGAGCTGCATCAGGGATAATGCTTTTTCCTTGGGGGTAGTGCTGGTGGTAGGATGTGAGACCTATAGATCACCTGCCTGTGGAGCTACAGTTTCCCCTCACATCGTATTAGTTTCTTTGTCTCATTCCTTCTTTCATCAAAATTATTTTAGCTTTTAAGTGCATTTCCAAGCTGTGGAAAACTACTGACATTCAAGAACTCTCAACCTCCGCCACCAAGAGCACAATTCTTCTGCATTTTCTATCAAAAAATTTATTGTAACTCATCATTCCAGTAACACCTAAGTTTCCAAATGTTTATGGGTTGTTTAAACATATTAAAGGCTATGGATTCAGAAGGTAGATGTCTGCTAATGCATCAGACCTGTGTCTTATGCCTCTTGTACTTCCCTGCCTTCCTCACAATCCTGCTGTATTAATTTCTTCAGGGACTAACAGTGTCTGTTTGTAATTGTGTTGGGAGTATCTTGAGAAGTAAGAAGCCAGATAAAATTCAAAGCAGGACAAGGCAATCTTCATATGGATTTTGAAAGTGCTGCAAGATTATGCATTAAAGAGATCAAGCACCTCTGCTTTTGCCCTTTCCTTTCTGTCTGAGTAGTAGATGACCTGCATTAAAACAGTTTAGCAGAGCAACAAAACACAACCAGTTGTAAGCAGCAAAAAGACAGAAATAGAGCAAGAGGAGTCCAAAATTATTTTGTGAAGCAGCTTGGTGCCTTCTGACTTAAGATCTGTGTTCTGAATCATTGTGCAGAAACATAACCTTTTGTCCATGTGAGTGGATTTATATAGGGTTTAAAAGGAAAGGGTGAGATCAAGTCTGGTGGTTGGGTTTGCCTGCCATGAGTCTTCATCCCAGTCCCCCCTCTCCTGCGACACTCCCGTGGAAGTGGGCCAAGACAGTTTCACTCTGGGAACCAATGTAAAGCAAATGAGCTGGGTTTCACAGCATGGAAAATATTTGCTCTCTTCTGTCAGTCTTCTCCTTCCTTAATCTCTGAATATCTCCATGCATAATCTCATCTGTAATTACAGCTGCATTGGAACCGGAGAGTGTGATACCTATTAGTCACTTACTTAATATTTATTTATTCATATAACTTTCATTGTCTTTCATCTATGTTGAAAACCAGGTTTTTATTTTCAATTGTTCAAAGTCAAGTATTTAAAAAACACACACGTAAAACCAAACCTATTGGCCCAGGCACTCATACACCAACATGAGTGGATCGTGTGCCTTGAAATCCTACCAGAAGTTACAACTTCTAAAGAAAAGTAAATTGTTTTATCAGTGATTCTGGCAGCTCAGGCAGGGATTTGTATGAACAGCTGCCTTAAAGGGTAAAGGGACCAAAGAGGGGTGCATGTTTCAGTGTTGTTCTGAGACAATGGAGACACAGCCAGCCAAGTTGTTTGAGCTGAACAATGGCCTTTTTGCATACTAATTGATAGCCTGATGTTTTCTTGAAATGTGCTGGTTAACAAAAATAGTGATTGCATCACCAGGATACCAATACATCAGAGAATCGTGGAATTGTTTAGGTTGGAAAAGACCTCCAGGATCCAGCCATTAACCCAGCACTGCCATGTTCACCAGTAAACTATGTTCCTAAATGCTACATCTACACATCTTTTAAATCTCTACCAGGATAATGACTTTACTATGTCCCTGGGCAATGTGTTCCAAAGGTTGGCCAGCCTTTTGGTAAAGAAATTTTTCATAATATTCAATCTAAACCTCCCCTGGAGCAATTTGAGGCCAATTCCCCTTGTCCTATTGCTTATTACCTGGGAGAAGAGACCGACCCCCACCTGGCTACCATCTCCTTTCAGGCAATTGTACAGAGTGATAAGGTTTCCCCTTGAGCCTCTTTTTCTCCAGGATCCCCAGCTCCCTCAGCTGTTCCTCATCAGCCTTGTGCTCCAGATCCTTCCCCAACTCTGTTGTCCTTCTCTGGACACGCTGCAGCCCCTCAATGTCCTTCTTGTGAGGGGCCCAAAACTGAACTCAGGATTCGAGGTGTGGCCTGACCAGTGCCCAGCACACAGGTACAATCACTGCCTCATCATTCTAGCTTATGGCTTTATCTAATTCAATGTTTGATTTAGATTCTAATTTTTCACACCATTCAGATAAAAAGGTTGTAAATGAGGCAACGCCTCTTAACATACATGCGACTTCATCTCCTGCTCTCAGTAGAGGAAAGGAGTATTATAGGGAGCAGGTGCTGTTCCTGCCAGCTTTATACAAACTTGACTGTGATGCTTCTTTTAGGGATGTTTCCTTCCCCAAAAAGCCAAGTAATAACTGTCATCTTGAAAACGATGACCAGTTAAGAAACTGCAACATGGAAATTTCAGGAGAGGGAACAGCATATGACTTATAAAGTGCTGTAAGCACTGTGGAGAGCAATCAGCTGTATTTGGTTCCTGGCAATATCTTTAAAAATTCAAATGTGAAGTAGCCCAAGAGGAGCTGGTTGTAGAGCTCTGTACATCATCAGTGGTGTAGTCTGGTTTTTCTTCAACACCTTCAAGCCAGAACTTTGGAAGAATTTCAGTAAGAAAAGTACATTGTAATTTCACAGTGGTTAAAAAGGTATCATGTCTTGACAGAAGTGTATCTGGCTGAATTTAAAGACTTTTTTCTCTTCTTCCATGGCTTGTTTTGATTAAGACCTGCTTTGCAACAATGCCAGTAAAGCCAAAGCTTTTTTACTTCAGAACATGGAGAAAGGTACTGCAGATTTGTTGGCAAGGCTGGATGTATTTTATTAACACCACCATAGGGAAGTCTAATTCTGATTTATTTTCAGAAATTTCACAATTTGGCAGTGCTGTCTGGCAGACTTCCTCTTGATTTTCAATTGACTGAATATTAGGATTGGCCTGAGTAGAAAGCTTTGTTTGAATGGGAACTTCAGCTAGAGATTTACCTGTGAACATTTTTGAGAACTTAAAGCACACAGGTAAATGTTCAACAGTTTAGAAGAAACCAGTAGTTCCTGATCAATGCACTTCGTGTTCTAATTCACATATGTGTTAGAAATAGAACTTTTCCAAAAGCTTCTGTCTAAATTTAAATGGACTGTTTATAGCAACCAGCCAGTAATACAGTATACTGAGCAAAATGTGCTGAGCATGTGAAGCAAACAGGGTTATTAAGCCATGAATAAATCATTGGTTCAAATCAACTTGCACTAACGATGGTGCCCATTTAAAGGAAATGTACCACGTAACTCAAAGTGTTTCAGAATTTATAATAATAATTACAGTCTTAATCACCAGGAGGCAATGTTTCTTTCCCTTGGTGGCAGAGGAAACCTTAGTAATGTAGGACTTCTCCTTCTCTAGATGTAAGACTCTAATTTCCCCATGGCAATCATATCAGACATGTGCCGTTGAATGGGATTATTCCCCTCTGCTGAATGGGGAAAGGCAAAGAAAGATTACAAATTTGGCCTTGTATATTGTTTTAGGAAGAGAATGTCTTTGGCTCTTAATTTCTGTACTATGGGGAATTGCCATGTCCAGATTTGGGTTTTGGTGTTTAAAATTGGAACAAAAAGTCAAAATTCACTGCAGACTGGAGGTCGATTGCAGCTTGTCAAAACACTCTATTACTGCTGAAAAATGTAAATGTGCATATAAGGTAAAATGGAACTTTTCCATGAGGCAGCTCCTTCTGGCAGTGGTGGCATGAGGCACAGGACCAGATGACCCTCAGGTCTGCTTTGATGTGGCTGTTCTCAGGCTCCAAGTGTTCATCAACCCTTTGGTCTCCATGAGGTATGAGAAAACACTACCTTAACAGACCTCTGTAGATTAATTCAATGTGGCAAATACCAACCTTATTTACCTGGCTTTCTGAAAACTTTTGCTTCTAGTGGCGCTCAGAAAGTCCAAGCCATTTTTTATAGAGAGAGAGCGGAAAATGCAGGGTACTGAACCAGAAGGAGAACAATCAAAATGTGAGCTTTCTTCAGCTCCATGTATCACAACCCCTTGCATTAGTGCTCTATATGACTCCTGGGGAAGGCTGCTGTTTATTATATTGGACATAACTATTTGAATTCATACACTTTAGATGTATGCAAGTATGTTCCCAATCAAGAGGAAGAATTTAAAGTTATTTTATGAGTGGGTACTTTCTGAAGTTTGTATTTTTTATGGTGCTTGATGCTCTTTATCCTCCTAAAACTTGAAAACAGGACAGTTAATGCTGTGGGATGGGATGAGATGGAGTTTGAAGAATAGAAAAGCACCAGAAACAACTTCTTAACTTAAAAGGTTACCTATAATCCCCTGCTAAATCCATCCTTCAGAAATATCGTTAAAGGGATGGTGCTGATTTTGTTGCCACAGAAGCAGTGTGAGTGTTCATGCTTGCTCCAGTACACCAGGATCAGCCCTCCTGGGAATGTTCCAAAAAAGGGGGAAGGAGGGAATTTACCCTTGAGACTTGTCAGTACTGAGAAGGGAAATATGAAGTGGGTTAGTTTTCCTACACCATCAGGTTTCCCACTGCACTCGCTTTTCCTTGTCCTTTGCTGAGAAATAGAAGAAAGCACCAAGGGAGTGGGATAGAAATGAGAAAGAGAGGAATAGTAAGGATTCCCTTGTCTGTGGGATGTGGATTTATGAGTCTCATAAAATGCTTTTCTGCTTTTCCTAGTGAGAAATAGTCATCCTTCTGTTATCTTTAAGAGAATGATGATTTATGATCTCAGAATGAGTGCTATTTCCAGTTTTCCACATCTTTTCAGTGCCTCAGCAATGTCTTGCGGAGATTTCTTTTTGCCAAGAAAGGCTGGACCACATGATCCTTGGGGTCCCTTTCCAGACTGGTTTTCTGATAAATCACATGATATGATCACATTTTATGATAAAATGTGTTTGGTTCTTGTTATTTTTTTCCATATGTAGTTGCATGGTGTTCTCCATTAAGGCCTCTGTGATTGTGTCTCTGGGAAATGTGTGTAGATAGGTAATCATTCACATGATACTCTGTGCCAGAGTCAAAATCTGTGTAATTATCTAAATGACTACACACCCTAAATGCTATAGAGTTGAAGAAATTTGTAGCTTCTGACCTGGGCTTTATCAAATACCCAGTTTTGTGTTTCATATTATGTGGGTAATTCACGTTATGACATCCAAGATTTCAGTACATCTCCAGAGTATTGGTTCTTGGATGATTAGTAATGAGCATTAATCATAATTAAAGGCATGTCATTATTTGAACTTTGGAATTTGTGTCCTTTCAATGTTTATGTTACTGTTGGAGCAGCTGCAAACATTGTTGTAAACACATGACCACATCCATGGAAAGAAATCTGTAAATGATCAGAAGACTACTGAAAGTAGGGCTTTCCTTTCCTGGACTTTAAATGGTGTCAGCAGCACTGTTACCTTCCCAATTTCTTCCTAATACAGAGAAGAGCCAGCTTTGCCTTCCTTTACAAACCCCTGTACATGGATAACAATCCAAATTAATCCTGATACCATCTTTATATACCATTTGCACATTGCAGGAGAATGCGTAAGTGAGGGAGGGTAAATATTTAGAGAAGAAGGTATTGCCGTAGCCTGCAGCTAGTGGGTGTGGGGTGTGGACACGTCACACCGAAATGTGTCGTAGGATGCACCGTGGTGAGGTAAGGCACAAAGCACCTTTCTCATGATGTGCTCAAAGAGATTGGACCCAACACTTCCAAGAAACTTAAAGTTTGGTTTGTTTTCAGAGGGCTTGTTCCCACGCAGCCTCCAGCACGCTGTCCTGGCTCGGGCTGCGTGTTGTGGACAGAGCATTTCAATTTCCAGCTCTGCCTGTAGGGAAATGAAGGAGCATGTGTTTTAAGACCTACTGCTTCTCCTTGCAGAGGTCACACTAGTTCAGTGAGAACGGGGTTTGGCTTCCCATGACACAGCAATCTGAGGGGAAAAATATGTGAATCCTGGCTTAAATTGATAATGTGAAATGCAGATGTGTCATTCTGCCTTGCCCTGCTGTCTGCAGGGGCAGGGCTGAGCCTTGTGCTGCTGCTGACAGGGGTTTTGCATGGTTCCCTGAAAGTGTCAAAAGTTGAAGACAAGCTGTACTTTTTGGTCTCTCTCTAGAGAGAGTGTGCAGTGCCCCCAACCCCTGACTTCCCCAGCATTCCATCCATCCTGGTCCCCTTCCTCCCTCACAACCTGTCTCCTGGGTTTTGTCTTCTTTCAGCCCAATCCTATATGAAAACAACAGAATTGGGAGGGGCTGTCATTTTCCTTCTGCTGTTACATCCATCCCAGAATGAATCTGACGGTGGCTTCTGAGTTTAAAGTGAACTAGCAGCAGTTTTAAGCATTGTCCTGCATGTTCTCCTCTTACTCCTGAATTTTCTCTATTCATTGAATGCAACCTCAAGTTAGAGAGGGAATTGTCCTGCTGACTCTGCAGCAAGCAGGCAGTACAGAAGGAGAAGACACTTTACTCATCAGCTCCCATTGCTTTCATTTGTGATGCCAGGCCTTGTAGTCACATCTGTGAGTTTTGCAGGAGGGTGGGAATTCCACTCAGTTGTACTGATGTAGGCACATAGGGTAACCTATGTGTTTCCTCAGCCTTTTTCTCACTTAAAACCCTTTTGTCTTTTTGTTATTCTTGAGCATATTTCCTCCTGCCCTACTTCATGTCCCAAGTTAAAAATCACCATTAAAGGTTTTACAGATAACTGCTTATTTCTATTGAATCCTGCAGGCAGAGCTCAAAGGTTCAGAGGAAAGATGTGCCAAACTGGGGTTCTTCCTGAGAGGACTTCCTTTGTGATGGAGCATTCTGGCTCCATACAATTCTTTAGCCAAATTTTCTTTGTCAGCCTTCATTTCAGAATGTGACCAGTTAATACTAGAAGAAAACATGGCCTTTAATTCTTACTCTTAGGTTTTTCCCAGTCAGCTTTCAAACCAATGAGTTTCTGAAATGTTAAGATGCAGATGTGTTTATGTATTTTCTTCCAGGGAGTGAGCAATGGCAGCGCTGCAGATCCTCAAATGAGTGCAAGATTATCATGTTTTACAGAAGAAACCTTTGTTGGTGAAAAATGAACTAATCAATTTCCTAGATTCTTTTTGCAAAAAACGATTTTTTTTTTGTGTTGTGAGGAAAAACAAAATAGTGGTTTTGACATCTTCAGAAATTAAGGTTTTCATGTAAAACTTTCTTGGAAAAACCCCCAACCCAATACTTCAGTTTTATAATGAAAGTATAAGAGCTTGAAGTCACAGTGATATATTCTGCTCCCAGATTTCTTCTTGTTTGATGCACTGGAAATTACATTTTCTGAGGTAATGAAGAACAAATTGTGTTGTAGCAGTAGCCAAACACTCTTCTTGCAAATAAAAGGTTGTTTGTACAACCTGTGTGCTGGAGTGTGCCAGGAAGTGTGTGAGGAAGGAGCAGTGACACTCCAGATGCCACACTTTGCCAATCCTTCAGTTTTCAGGTTTTTTTAAATTACAAATTTTATCTTGTCTTTTGGATGGAATAATACAGATGCAGATCCAACAAGCAGTCTGTCTTCAGTGGCCTGATAAATTGCTCTTAATTTTCTGGAATAGGTTAATTTCATTTAGGTAAGGAAAGGCAAAAACCAGGCTTTTCAGAGTGCTGCCAAAAAGAAGATTAAGTCAGCATCAAATCCATTAGTCAACCAATTTATCTGTTAGCTAACACCACTTCAGCCTGTTCGTCTTACTTTTTTTTTTCCCTTGGGTGACAATTTAGGTAACCCACAATTTCACTGCTGTATTGCAGTATTACGTGGTGGTTGCTCTGCTTAAAACTAGGTTTACTGCCCTCCTAAAATTTTTTAAAGCAGATTTTATTTGGTTTTATTTTTTCATGGCAACTTTTTCTTCTGTGAATGTACCATTTCTTTGAAAACTCATTTCTGGGAATGCAATCCTAATCATTGTTGTAGGCTACTGCAGAACATGCCTGTAGTAGAAGTTGCCTCTATTAATTGTGCATATTTATGTGTCCATCATTATTCAGTGCCAGCTCTGAGTTTCCTTTCAGGACACCTGTTCCAGGCTCCATGGTGGTGCTTGGGGTCCCCAGTTGCTTGGGGTTGTCTTGGCAGTCTTTGTTTTCTTAATTTTAGTTTCCTATGACAGAGGATTGGAGATTCCTCATGGACAGAGGTTCTGATATCAGTTGAAGTCTAACCACTGATGGAGACTTTTTTTACATTTGGGATATTTCTAACATGTCCATCTTTTGTGGATTCTTTGCTAATTCCCTGGTGTTATATTTTTCAAATTCTTCCAAGAAACATGTATGCCAGCTGTTACCCCTGCCTTTGCCGGTGTTGCTGAAGCAGTTAGGGATTTGGGGAAAAGTGTTGGTTTAGAGGAGACTTCTGCTAGTAACTTCTTGGCCATAATGAGTTTTCATCTTCTAACCTGAGACATTGAAGGTGAGTTAGTTTCACTTGAAGTCAGCAGCAACCTCTCAACAGCAAATGTTCCTCTGGTACCATGGTGGGGGAATGACTCCACAGAGTTAGGGAAGAGTGTTGCCTATGGAATTTAAAGTTGCATGTGCTACCATTCAGCATTTCTCATCTAAACTCCTCCCAGTGTGGGGGATTGTGGGGGACTCCAGGACTGATAAACAGGGATGTGCTTCTCCCAGTTTTATCCCACTTCTTTTGGTTGTTCTTGCATATCACAGGCTCCTGGGCCCGCTCTGCACAGAGCTGTACGGAGTGAAGTGTTCAGTGTGGGAGAACTGCCCGAGAGCCAGAAGGTGAGCATGTCAGAAATACTTTAATTTCTACTCTGCCTTCCAGTGAATGACATCCTCATACTTGTAGATATCAGTGAATACAAGGGAGGCAGATCTTTTGCTGGCAGAGCAGGAAGCTGAAACATGCAGAGGCAGCAGTTTGCTCATGCTACATGGCAATTAACTGGAAAAATCCTTGCTTGGAAAAAGAATGTGTCTCTCATTTGTCCTTACATTCAGTTCTCCAATATAAGACTAGTTTTTACTAATTAAATGCAGAATTACACAGTGCAATCACCTCCTGCCCTCTAAAGAAATAGAGAACAAAACCTGTCAGCACTGCACTTCCCTGCTGTGGGATAATCTGGAAGTGGCTGGCTGGTTATGTACCTAATTTGCTTGGTTTGTCAGTGTTTATTTGGGGCCTGATTGAAGTAAAATCATCCTGTCCCCTCTGGAAATCAGCATCCTTCTGGCAAAATGTACAGCTTGGCTTGCAGGATACTTTTTAGCTCCGAGTATTTCCCTGTGATTGCTGTGGTACTTCTACAAAAGGAACTCCAGGTGCGACTTGTGTAGGCCTTGTGCAGTCCTGTTCCTCCCGGCAATCCCAGCCGCTTTCATGGTGTATTCACCAGTCACGTGTCACCAGTGCCTGGTGGCATGGAGAATTTGGCAGGGCTGATAATTTGATGACAGGTATAGCCTTGACCTCTCTGGGAAGAAGGAAATGTGTGGTCTGTTCCAGGATGGCATCGCTGTTGCTGCTACAGGCCCATCAGCATCCTCCATGTTGAATACTTGCATATTATAAAGGAATATTGTAACACCAAGTGAACAGCAGTAAAATTCAGTCTGGTAAGATTTATTTAATATTGGAGGATTTAAGCTGATACCAGATTAACATATTCATAGGGTTTTAGGGACTGCTTGGGTATTAACTGTTACCTTTTAATCTGAAAACTTTGCAAGGGTCTCACATCTCTTCTGCGCTAATGACTCAGTCTGTCTTTGTAAGAGGTTGAATTTCTTTACATGGTGTTTTGAGACTAAATATGAAAGAGGGAAAATGGCCCTTAATTTTAACAAGTTCCCATTTGGTTTAACAGCTGCTGTGAGATCTCTCTTGTCTTTTTGTCTGTGTTTGCCACTTTGGCAGCGTGTTTCTGGTTGTCAGAGTCATACAGAGTTCTAATGAAGTGCAACACTTTTTTCTTTTCCCTACAGCTGTTATTTGTCATTTGATATAACTCTGCCTTGTGAGAGTTTTATTCCTGAATAAATGATAAAAGGACAGCTAGTATCAGAAGGCAGTGCTGGCATGAGAGTTTCTGCTTTGTTGCTAACATAGAAGAAGCCATTGCTCTCCTTTTAAAGGATGTGTTATGTGGCTGAATTTGGGAAAGCCTTTCAACTCCTGAGGGAGCCAAAGCCAGCCTCTTCCCCTGTTCTGCCCTTTGCTGCTGCCCTGTCCTAATTAGCAGTTAAACTCCACGCCCTGTGCTCCCAGTGCCAAGACACTGACTTCTGGCGATTGCTCGGGATTTGTTTTACGTTGCAGTGCAGTAAACACTGTGTGTTTCTCCACTGTGCTCCCAGATGAGGGCTGTGAGACCTGCTGAGTCAGCAGACGTGGCCCATGCTCCTTGGGGTTCATCTTCCTCCCCTCCTGGAGCAGGGGAAATGCGGCAGCCAGAGCTGGGTGACGTGATAGCCTGGGCACGGTGTGACCCTGGGGAGGCTCTTGGGTGGTTCAGACTGGAGAGTTTGCTGCAAGAGCTGGGCTCTGTTATTTTGTGTAAATCTGTTATTGAAGCTGCAAATCCTGGTTCCTGCTAGCTCTGACGTTACAAATAACCCCCTGATTCCTTAGAGTACATACAGAACTCAGCTGAGCTATTTGAGTGTTGGACATTTCATGTAGTTGCTGTACAAGGGTGGTCCTGCCGGGTTGAAGGTGACTCCCATACTCTCAAGATGTTTCTTGAACTGCCTAAATGAATGTGCAACTAACACTGGTGTGCTCCCATGCCTGACAGAGAAATACACACCGTATCACCCCATGCTGCCAGCTCTGCTTGGGAAGCAGACTATTTGCTGGACTCCAGTCATTAATGTGTAAAGCTCTCATCCATTGCCAGCAACGTGCCAAGCAAGTTTTTTCACAGAATTTTTGTAAAGGTCTTTGTAAAGCACACTGACCTTGCCTTATGTCTCCCTGTCCTCTCTGTTTCTAGAAACTTGCTTTTGGGGTTCCCTGTGAAGGAGGAGGTGGGCAACATGCTGTGAGTTTTCATTCCCTACCTGGATACGTCTGTGTTACACTGCTGCTGAGGACTAGAAACCCTCATCCTTTCTAATCCTGCCAAACCACCCCCCTCTTAGAAAAGTATCTTTAATGATATGTGATATTCCAACTACCCTGAAGATTTCATGATGAATGTATGGCATTGGTGTTTGTTACAAATACTTCTCCCTAGAAGACTCTGTATTAAGCCCATGCTTCATTTCATCCTTAAAACTTCTATTACTTTGGAGTTAGTTGATAAATAAAATTATTTATTGGGGACAGAGAACAACATGGGGTTTCAGCAATTAAATGAAAAGTAGCAGGGAATCCTAAGGAGAGGAAATGGAGGGTCACAAATGGCTCTGAAGAGATTTGAAGGCAGGAATTAATATCTTGTGCTTAATGAATGACAGCTCTTTAAAAAAAGCTGTTAGATAAAGCAATATAGGAGTGGAGAAGAGGGCTTTTCAGAAATTGCGTAGAGTGAGAGAGGTTTTTCTTTTACAAATTTAGCAATCTTGACCATTTCTCTTGTCTTTGGAGAAGGTGGCAAATGAAAGCATGACCTCTAAAACGGATAGAAATTCCAACACTTCAGGAGCAAAAGGCAGTGTGAGAAGCTATAGCTCTTCCTCTGTTTTGCCCCTGCCAGAGGAGAGATCTCGCACTGAAGGTGCTATTGAGTTATTCCTTTGTTTCTGAGCTTACTCAACCAGCACATGCCTAAAGCTTTTTTTTAATGGTAGCAAGCAGGGTGGAAAGTAGCTTAGATTTGAGTACGGGCAATGTAGTTACAGAAATCATAGAATCATAGATTTATTAAGATTGGAAAAGACCTCTAAGATCATCAAGTCCAACCATTAGCCCAGCACTGCCATGTTCACCACTAAGCTGTATCCCCCCAGTGCCACATCCACACATTTTTGGAACACTTAGAAGGGATGGTGATTCCACCATTTCCCTAGGCAGCCTGTTCCAAGTGAAGAAAGGCTCCTCCTTGTCAGCTATTTTTAAGAGCTGTGGCTGAGGGGGATGATCAATCGACCTCCCAAGGTCCCTTCAGCTCTGTTGTTGCTGGTGGGTTTTGTAGTCACACCCTTGGCTATACAAAGATGGAGGTGGGGGACAGAGTCTCCTTTACCAACCACCAACTGGCTTGAAAGGTCCACTCAGGGTTAGCATTAAAGGGTTGCATGCAGCCCTCACCTCCCAGGCTCCTGATGGGAATCATGAGGCTCAGGTTAGCACGTTACCACTATGAAGTATGGAGGTGTGGATGTTAAAGAGTTTCAGAGAGAAGAAATGTCTGTGATTTACTTCTTGCTGAGAAAAGCTCATTAGGGAGAAGAAGGGGGAGGAGGGGAAAAGTTTTAAGGGGACACTGAAAGCACCATCAATTGATGGTGGTTATACAACTCTAAAAGTAGGCTTGCCCTTATCGCTACAGATTAGAAAGTAGGGCTCGGGGGTATTCCAGGATTAGGCAATTGAGCTAAGTACGTCAGAGTTTCTTTGGCTTATGTGGATGGCCTTTTTTTCAGCATATTTTATTCTTTCTGGAGCTTTTTTTTTTCCTCCTTATTGCTGAGGGCAAAACGTAGTTTTTGTAAGAGCGGAATCCAGCAATGCTGTTCTATTGGAAGCTGGTGATAGCAGAAGTGTCTGCCAGCCTCATCAAGTATTATCCACAAGTGTGAGATCTGCCATTGAAAGTGTGTATTGCTGCCTGTAAGTCTGACTACTTACTTCATGAAGTTCCTCCCGTAATTTAGGTGTCACAGTCCCATGGAGTCTTATTTGCCTTCAAGCCACCTGGATATTATCCATCACTAGACTCCCATTGAGATCAGTATTAGAGCACACCCACTCGAACCATTTGTTCACACAGGCTCTTGTTAGAGCACATTTACTCTGGACTTCACTGCAAAAACATCTTTTCTCCTTTTATAGACCCACACATTGCACCTCAAAGATGATTAAGTTTCATAAGTCATTAGGAAAAGAACAGAAGCAGATGCCATCCAGCAATACATTTGGGACTCCCTAGTCCAAGTTTCTCATATCATCGATCGTTTCTTGTTATTCATCCTGTGCCCAGGCTTGACATGAGTTCTGTAAACCCTGTGGAATATCTGGAGTGAAACTTTTGCTGATGTTCTGGGAAACACTGTTTTTTGGACTCCTTTCTGGGAAAATGAGGACATGAGAGTTTTTTTATTTTCCAGTATCATTATATTCTTACTGAACCAATTTTAACTGTTTGCACTGGACTTTTGCCGATGTAATTGTATCAGAGTCCCTAAAGTGTTTCCAGGTGAAAGTAACTCTCCATTTCCAGTGGGATTAGTAAATAGTTATGAATGAACCAGGAGGTCCAGAACAGATTTTCTTTTACTTTCTTTTCTCCTACTTCCATGCACTCTGTCTCTCACAGTTCGCATAGTCTTGATGAAGCCATCACATCTTGGTGCTCTTTCTTTGCCGTCTGTTTTGTAAGGAATATTACTCCTCTTCCTAGCAGATTGTGAAGGTTGGATGAACAGTAATTCAGTAATTCAATTTTTCATTGCCATGGGGCTAGGTGCTGGGTTTGGAGGACTGACTATGGACAGCTGCCCTCAGTTATGCTGCTTTCCTGTCCTCATGGCACCATTTCTCTTCCAGAGTCATCTCCACTGCGTGTGCATACTGTGGCTGTACCTGCTTCATTGCCAGGTTCAATGTGAGGCCACAGGAGAAAAAAACATGGTCTCTAAGGAATTCTGTGATCAAAGTCTAGCCCGTGGGGTTTTTTTGTTTGAAAAAATATGTTAAGGTCTTCCAAAGAAAAGCCAATGAATCGCAGCACAGCATTCACTGTGAGGCATACCGGGACTGTGCTGCAGCCTACAACTAGGCTATCACCTTTGGATAATTTGGATCCAAATTATGTTTCTTTTTCCTAACTCTAGTGGCAAATGCTGTGCAGAAGCACAGGTGATTATCACCCAGCTACTGCCCTAACACCCAAGCCTTCATTTAGGTAACCTCAAATTGGTTCAGAATGAGTTAAACACTAAATGGCCTTCATCAATAGAAACATTTTTGTATGGTGACTATTTTTTTAGTAGCTTCAGCATTTCCATATGCAATTCAAAAGAATTGTAAGGAAAAGAAAACACCTCCCATTCCCACCAACTAAGTAGGAAGAGCTGGGACTGGAGAGAGACTCATCCCTGGGATGTCAAGGCTGGGAGGTCAAGACAAGCTGTTAATTGTGGCAGGGTAGCATCTGCTCCTTTGCAATGGATGTCCGTGGGTAGTGACTGGTACTGGCACTAAGGTTTAGTCAACAAACTATGCTGGTGAGGCACAAGGAGGAGCAGGAGCAGCTCCTGGGCTCAGCTGTGGTGGTTCAGCAGGGCTCTCCAGGGCAGTCAGACAAGATTTTTATCACTAAAATGAGCCGTGTGTTCTTATCTGACTGTAAGCTCTGCTTGACAGCTGCCTAGGAATTGGTTGCTTGCACACAGCTCCTTTCCAGGAACACACTTTGACCAGCACCAATAGCAAAAGAGCATTATTAAGTCTATTAAGCCTGAGTTGACAGATTTTTTTCTAGAATAGTAACAGATGGCAAATGGTGGCAGTACAGCTGCTGGGACTGGGAGAGGATGGATGTTGGTTTATCATTTCAATGGATGCTGGCAATAATTCATATTTATGTTTATACAGGGTCTTTCCTCTTTCAGAGCACTTTACAAACCAGGTGATAAATAATGGGCCTGGAGTTAACATGGGCTGGTAGAGCTCATCCCTCTGCCCATGTGGCCAGTGTGGGAGGGTAAACACAAGGGCATTGGCCTGTGCTTCCTACACAGCCTGAATGTGGATGAGGCAGCTGCTTTACATCACATAGTGCCATTCAGCAGGGATTTCAGGCAGAAAAGGAGGGTAAACAGCTGGAATTCAGGGGGCAGCACTGGTATCCAGGGTGCCAGGTGCTAGTTTGGGTACCTGGACTCACCTCTGGCTGCGTCGGGTTTTGTGTAGACTCCTCCCAAAGACGTCTGTGTCCCACAAGAAGCTGCCTTAGGGCGTAGGTAGCCACCAGCCATGCTGTCCTTGCAGAGTCAGGCGCGGCAGCCGGGGCTCTGCAGGTCCCCTGGCACTGGCAGAGGTGCTGAGGCTTCCTCTCACTCTGTGCAAGTTGGAGGGTGGCCCCAAGGGCCTCCTGACTCTGACACTTGCTCTCCATCAGCCTTGCTGGGATGTGCTGTGAAAGCAAGCAGTGTTTCCAGGTCCGTCTTTAGTCCAAGAATTTGGAATTGATACAGGGAGGAATCAAGATTTTGGGTGGATTGGCTCATTATCTCACAGTGTTACTGTAGGTGATGAGTTTGGTGGATATAACAGTGAAACGACAGAAATCTGGGGCACTTAACCAGAAAGGGCACTTTTTAGCACTTCTTTTGTATTTATTAGGATCTGGATCGAGATCACCACTTACTCCTCCTCCATTGCTAGCAGATTCAGTTGCCATGATTGCATCCAGGAAAAACATCACGCTAGCAAGAGCTAAGTTTAGAAATCCGTAAGAATTACAGCACTGTGGTTTTCCCTCGTGTGAAGGGTCAGAACTTCCAGGAAAACACAGGAAGAAGTCATTACTTAAATTAACATTAAATGGTATTTTAGAAACTTGAAAAATGTTGAAGGTAGGTAAAATGTCAACTTTATGTAATTTCCCCTTTCTTTATACTATATTCAGAGCACCTTCTCAGGAAGGAGTGCCCAAGGTGAGCAGGATGTGTTAGGATTAATGGGTAATAACAGGGAAACTTGCCAAACACTGTTTCCCTGGGATGGTGTAAAAACGTCTTTTTCTTTATAAAGTATTTGAAATTCTGAAGATGGGGAAGTTGCTCTGCATTGGTACCAAAAGAGGGCTGACCACTTTTTAAGGGTTCAGAGGAAGACCTAATTAAAATAATTTTTATCCATTTGAGAGTGAATGTCCAGCTACCATCTGTGTAACAGCAAGAGAAAAATCCTCCCCTTTACGTTGTTTCTGGTGTAATGGTAAGTGATATAAGGAAAGATACAAAATCATGCAAACAGGGCTGTTCTCTAATTTCCAGCCCATTTCCAAGACTTTTGAGCTCAGCTAAGGCTGTGAATCTGGCTGGTCTTAGCCAAATGAAAGTTATGAATCTCTGGAGTGTGAACACTGCCAACTATTGCCCTTTGCTGCATTCAGTTAGAGTGGATGAAGGCATGGCTCAAGTATGGTTCTGGCAGCAAGACAATTAAAAAGTCATGACTTAAAAGTCTAAAATCCAGTAATCCAGTCCTTCACCTGACAATGTAAGCAATTCTTTAGCCATCAGCCAAGATAATATATGGTGCATAGCAAATGTAATTGAAGCTCTAGGGGGCTGGTCCTTTCTTCTCCAGTAAATACTGTGAGGTTTTTCTCCTCCTCCTGCAAGCAAGTCTTTCTCAGAGGTCCAGAGGGAAAGGCAGCTTTCAGAGCTGTAGTGATGTACTGATGAGAAGGCCCATGGCTCTGGTGATGCCAAAGCGATGCCTAAGTGCCTGGTCACAGGAAGGCAGAGGAGGAGGAGAGTTTGTGGACTGCCTTGGCCTTGCTCTGTGCATCTGCAGGGCTGGCGCAAGGCAGGGAGCAGCTCTAAGTGCCCACAGTTTTCCCATAGGGAATGATGCCAGCAAACCAAATAACGGTTGGTAGCCCACAGCATACTGCTGTTCTGTGGCTTCATGGTTGTGCTGAGAGATCTCAATGGGCTGTTTTCAGGAGTTAAATTATTCTGGAGTTTCATGCATTTTTTAGGACTTTCATAACATCCTTAAATTGGGTATTTCCACTTTGTCTAATCTTGTATCCTAAGGATGCTGTGGGTTGGCAATACCTCCTGCCTTTTTTGTTATTACCCTCTGTATCATTTTGTGTAGCACAGTCAGGATTTGAGAGCAGCTGACAGCCCAACTGCACTGTCTGTTTAACTGCAGGAAACCACACTTTATCCCCCTCTGGATCCTAATGGAGTAATGATAGCAGATAATTAATTGAATGCCTTTTCCTTTCTTTTGTTTATTCTCTCTTTGAACATACTCCCTAAATACACAAATAAAATCCTCAATTAAAATTTATGGATTAATGAATTGAACAACAAATCTTTTTCTTTTTTTTTTTTTTTTTTTTCTTTGCCTTTTGCCTGGATCTCAGTGAGAATTTTGCTGATTTTCACTTGTGCTCCTCTGTCAAACATTTTCAGTTGTCAAAATGGGTAAGTATACACTGGGCTGTCATGTGGGCATATCAGATGTATCAGTGCTTATCAGAATGGTGGAAAGAGATGACAACAGTCTGGCATTCCTCCTGTGCCATTGTGTGTGGTGTTCACACCGCCCTGGAAGCCAGGAGCTTGTAAGGAGCAGTGCAATGGGTCACACTCCCCTACAGAAGGATGGTTCTTAATGCACTTTGATGGGGTAAATACTGTCTACCCCAGGAATGACCCTTTAGAGCTTGTGACATAAGAAATGCTTGTCAGAGTGAGGGCTGCAGGCTCAGCATCCCCCAACACCACAGCATTGTCATCCACTTAATTACAGCAGTACGTGATCAATATGATTGCACACACTCAGTGGTATCTTTATGTCATAAAAAGAAGAAAATTAATCTGAAAGTGTTTTCTATGAGCTGCCACTTAGTTTGCAGAACTGAGCATACTTGGCATCTGCAGGCTGGAGGTTAGTGACATACAAGCAATCACACAGCAAGTGGCAGGTAAAAACAAACAGGAAAAAGAGGCTATCACAGCTAATAAAAAGTCTTGTTGCATGCTGAATAAAGCTTTTTATGAGTTTATTTTTTTGCTTGGAGCAAACAGTACATTTTGTTTCTGTTTTGCAGTGAGCATAAGCTTTGGAAGGTTAAACAGAGAGTATTAAATTATGGTAAGTGGTCATCAGAGGCTTGCTTTACAGTCATGGCCTGTTAAATTGTTTACTGAACCTCATTATATATATCTCTCTGAGGTTGATGTGTGTCTTAATTCCCGTTTATTTGGAAGACCTGAGTCTGTAGATTTTTTTCATAAAACCTTATTTTTTCCATAAAACCTCATAAAACATAAAGTTTAAGGTTCTCTTTATTATAAGCTATGGTTTATAGCATAATTATAGTAGTAAGAAGTCATAGCAAGAGCTTTTACCAGTTGCATAAATAAACTTTCAGCATTTTGTTACTGTGTATCAGCATATTTTTATCAATACAGGTTTTTAGACCTGCTTTTCTACAGCTGTCAGTTAATCTGGCAGCAGCTGGACAGACACCAGGGTCTGATCTCACTGCTGGGAAGAGGCTGGAACAGCAAGGTGACTGGTCATGCAGTGAGCCCCATGGCACTCACCATTGTGCTCACGGGTCAGCTTCTCACTCGCTGCCATTGAGGCTGTTGTGTGTGGTTTTGTTTGCCTCAAAATGCTGTCCTGGGCACTGTCTATTTGTGAGCAACTCGAATCCCTGCACAGAGGGTGGGAGGAAGGGGCAGCCTGGACAGCAGGCTCAGTTGGAGCTGGACTGTTCCAGGTGAGCAGAAGTTGATCCACACAACTGTGTCTCTGCTTTGGTGCAAATCCTGTCACTCAGGACAATTCAGTTTCAGCACTGGGTGTACAGGTAACAGTGCTAACTTCAGATTGCATTGAGCAACTCTGTCTTGTTCACCTGAAGGAAAGAGTTCTGTAGTCCTGTAATACTTCTGCAAGGAATGTAAAAGAACTTCATATGGATAACAAAGAAACAAGAGATTTGGGTGTTTGTTTTGGACATTTTGAGATGTACAAAAAGTGATAACTTTCAGAAAAATACTTTATCTCCTTCTCCCCCCGTCACCTTTTAACCCTGGTTCTAGGTTCAGGATACGTAAGCCACAGTCTGTAAAGGACAGCCCACAGCTGCTGTGTGGGAAAAGTTGGGAGAGGCTGGATCTGTGCAACTGGAGCCTGGACACCAGGGGATTTCCAACAGCCTCTTGAGGCAGGCATTGCCAGTGACCCTGGTGTTTGTACAATGATGCTCAGTTAATCTCTGTTGAACAATACCTGTTTGGATGAAAGTCAGGTGCTGTTGGGGCAGCCTGCCAGTGAAGACTTTTACGTATGTGGTTTATTGATTTGCAGAATTCATTGAGGTATTTCCACATTTCCTAGAACCAGGGCTTGACAATAAGTCCTCAGATAACCTGTGTTGTTGGATAATCCAGGCAGAATGAGAGATAGGGCCAGGGAACTGCTGGAGTACAGAAGCAGACTGCTGGAGTAGGCAGAAATAGATTTATGGGAGCAGAGGGGGAACTCAAAGATAGAAGTGTTAGGGCAGGAGATGTTCTGGGATAAATTCCCTTTTGCATCACTTGCATGTGCCTATAATCTGCTCTGCAGCTGGGCTTCAGATTGTTTGGAGTTGGGTTTTTTTTCCTAAACAATTGTGGATTACACTGTGAACAGTGTATTGTACCTCTATAATCTGTAGCTTTGTGTTGGACTTCTGTAATGTAAAAGGTTTTACAAATTCTCTGAAAATGTGGACAAGTCTGTATTACCAGTATCCCTGTGTCACAGTTGCCCTTCTCCACCATTCCTGTCTCTTCATGTATGACTCCATAGCTGGGAGATGGAGCACAGTGGTACATGAGCCAGTTTATACTAAGTAGAAGTTAAAAAAGGGATGGAAAATGTGAAAGCTAATAAGGAAATATAGTCACATGCCAACCAAGAGAAAAAGATACATCTGAAAATAGTGTTGCAGAAGCAGATAAATTTAAATTGGAGATAAAGTCCTGCTGGTATTACTTATGGGCCAGACTCCTTCGTTTTATAGTGGGAAATGTAAAAAAACACAGTAATGAAGATCATTGGCAGGAGACTGCTCTTTACCTTCCCTAAAAGCCACGTATTAGATGGTTTCCCATTCTGCAGTGTCTTTGGGAAGGACAGTCCAACCTCATCCTACAGAGGGAAGGACACAAGCTGTTGGTGCAAGGCTCAGTGCATGGTGGTCTCATAACAAACCAGGGACTGGAAAGCTAAAGCAATGTTTAACTCAGGTTACTCCTATTTTAATGATTAGCTGATAGCCAGTTCCCACACTTTGAAGGGCATGTTCTGCTTTGGTGGCATGCAATGTGCCCCCTCTTTACAGTACTCGGTCATTAAAAATGCACCGATTTCCAGGACTGACCTGCGAATGGCTGTTCTATGGGTCTGACCTTCCCCTTCATCTCACCAGAAGAAAAGGATGAAGTTGAGCATATTCCCACATAAACTGGAAGATGGGTTTGTTTCTGTGAACCTTTCTGGCTTTATTTTCAGGCACCCAGCACCCTGCCTGGGCCATAGGTCTGCTGGTGGATAGGAGAGGTGAGGCTGCACCGCTGAAGGCACAGAGCAGGGGAGGGCAGGTTTGCTCCCCAAGCAGAGGAGGAGATTATTCTTTTCTTGATAAAACCATCTCATTTTCTCGCTGCTGGAGCAACATGCAATGAAGTGGTGTCAAAATAATACACACAATACTGTGGTCTTGGATTGTATCCAAACTACAACGTCCATCTTGTGAATATTATTTCTATAGATTTTTTTCTTATATTTTTACTTCTTCCCAACTATTCAAGTTGGTGAAGAAAGACCAGCAGAGACGGCTTATTTCTTCCAGCAGCTGGCAGTGAAGTGAGACTAGTAATTTTCCCTATGGTTTTTTCTAAGCTTTGGATTAAATCCACAAATGTGGTGTTTTAAGTAGGGAATATTCAGCTTTGTTCTGCTCTGCCTGGTTTGGAACTGGATGTTGAATGTGTCTCTTTCATGCCCAGCAAAGCCAGAGCCTTGCTTTCTGGCTGCCTTTATATAAATGTGTATCCAAGTAGGACAGGTCTGGTGAAGAGGGAGAGTTAGGATCCTGTTAGTGGAGTCTGTCTCCGGCATCCTCTGCAAGTCTCCTAAATTGGGTTGCTGATACCTCTCTGTCTCTGTTTTGTTCTCTTGAAAGTTGTTTTAGAAAAGCTCTCCAAAAGGAAATTCTGGTGCTGGGGGCACATTTTCTTTTTGTTGAAGTGCTTATTTTTGATCGAGTGAATAAAAGTTTTGCTGCAGAAGAGCATTCCCTCTCCGGGGTGCCTGCAGCATCACTAAGCCTGACCACAGTTGGCTCTGCCCTTGACAGTGGGCATAAATGGAGTTAATTATATGGGGACCAGGTTCCGTAACTGCATTTTAAAAGGCTCTCAGTAAGTTATTAAATCAGAAAGAAAGCAGCACTGAGGCCCAGCAGATGCAGAAGGTGTGTGCTGTGGTAAACCTGTGTATGTAAAATTTCTTTCTGAAAAGATTTCAGCACTTCACATGACCTCTGCTAATACTTACTTTTAAGTGACACTTTGTGTCAGCTGCCTCAGCTCCCCACTGCCGGGGGCTATTCTCCAGTCTGAGCTGCTTTCCGGTCAGCATGAAGTGGCCTGATTTGAACTGTTGACTTGTCCTGATAGTTTTTGTTGGCACAAACATAGCCATGACCCAACTGCAATGGCAATGCAGCCATGCTTTCCAACAGCCCTTGGGTGTATTTTCCAAGTGCTAAAGCCTGTGACGTGGTTGAATCGAGATGTAAGAGAGTGCCTTCAGGGATACCACAGAAGAATACCTCTTTTTAGTATTTTTACAATATATATCTACTCTACTAGACAGCAGGATATGAGGGTTTGAAGAGAAGGTGCAGGTGTGATCAGTTGGATGGGATGTTGCCTGTATCACATAGGGGCACAGGTGTTCACACCTTAAATGTGTTACACATAACTCTACTCTCTATATATACTGTCTATATGTGTATATATATCAGCTGTCTAGTAATATTTTCTTTCCCACCACTGCAGTACACTGAAAGTTGCAGAGTTAGGAAAACCAACTACTTTTTCTAGTGTGCTGTCCTCTAACTGAAGGGGTGAGCTCCTGCTGAAATGACACTTTGTGGTCATCAAAATGCTAAGTATTGACAGATGTCCTTTTCAACATTATAGCTGGTCCTGTAGTTACACCAGTTCCCACAAGACCTGGAGGTCCTTTTCTTCATGCAGTCCTCTATGCTGACTGGCAAACTGAACAGAAAGGCTTTTTGCCTCCCTAGAAATACACCAGACTCATGAAATGAGCAGTAAGTGCTGTTAGGAGGTCACTGGTCACCCGGGTCATTGGAGGCTGCTCCACACAGTGGAGCTGGCAGGTGTTGTCCCATGCAATGCAGATTTTTCAATCCAGTAAAGCTTAAATTATTTTATACTTCCAGAGACTCTCAACTCTCTTTGTTATAGAGCCTAAATGAACAACCTGCAGCACATACTCTGCAGAGACGCCTGACTGCAGCTTATTAACCACATTCTCTGTCCAGGACCAGACAGTGAAGGAGCGACTGACTTTCCATATTGCACTGGACAACTTTAACATTAAAAGAACAGGGAAATATACCAGATAAGATAAGCACATCAAGGCTGGCTGCACCATGGTTCCTTGAAGAACATACAATCCTTAGCATGAACAGTGCAGAAATTCTGGTGAATGCACACCTGCTTACATGCAAAAGAACAAAAGAGACCTTTCCTGTGCAACTGCCGTAAGTGAAATGAATAAACCACTGAAAACATAACCTGCCTACCATACTCCTTTGGCCCATGATGGACAGAGACAGTCAGGCTGGCTGATTAACAAGGAGAGCAAAATCCTTCTCTCCTACACAACTTAAAGGACCACAGGTACCTGACCCCCCGCTATACCCAAGTTAAGGGTAACACTTCAGTTTAGAATATTCCTAAAAAGGAACTTGCAGGTCAATCATCCCTAGTTACTCTCCATTGCTGTCACTAGTAGAGCACAGTCTTATTTTCTAGGGTTTCAAATTCCGTGTGGAGAGTAGAGTGAAGCCCAGGAGAAGACTTAGGCATAAAGAAGAGTTCTGAGTTGCAAGTTGTCCATCTGGACCTATGCTAACCTCTCATGGTCTCTTCTTTTTTGTAGGCAACATCTTTGTCGTCAGCTTGTCCGTCGCAGACCTTGTGGTTGCAGTTTATCCGTACCCTCTGATCTTGAGTGCTATCTTCCACAATGGATGGACCATGGGAAATGTCCACTGCCAGATAAGTGGGTTCCTGATGGGCTTAAGTGTCATTGGGTCCATTTTCAACATCACGGCGATTGCAATCAACCGCTACTGCTACATCTGCCACAGCCTTCGGTACGATAAGCTCTTCAACCTGAAGAACACCTGCTGCTATCTCTGCCTGACCTGGATACTCACGGTGGTGGCAATCGTGCCAAACTTCTTTGTTGGCTCCTTGCAGTATGACCCCCGGATTTACTCCTGCACCTTTGCCCAGACAGTGAGCACATCATACACCATCACAGTGGTGGTGGTTCACTTCATCGTCCCGCTCTCTGTCGTGACGTTTTGCTACCTACGGATCTGGATTTTGGTGATTCAAGTCAAACACCGAGTGAGACAAGACTGCAAGCAGAAGCTCAGGGCAGCTGACATCCGAAACTTCTTGACTATGTTTGTGGTTTTTGTCCTTTTTGCTGTGTGCTGGGGACCATTAAACTTTATTGGCCTTGCTGTTTCAATTAATCCTTCAAAAGTGCAGCCACACATTCCAGAATGGCTTTTTGTCCTGAGCTATTTTATGGCCTATTTTAACAGCTGCCTCAATGCTGTGATCTATGGGCTTCTTAATCAGAATTTTCGGAAGGAATACAAAAGGATATTGCTGACACTGTGGACTCCCAGGCTGCTGTTCATTGATGTGTCCAAGGGCGGGACAGAAGGGATGAAAAGCAAGCATTCTCCAGCCATAACAACCAACAACAACCACGCTGAAATACACCTATGAGTCAGGACAGTACTATTTATTCTGGATTACAGTTGTATATATAATATATAAGAGCCTTTCTAGCTGTGTGCATTGCACAGCTGGTGTTGCCCTCATGCAAGGAAGGAGTCTGCAACCTTTCATGCTTAGCTTATTGCTGTGACATCAAGGCTTTGAGTAAGGATTTTCAGAATGGAAATGACTGATCTTTTTTTTTTTCATGTGTTATTTTTCACTGTGTGCCTAATTAATTGGTTTGGTTGCTTTTGCCACAAGCATGCCAATACCCGAAAAGGGAAGCGTTCAAGAGTGCATGGAGAAATGCAGTTATGCTTGAAATGCAACCTTCAAGAGACAGCAAAATTTCCATTTATTACACACAAACCTTTCTCCTCTCCCTCTGAATTCTATTTTTCTAGCATTAACTTAACCCTAACTGTATCAAACAAAGTGTAAACTGCATGGCTTTTTACATTTTAGATAGGTAACCATATTAGCCAGCAGGTGTATGTATGGGCATGGTGTGTGTTTTCCTTTTTCTTTCCTCCTAAGGTTTAGGAGCTAGCCTGAGCTAGATGTGAGGCAGGCAGAAGCCAGACCAGTGTGTGTCTGATGCACTCATTTTAATTGAATATCTACAGATATTAAGTACCCTTGCACTCTCCTTCCCAGGCCATGAGTAAGAATATGACATATGACTTAATCTAATCGCAGGAAGTTACTTGGAGCCTGATTCTAATTTAGGCAGTATCCTGTCATGGCCAGCAGTCATTCCAAACATCTTTCAAAAGTCACTGCTACATGAACATCACAAAAAAAGAGATGAACATAGCAGAGTCCCATCTGTGTAATGCACATTGCAGCTTTTAAGTTCCAGTAACATTTACACTTGCAGACAAAGGGAGAAGGGGAAGGCAGTGTTTGTTCCAAAAATCCCTCCTTTTGCCTATCACAGAACATGAATTTGCTGACAGGAGAAAAAGTGGAGATTTTTTTCCCATTTTATTCACGTACAAAACTGTAATTAACTCATGTAGCTGGGAGATGAAAGCTATTTAAGCATAATTATGCATCACTTCTGTTAGAGCCTGAACTGTGCTATCTGTATCATTGGAAACAATGTCATGAAGTTCTGGAGAGGCCAGTATCACATTAGACACAAACACATGGGCAAAGATAAGGCTATTTCTTTAATGGAGTATGAAAGGGGTGTGTGTGTGACAGCAGCTGTCTGTAAATATGATGACTTCTTTGTTTCCTTAGCTTCATTGTGAATTCATCTCTTTATGGCTTTAAATATGTGGATCCTGCTTTGAAACAATCCCATAAAACCAAAAGGTAAGACTCCCCTGGTGCAACTCTACCTTCAGGTTAGCACACCTGCCTTGATGCTGGTGTGCTGAGTGGCACAGCAGGGAGAGGAGCAGGTCTGAGCCCTGGGGGTCAACGAGGACAGTAGGCAGCCCTGCCCCTGGTCAAGGACTGCAGTCTTCTCTCTTTGGTTCTTGTCAAAGCAGGACTGGTTCCCAGCACTGAGCCCTGAAACACTGAGACCAGACTTTGGAGGCGCCTGGAGATGGAGGTATGTAGGATTTCCCCAAAGCCTGAGCAGGCTGTGTGCTTAATCCTTAGTGAAGATAGAAAGCCATTTGTGCACTGCTTTCTGAAACCAACTTGCTGCTGAATGTCCCTTCTGCTGATTTTTGGGGGGAAGAGGAATTGAGAGAAATTAAGCCTCTTTCTGAAGTGGGCCAAGGAACTTTGCGTGGTGTGTTGCCTCCATGACGACTGTCTCTGCTGCTGCTGCCACGTGGTGAAGGTCACTGCCAGGGGGGCCCTGCATTAATAGGGTGCCCTGGCACTTAGGAAGTTTCAAACTTGAACATCTCAGCCACTTCAGATGATTATTGTTTTAAAATGCACTGCAGCCAGCCTCCCATAATAGGAATCAAACTGAGTTCTGTTTTGGCCTCTTAATCTGCCTCAGCATGGCCAAATAAAGGTATTTTGACCCTCAGAAATAACTGTTGTCTGTTCGCCTTCCAGAAAAACCACCCTGGATGAATTCACACCATTCCATGCAAGCAAAATCATTTTGAGTTAAACTTGGATAAGAAAAGCACTGAGGAATCCATAACTGCAGGGAGTGTTTGTCCCATCATGCCAGGGAGATGTCCCGTGTTCCATGACTAGTCTTCAAAGTCATTTGCAATTAGCCACAACAGTGTTAGTTAGAATCAAATTAGCAAATAATTTGAAGCATCTAGTGCCAAGTGAAATGTACTGCTTTAAGACAATTGTGAAGAATCTTGTGCGAGTTTGCCAAATATTTCAAATACCCCAAAACTGGGGTTTCATCTTATGGATTCTTGTCTCTTTAACTGAATGTTCAATGAAGGTAATGTGGTATGGATTGGGTTTTTTTATTCTTTAAGCTTGTATTTGCACTATTTCTTATTCAGGCTCCAAAGTTAACAGCCAGCAAATATTTGAACCAAACTAAGTCCAAAGAGGTCCCAAACAGGCAAGCTGTGAGAGTCCCTGCTGCACCTGGCAGGAATGGGAGCAGCAGGAGCACGATAGAGCATCTCCCCAGGACTCACAGAGTCACCGCTCAACCAAACTATGCAAAATGATCTGCTTGTCTTCTGCTGCAGGGTCTGAGCCCAGCTCCTGCCCCGGTCTCTGCAGGGGACAGGCAAAGTACCTGCTGTGCTGGGGTGGGCGTGAGCAGCTCCCTGCAGCGCAGACCCTGCAGGCTGGGGATGGCTCCGTGGCGGGTGCGGGGTGGCTCTGGCAGCACAGGGAGCACGGCCCTGGCACAACCTGTTCAGAAGGGCTCTGCGTGTCCCAGGTGCTCAGGGCTGGGCTGATTCAGCCACCATGGTTGGAGGCTTGAGCTCAGTCCTGCTGGAGCTGAGGTTTGCAATATGAACCATGGAAAGCAGGGAATGTGGCCTCAAACAGGAAACACTGTGCCGTTTGTTAGCACTTTGGGAGAGGCAGCGCTTAGGATATAATAGAGTTTTATATTGACTTATTTTAAAGCTACCCAAGCAGTTCCTTATTTTTATGTTAAGAAATGGTTAACAGGGTACAGAGAGTTTATTTTTGTTAGCATTTGTTTACAGAAAAAGGGAAGTGTGTTTTAGCTGAGAATTCTGAGCAGTGTCACAGTTTCCCTATGGGAATCTAGCTTTAATCCAAATTTGAGATTTCAATGAGATCCCACAGCTTAAATCACACTCTGCCAATTCCACCTGTTGCATATCTGGCCTTAAGTCTCATTGAGATCTCATATAAACTAATTTAAAATCACTTACTCTGGGTTTGATCTGGGTGTATCGAATACCTAGTCTAGTCCCAAACTCTAAAATTGTTGTCGTGGAAACTTAATGGAGAGGCAGTATTGCTGTGAAGGAAGATGAATCTCTTGCCACAAAGAACTATTTTTGGATGTTGCTAATGAATGTTGTTTAATCTGTTTAAGAAGAATGTAACCAATATATTTATATATAAATGTGTATTGCATATGCTGTTTTTATTTTAATGTTTGAGAATCCTTCTGTGTACTTTCCTATTGCCATTTTTGTTCATAAAATAGATTAATTCCCTTTACCTGTTAAAAATGTAATAAATCTGCCACTGGACTACTTATTGATTATTTTCTCCACTAGCATTTACTTTTTAATAAATATTTGGAACATCAACCTGGGTTTTGTTGAGTCCCAGAAAGCAGGTTGAATTGACAAACATACTTGAGTTCAGACACATCTCAGCAGCCCGGCTTAGACCTGGAGGTGAATGACGCAGGGCATCTGAGACAGCTCCTTGGATCCACATATTTTCTTCACCTGCCTGTGAGCCAGCTCTCTGATGCACTCCAGCCTTCCTCATCAGGGAAGAAACTTTCTCCCTACAGCCGTTGGTCTCCTGTGTGTCCCTTCAAGACCCTTTGTCTTTCTTGTGCCTCTCCGTGCCTGTCCATATGTCTGTCCATCAGGTGCTGTGGAAGCAGAGTTTGTCACATCCATTTCCCTGCCCTTTCCTGGGAAGGACAGCACAGCTGAGCTGTGAACAGCAGGGTGTGGGAGCCGGGGTGGTCGCAAGTCAGGGCACGAGGTGGTGTTGGGTTGTAGGGAAGGGATGGGACAGAGAGGGTCACCCTGGGCTGGAGGCACAGTGGGGGCTGACACACACTTGGTCTCCATCACGGAGCTTTGTGAGGATGCTGTATCCAAGATGTTCTATTTGTATTCTTTTCCCCACCTTTGTTTTTGGGGCAGGTTTTGCTGTATTCATTCAGTTCTTCAGACAATGGGTTCTGTCCACAGGCTGCACTGGTTATATTCCCATGCTGGCTTGACTGGAGCTGTTCTGGGGGAGTCTCTGTGCTGGTTGCGAAGCAGGGGAGATGGGAGTATGGAGGGGTCCAATTGTAACTGCAACTTGAGCTCCTGTTTCCTAACCAGATGTCACATATAGCCATGGTGTTAAGGTACTAGAGGCTGAGATTATCCAGTAAAACAAAGGATATCCATTAAACCAAAAAATTGCTGAAAATTGGAGCAGATGTGTTGAATGAACAAGGACTATTCATTCAATGACATCCCCAAGCAGTATTGTTACTTTTTTTCCTAATCTTTTCCAGCAGGCACTGGACTTTACCTGCTGCTTCTACAGTGAAGCCTGCAGTGCTTGGTGATGTGACACACTGAAAGCAGTGCTTATGACAGTGGCAAATCTCAAAATGTCTATCTGAGCAGAGCTGCCAGAAAACCCTTTCATGGACTCGTACCTGCTATTTTTATCATGTGGAACTGAATGAATTGAACTGTCAGAAGTGAGGCAGTGTTATTTATTTACTTACTTGTCACAAAGTATAGTAACTAGGAGATAAGACAGAGATATAAAAGACAAGAGGTGTGATAATTTATTACTAGGATAAAATCCCATTCATGGTGACTATTTAGAAATCAATATTTGTCCTAATGTATTTACCTCCAAGCTTATAACATGAAACCAGTCAGTAAAGACCTACTGCATATGTATTTAAAATTTTATTGGAAAAATGTAAATCTCTGGACCTAATGCAATATTTCTTACCACAAAAACCCTGAGATAAGAAATGCAGAATAGGTTCTTGTAAGAACTCTGTGATGGGATATGCAAATTTTTTTCATTGGTGATAAGAACCATAAAATTCATATCACTCATGAACCACACTTGTGAGTGGAGGCTCCATAATATTGTTAACTGAATTTTCATTTTTTAGTGCTTGTTTATAGTATCCATTATTCATGGGCTGTAAGTACTGTACAGCAGAGATAGAATTTACAGTACAGGGTCGGTTTCCAGAGCAAACAAGGTGGGTCTGAACCATTAACTGAAATATGTGTCTATGTTTTCTTCCAAGCATGGTCTCCTGATAAGGTTTTTAACTCAAATGACTGCTTCTAAGAGGTCAGGGAAACTTTAATGTCTTTTAGATTAGGTGCGATGTCTGTACAGTCACAGCTTGCTTAGATTACCTTTTAAATAGACTTGAACCATCAAACCATTTTCGAAGTCTGTCCAGTTGAAGCACATAATTTATTTTGTATGTAGAATATTTTATACACAGCACATTTAATAAACTGTTATGTCCTTCCTTCCTCACTGTGCTCCTCCTGCAAGCAAAATTTCTGAATTTCCCCGGTAATAGGGTGCAAAATTGTTTTCTCAACTGTAAGCACGTTGCTTTGCCTCGAGGTAGGTTTCCATTGGTTTTGATAAGTATGTAGGATAGAGGTATTAATGTGGCATCAAAATACAACCATCTCCTGGGTGAAAAGTGACAGCTGTTTTGCAATTTAAAAGAAAAGAGCATGGAAAAAGCTCCAAAACAATTTGCAGGAAGTAATTGTAATAGCCATTTCTGGTTTAAATAAGAGACGAATATTTGAAGGGATTGTACTTACACTGGGACCTGGCCAGGACAATGAAGTTAAGAAACCCCTTAATATAAAAAACGACCCAAGGATTTTTATGGCACTGGGACTTGCAGGTGGCAGGGAACAGGTGTCTGTCTGCAGAGAAAGAGGCAATACAGTAAGGACAACTAAAGAAACCAAGAGAAAACCAGAGCACACTTTGGAAACTATTAAATGAACACATGTATTGGTAGTTTAGTAAGCTTTTGGTTTTTTTTTCTCTTTCCCTCCCCAGCTATGGTTTAGTTGTAAATAAAATGAAGTGATTACTGTCAAATGCTCCCAAAGGACAATTTTCTTTTGGTTTGTGTCAGCTCTGGAGAGCCCCAAGCTGTAGGAATGGTAACCTGGGCATAGCTTGGCCAGGCAGGCATAGGATGGGGCTAATGGGCTGATGAGCTACCCCTGGGCAGAGGCGGGGTGTGGGGGGGAGTCACACCCACCCCCAAGAGCTTAAATCCCCCTGGGGAGGGGCTGTGCTTTCCTGGGCAGTGCATGGCTGGAAGAGGAGGATGCTGTTGTGCTGTGCCAGCCCCGAGGGCTCTACAGGGTTCCAGAGGTGGTGCGAAACTGGGACCACATCCAGTTGCAGTGGGGACTGGTGAGACTAAACCAGGAGAGACACCTCACTGAGGTAGGAGGGGGCAGTTCTGCCCCAGAAGCACAATGCTCTTTGTGGGAAAGTTAAAAGATGTTCCAGAAAGCAGATGTCTCCTGTGGAAAACAGAGCTGCTCTGTCCTGGTAGCTTGTGGCTTTCCCTGCCCTGCTGGTGGTGATGGAGGAATTAGAGTGGTGACAAGGGGTGTTTTTCACACGCAGGACCTGTCCTTCTTGCTGCCCTGCATTGGCTGTGCCCCTCCCAGCCCACCTGTCCCCACAGAGCTGCTGTGCTCCTGACTGAGCCCATGACACCAAGCCCCAGCACACCCAGCCTAGGGGGTGAGAAACGTTAAGTATTTAGGCAGTGACACAGGTTAAGCCCTACTTGGGTTAATCATAACCAAGCCGTGCATGAAAGTGGTAGCAGGGCCTTTGTCTGCAAACCTTGAGGGCAATTGCTTCTACGAGATTCTCCTGATGTTTCCTAGACCAGAAATTTCCCTCCTTCCCAGGGCTCATCCTTTGCCTGCAGGCCACCACTGAAAGAGAGGAATAGACAGGTGAAGGAAAAAGAGCTGCACTTGGACTTGAAGCCCTTTGGATTGTAGAGTCGATCTTACACAGCTTTCCTCATTGTGTAGAAATGTGTACATGTATAATTATTTATTTACTGGCACAGCCTGGGTTTTCCTAAAGGAATCAAGACCAGTCATACATTTCAAATTATTTGCTACACGAAAGTTCTGGGTTTTTTCCTTCTGGGTACTTCAGAGCAGATGGAAAATGCAGCAGGTGCTGCTAATGTTTCTCTACCCTTGGGAAAACTTGTCACAGTTACCTGTTTATCTTGTTTATTTTGACATTTTGCTGCCTGAAACTGCTCTGTAACATAAAAGCACATGCAGGGTGGTTAGAGGTGAAGTCTTACAGATTCACTTATACTTGAACAAGTGAAAATCAATAGCCTACAAGCAACAAAGAAAAATGTGGGGTTTTGTGCGTGTAGAAGAAGGCTGGTATTTTTACTTTTACTGAGGAAATGCCATGGAATTATTTGGGTGGGAAGGGACTATAAAGCTCATTCAATCCCAAATCCCCTGCCATGGGCAGGGACACCTTCCACTGGACCAGGGTACTCAAAACCCTATCCAACCTGTCCTCGAATGCTTCCAGGGATGGGGCAACCACAGCCTCTCTGAGTAACCTGTGCCAGGGCCCCACCACCCTCAAAGGGAAGAATTTCTTCCTTTAATCTAATCTAAGCCTGTCCTCTGTCAGTTTGAAGCCATTATTCCTTGTCCTGTCATTCTATACCCTTGTAAAAATCCCTCTCCAGCTCTCTTCTGGCTGCTTTAGGTACTGGAAGGTGCTATAAGGCCTCCCTGGAGGCCCTGTATTTCTATCAGGGAATGCAGGGGTTTGCACTTTGTGTATCAGTGACTGGAAAGTGTAAAATGAGCTTTGCTTTAGTTGCCAGGCACAAGCTTTTCCTTTGCTTTTTCAGTAGGCAACAGAAGCCTCAGTTTATTTTTGCCATGTTCTTAGGGCTGTGCAGAAAAGGAATTAGGAGGTTGGTAATACAGACACTGAAGGGTTTCTGTGCTCAGCATGTTTAAATAGTGAAGTTTGTAGATGAAAAGCAAGGCCAGTCCTGCTGGCTGGTCTGTGTGAGCTCTGCTCTGCAGCGGGAATCGGCGCCACTCAGTGCCTTTGTAAGAGCTCTAAAGTGGGGATGCTTCTCCCCTGCTGATCCCATCTGAGGGCTGGAGAGATTTGGCCAGGCTTTATTCCAAGAACGAAATAAAGACTTTGTTTTTAACTGTGGGTCCTAGGGCTGACAGAATGTGCTATTTCAGATGCCAGACCTTTCCCTCGCTCTGTTTTCTGATGCTGAAATATTGCAAAGCAATGAATAGTCTTTACTGCTCCCACCCCAAGAGGCAGCATCTTGCAAGTGCTTGTAGCTGGTTGCTTGCCTTGGAGTGTGTTTGTGGGTGTTGTTTGAGGAACTGCTGTTACATATAAGTGACCTCTTTGAAGGGGCACGGAGCTGGGCTGGAGCAGCACAGCTGGTGATAAGAGCTGGGATGGCAATGGCACAACCTCTCCATCTTCATGCTTTGTGGAGTATGCTAATTGGGCTTTTGGGTAAGGAACAAATTGCAGCTCTCTAACTGCACTGTCCCCTGGGGCTGCAGCAGAGAGTACTTATCACAGCCTGGGACGGATGTGGGATGGTCCCCTTGGAGCAATTTCTGTAGGTCTCAGTTCTGAACGTCGGTCTCTTGATCTGCTCATAACTCAGACTTCTTGGTTGTGCAGTTGCATCTGAAATTTACCTTTGAGCCTTTGAAGTAAAATGAATCCTGAACAATTCTCTGAATTCAGAGCTTTCCGCTGAGAGTTATGTCTCAGTGTTTAAAAGAAATGAATACTAGCTATTAAACATCTGAGCTGCTAATTAAATGGACTATTTCTATGTTATGTGTAAATCCATCCATATCTTCACTTTGCAGCCAAATAGAATTTCATTAAGGCACTTCAGTAACTGTAAAGGGACAGAAACAGCATTTTGGGGTATTTTGGGTTTAGTGAATTATGTCACTGTCTTGTAGTGATTACTAAATACCTTAATGATATGTCTGGTGGAATTTATTCTAGTTTTGGCAGGGCCATTAGGATGATAAACAGCTCGGCAAGGAAGAGTAAATTACAGCTGAGTTCAGAAGTGGTGCTTGAGTCTCTAAGTCCATAGTTGCTGAAAGTTATTACAAGGATGCGTAAAAAGATCTAGATAACTTTGTGTACAAGTCTATTTGTCAGACATAATGCACATCAAACACTGACTTAAGCTGCAGCTCCTTTACACGATCAATGTGGAAAGGCTCCTTTTCCAGCTTCTGTTCTCATATTTTTAGTTAGCAGCTAGCATTGACTTTGGTGTCCTGGGTTTTGTGCTAGCTTGAAGAGTGGATGCTACCTAGTGGTTGAGGCAGGGGACTGAGTGGAGGTGACAAGTCAGGACACCTTGCCTCTGTTCTTGCCTCTTTCTGCTTGGTTTGTGTCCTTGAACTGAAGCATGTTTTACCTTTGGTTCTGAGATATAGTCAATTACACTGCAAAACAGTGAGGATGAGACAATTAAGTTATCTAAGGGAATTGCACAATGATTAAGCCTTAATTTGCTTTGTGGTTTCTTTGTTTCTCATTAACCCTGCTGAAGCAGGACCTTTGAAGTGAAAATCAGAGGTGAATATTGTTTTTAGAAGTGTAGAGGACTGAACAAGTCAGCTGTGACAAGGCTTTGCAGGGCCCATGGTTTTATGCTGGCCTGGGTCCTGGGTAACAGGTTGTCACACTGCTGCAGCCCCCTGATTCTTTTGATTTTTTTTTTTTTTTCTGTAACAGATCAACTGTTGTGAGAACAGTCAAAAGCAGTGGGGGAAAGATCAGATCTGCAGGCCATGTTTAATTTGCTTGGATGTGCAGTTATCTGTAACACATTAGAGTCCAGTCAAGCTCATTTATAATTTCCCTTGTGGTATTTGTGGAGTTGTTTCAATGCAGACGTAGGACTGATTTTATTTTGGCTTATTTGGTGTTCATACTAATATCTACTGTCTAATTCTAGTGTCTGCAGGTGTTGTGATAACTGAAATGAGCCAGTTTTCTTGGTGAAAATGATTAGTGACAATGAAACATCAGATTTGCTGCAATACTCTTTGGCCATAATGAGTAATTCTCCCTGTGGTGTTGGGCCATGCATATGTATTTGTGGACTGAACTCCTCCTGTTAAGTGTATTAGGGAGGAAACAGTAGGACTGATTCTTTTTCTTTGTTTCCCAGCAAAGTGAACAAGACTAATTTCACTGAAAGCTGTGGTTATGCTAATGTAGCACTAGTGTAGGCAGAGAACTGGGCCCAATCCAGTATGATTTGGTTTTATCAGTTAGAAATTAGGACTGTTGGAGGTTTAAGTGGCAATAAAAAATGAAAGTGAGAAGTGATTTAATGATAGAAGTATAAATAGATCTTTTTTAAAAATTGGAGATTGCTCCAGCAGTTCACGTGTAGGCAAAATTAACAGTATCTATGATATTTGAAAGGGGTGAAAATATACCATGTTCAGCTGACATGGGGCTAGGGACTTAGTGGGAGTTGGCAGGCAGCAGCCCTTTTAACAAAGCAATGTAGGAGTTATAGTCTGTGAGGCTGGGGGTCAATCTGTATCACAATACCAATTCCTTCTGGTATTAAAAGATCACTTCTGTGCTCTACAAAACTACATCGTGTCTGTATTGAATATTCATAAATACAGTGGAAGACTCTATTTGGAGAGAAATCAGAGATACTACATTAATATGTATATACACACATACATATAAGCACACACAGGTACCATTGTTACTGCTAGAGCCTCTCCGTTTGAGGAAAAGTAGCAGTGGCTCTGTGCACTAGTGAGAGATATATTCATGCAGAAAATGTGTATTTTAAGCTACAGTGAAGGCCTGTCAAAACTGAGGCATAATAGCTTGTGTTCTCAACAAGAATATCTCATCACTTAGATTAGAACCATTTAGCTTGGAAAAGACCTTTAAGAACACCAAGTCCAACCAAGCTCTGCAAAGTCCAGCACTAACCCATGTCTCCAAGTGCCACATCTGTGTGTCTTTAAATCCTTCCTGGGATGGTGACTCCACCACTTCCCAGGGCAGCCTGTTCCAGTGTTTGACAGCCCTTCCAGTGAAGGAATTTCTCCTGATATCCAATCTAAACCTCCCCTGGAGCAACTTGAGGCCATTTCCTCTTCTGTTGCTTGTTACCTGGGTCAAGAGACCGACCCCCACCTGGCTACACCTTCCTTTCAGGCAGTTGTACAGAGTGATAAGGTTCCCCTTGAGCCTCTTTTTCCCCAGGCTAAACACCCCCAGCTCCCTCAGCTGCTCCTCGTCAGCCTGGTGCTCCAGACCCTTCCCAGCTCCGTCCCTTCTCTGGACACGCTCCAGCCCCTCAGTGTCCTTCTTGTCATGATGGGCCCAGAACTGGACACAGGATTTGAGGTGTGGCCTGACCAGAGCCCAGCACAGGGGGATGGTCACTGCCCTGGTCCTGCTGGCCACACTGTGGCTGATACAGGCCAGGGGCCATTGGCCTCCTTGGCCACCTGGGCACAGCTGGCTCCTGTTCAGCTGCTCTCTACCAGCACCCCCCAGTCCTCTTCTGCCAGGCACTTTCCAGCCCCTCTGCCCCAGCCCTGGAGCACTGATGGGGGTTGTTGTGTGTGCAGGATCCGACCCTTTGCGTTGCTGAGCCTTACAGAGTTGGCCTTGGCCCATCAATCCAGCCTGTCCAGAGGCCTCTGCGCAGCCTTCCTGCCCTCCCAGCCAGCTCGGTGTCATATGCAAACTGAGTGAGTGTGCTCTTGATCCCCTCATCCACATAATTGATAAAGATAATAAACAAGACTGGCCCAAACAGAATTTGTCACAATTAGCTGTAAAATTGCATCCACTGCTTCGGTTTGTCAGCCAGACTGAGTTTCTACTGCTTCCAAGTCACTTGGGAGGGATTTTATGTAGATGGGACGAGATGCATGAGGGGTAAATGTTTTGCAGACAATTTCACAGCTGCTGTAAAATTATATACTCAATTATATTATCTGCTGGGTTTCATTATTCAGAAAGATATCTAGAGCTTTTGTAACCATCCTTTTCTAAATAATTTAACTGATTTTAGGACTGTTGTCGGCTGTGTGAAATTCCACCTAAGTGCTCATCCCTGGGCCAGCTTCAGGCAAGCAGCTTGTGCAGTGACATCTTGACTCTGCCAGTGCCTTACATACCTGTTTCCTGCCCTGTCACTGGGGTGTGGGTGATTTCAGTGCTCAAATACAGCCCTAAAATGACATATGGAGTTAGGCAGGAATCCTGAGAAATATGAGCCTGAATTAAGAGAACACCTCAGCACTGGACTAGGCTGGGCATGGGGATCTTTGAGCACCTGCCTGGCTCCCACTGCCCTGCCTTTGGCTCTAGGTGAGATACCAGAATATTATTGTCAGCAAAGAATAATTACCCTGGTGGTAGTCCTTTTTGTAAAGGGAAGTGCAATCACTTCTTCATTTGTCTTATTTCTGATATCAAGCTGGTTGAATAGGTGAAATGAAGGTATTGTGGTTTAGGCCCCCTATTCTGTTACCAGTGTGCAGAGTATGAGCCAAAGGGGAAAGGTAACACCAGTGAAGTCTGCAAAGAGGATGGTGCACAGGGATTGCTCTGAGGACTCCCTGGTCACGGGATTTATGTGCTCAGTCAGACCAGAGCTCTGCAGTCACTTGTGCTGGTAGCACCATCCCCACTGGCTTGGCCTGTGGGATGCAATTCTGCCACAGAGTCCTCTGCAATGCCCAGCAGTGCTTGGGAAAGTCTGTGGAAGAGGCTTTGGTAGCCAGCCAAGCCCTGGTCAGCCCTCACTTGATATCTATTTTTGGGCATTTTCTTGTTGGAATAAAATGTGCTTGGGATTCTAGTGATAGGAAATGGAGACTAAGGAGTCTGAAGGAAAGACTGAAACATAGCAGGATTACTGCTCCTTGTTTCCACATCTGTCCCCTTAGCTGTACCTGGGCTCCTCCAGATGGAGGGGATGCCTGGAGCATCCGTGACCAGGTGGCTCACTGTTGTAGGACTCCAGCAAAGCTGAGTGCAGGAAAAGCTAAAAAATACCAAGCAGGTATTTACAGTGATGAAGTGAAAAAATGCATTTATTGATTACTTTTTAAGGTGAATCAATCTTTAAAAGAAGAGCCAAAAAGACTTTTTATTATAACATTATTAAGACTTAACTTGGGCAAACTGCCATTATAGCAATTACTGTACTTTGGTGTTCTTAAGGCTGCCTATGAGACAGGGTTAAGAGGTGAAACGATTTGTTATTTCCTCTACTATCCAAATATAAATTGTATGTCCTGTAACATTTGGTAAGGCTAGACTTTCAGGGAAATCAGAAGCTCAATTATTCATGTTCTATATTAACATCAGTATTTCATGGTTAAGAGGCATTTATGTGAGCCTGGTGAGATTTTTAAGCCTCCTTTATTTTGTGTTGTATTTAGGGAAAGACTTTAACTCTGGAAACAGACCAATAGACTGATGCATGGGCTTAATTCATGTGAAGTTGTTCTGCTCAGCTGGAGCTTTAAAACAAGATGATGGGGCCGTGCTGTGCTTGATCCTCATCCTGGTGCAGATCCCTCTTGTGGCTATGGTGTGGGACATGGAGCTCTTGAGAGATGATGGCAAGTCTTGCTGTTAACTTGTCGGGATGCTGGAGCAGGTCCCATCCTGGGTGATGTCAACTCAGCTCCTCAGTTTTGAGGATTTTGTGCACACAGCTACAAATTTTGTCGGTGCCCAGAGGGAAGCTTCACTGAAATACAGGTCACAGAGTCCAGCAGTCTCACTCAGACTGCCTTGTTCATCTTTGGGCTCTGACCTTGGAGAGTCGCAGGTTGCCACATTTGTTCCCATCTGACAAGTGAGATAGAGTTGGTTGCTCTGCCCGTGTACAAAGATGCTTGGACTCATCTTGGCTCTCCTGTGTTTAAATTTATAACCCTGAACTTGAGTACCTACTGTGAGGAGAGGTTTAAATACCTGGAGTAGCCTGAATTCCTCTGTGGGTGAGCACCATAATCAAATTTAGATAAAGGGAAAGAGCATTTCCAGGAGGAATGAAACCTGGTGATTTCTACAGGGGCAAGGTTCACGGAGGTAGGCAGAGAGCTTTCACTGCAGGACTTGTTTTGGTGTTTTATCCCTGCAATTAGCATGTCCTCCCTCTGGCAAGCCCTGGTCCCAACACAGTGACGTGTTGAGGGGAGAGCTTGTGACACAAGAGGGAGATGCACCAAAACCCTTCATTTCTTCCACTGAAACACTCCAACGTTTCTATTAATGCAAATATTTCCCTATTTTGAGTTACCTTTCTTGTCTGCACTCTTCTCTCTGTTGTATTAAGGAAAAAAACCCACCAACTGCTTTTTTGCTAATCTGATTATGATCAGGTCACAGCCATTCAAAAAACAGAACAACAAACAACCAAACAAAACAAATCCTCTTTCTGAAATCTTCACTTTGTGGCATGGTTCAGCTTTGATTTTGATGTTTTATTAGAGCAGCAGTGTTCACACTGCTGTAATCAAGAGGCCAATTGCTGCTTCAGTACAAAGCTTGATTCCCAAGAGTCTCGTAACTTGCCTGTTCAACAAGTAAATAGCTGTAGTCCTGCAAAACTGAGGTATTGTCTTAAAAGTATTCATGCTTTCTCCTCCCTTTTCCTCTCTGTTCACCCCACCCCTTCCTACCACCAAGGCTTCCCCAATACTCCTGCTCAAATTCAAGCACACTTCAAGCAAGCAAACAGTTGGTGTTGGCCAAAGGAATGTACAGGAGGTCAGCCTGGTCATGGGTCCTGCCTGCATCCCCACCGCTCACAACTGCAGCCAGCTATGTCACACACTGTCACAGGCAGAACAAAACTCTATCTTAAAACCAGAAAGGCAAACCTAACCCTTTCCAGCTGCTAGAAGGCTCTTCTAGTGACTCTTAGTTCCCAGTGAAACTTGCCTGCCTATGTCAACGTTCAGGGTTTTTTGCACTGTTCTTCATCTTAGATAGCTTTTCCCCTTCTTCAGTGTGGTCATCTTGCTGCTGTATTTCAATGAAGTTACTGTGTCTATCCTTACTCATGCCTTGGTTAATGCTGGGCAGTCCTGTTTCCAGGTCAGGTAATGCCAGAAGTATAAAACAGGAGAAATGAAGCTCTTGTGCTCTGCCTCCCTGTGCTGTGGGAAGTTTTGCTGGGAGCAGCGTCTTTTCCTGCCTTTGGGAATAGGTGAGGGAACAAAGGGGAATACACACAGCTGGAAATGTTTCTTCTGTTTCTGTTGTGCAGAGCTGTCCTGTGCACATTTCACTCAGTTTTAAAAGCATCAGTGGCATCTAAACAGTTTATGGCAAGTGGAAAAACAATTCAAACTTGAATACTGCTCTAGGACTGAAGATGGCTCCTGTCTTTTTGGGCCTCTTCCTGCTGTAAGAGCTGAAGGCTCCTCAAAGGGTTGCAGAAGAGCCTTCCAGTGTGCTTTGACTGACTTTTCAGTGATCCTCCTCAATGCTCCTCATTCATGCTTCTAACACTCCGCAGTGTCAGAAATGGCACTAAACATTAAACAGAATCATTGGAATGTGCATACAAGTTTGCCCTGGCTGCACACTTCACACCTGTAAGTTTGGTTAAATTAGATGCTCCAAAAAAGGAAAAGATTTCTTCTGCCAGTCTGCTTCAGAGTCAATTGAAATGTCTAATAAGTCAAATAATTTTTTGAAAAATTATGCTTATTTCTGCTGTTGTCCCCAGGGATATATCTGTATGCAATACTGACTGACTACAGCAGTGCACTCTGGAGAATCTGCACTTTTGTGTCAATTTTCTATTCATTAGCTGCTGCAGCTAACACTTTCTTCACATCTTTGTCTTGAGTCACTACATTCTATTATTTGAAATAGGGTTTGATTCTTGATGTGTTCTTGCAGCAATATCCAGTATCATTAGGCTTGAACTTAGCTACAAGCTTAAGTCTGTGTTCCATTGCTAGCACTAATTGATGTCAGTTTTAATTTTGTGAATCCCTGACTACTTGGATGTGTTTGTATATATACAAATATAAAGAATGCCTGTCTAAAACATCATGTCACTGGTGTTTGTGGGAAGCGCTGGGATCTCCTGTGAAGCATCTTAATTAGTTTTGCCTTTCATGTTGACATCCTAAATTCTAGGCTTGAGTTATGTATCAGATTTTTTTCTCCCTTGTTTGTCAAAACAGAACAACTTCTTTAGAGCAGAACATAATGCAAATACTAATTAAAACTGACAAGTCAAATTGATGTCACCTATTTTTAAGCGGAAGAAAAAAACTGACTAAGAAAAATCTCTTCTGCCCTTGTTGAAGTTGACTGAAACATGATTACTGAAATCTGTGAGCACAGAATGAAGCTCTGTGTTCTGCTTTTGCTGTTTCTTGAGGCAGGATCAGCCATCCATGACTTGAGAGAGCAGAGCTGTTGCCCACGGGGGCAGGACAGCAATCCCAGCTCCCAGCTTGCTCTCAAAGCTGCTGTGCTGCACTTGCCGAGGGCTGGCGTGGTGCTCTCTGCTGGCAGATGGGCTTTGGCCAGATGTGATCCCACAAGCTGATCTCTACAGATTGCAGATGTGAGTGTTGAGACTGGTACTGATCAGCCCTGTCCCTCCAAGGTGCTCTAGAGATTGCTGAGAATGAGCTCCCTGGTTTGAGCCTGGCAGTTTGTGTCGTGCAGGAGGATGGCCCATGCCAGCCCAGGCAGAGTGGTGAAAGCAGCCTCGTTCTGCTGCTGTTGGCAGGGGGAGAGGACAGGTGCTGCCCACAGAGAAGTGGCTGTTGTCACAGCTGACAGGAGCGTGGGAGCCCTCTTTGTGCAGCAGGGAGTTTGGATGGCTGATAATTACTTCTTTCCCTCCCTCCCTGGGAGACAGAAGGTGTTACAGGCACCTAATTATCATGAAAACCTAAGGAGTTTTTTGGTTTAGATCTGGTTTTCTTCCAGCACAGAGCACTGCATCATTTCCAGTGCATCCTGGTGGTGTGCTGGTGGTGTTCTGCTGTGGAATAGCCCAACAAAAATTAAATACCCACACTTATTTGGTGAGGTGCATTTTCTTGATGGTGAGACAGGTAGATGCTAAGAACAAAAATATTTCCTATGTGGATAGACATCTCGTGTTCAGTGCAACCCTAGTATGCATAAAACTTTATAAAAATGGAGATATATATTCTGATCATGTCTTAAAAGAACATTTGTGGTATGATGATCAGTGCCTTGCATTCCCCTTCAGTCTGTATGCATCTGCTAATGATAGCTACTATTTATATGGCTTTTATTTTCCCATGTCTTGTGAAGATTCTCCTACTGCTCTCCAAAAGCCTGGCCTTACTCTTAACCACCCCTGGGAGCCATCACTCTCTTAGAGCAGCTTCAGTGCTCAGCAAGTTGCTGAGTGCTGGAACTGTCCTTAGGTCAGTGGGGTTTTTTCTTATTCTACTCCCATCCCTGTTTGGTTGGGAAGTAAAGGCTACTAGGAAAGAAAGCCATTGCCTTTTATTTCCTCCAAATCAAATACAGTTTTTCATTGTCATGATGGAGTATTACCCAAGAAATACCCATTTTTCATGTTTGGCTTTTTTTTATGGTTTAAAAAAAAACCCCACCCCTTCTTTCCTCCTGAACCCTTGTAGCTTATTGTGCTGTTGAAATGGGTTGACTGTCCGTGGCTTGAGAATGAATTTCAGACAAATATCTGAGTATCTTTTTTAACTAGAATTTGTACTTCTTGTCAAACTTTTAGACTAAAACTCTTGTAAACAAGCCTTCCAGAGCTGCACTTGCTGAGGGCTGGCTTGGTGCTATCGGCTGGCAGATGGACCTTGGCCAACAAAACACTTGAGAGAGGCTCCATGACTCTCCTGGGAAGCAGACTGGTGTAATCCATTTCCAGGGATGACACTCAGGGCAAGAAGGAAGCAATCTGCTGAAGGCAAATAATGGCTCCCTTTTTTTTTGGTGTCTGGGCTTCTTTGGGGTGAATGGAGTATCTGTGTTTTTCAGATGAGGAATGAAGGCCAAATGCAGGGCTGGGCTGGTGCCAGTTGCAGTTTCTAGAGTTTAGGTCTGGAACATGAAATGAGCTGCAGTGAGGCGTGTGGAAAATCAGATGTCTCGAAAGGCAAAGTGGTGATCAGTAACCTGAGGAAAGTGATGTCACAGGAAATACTGGGGACACTGTGATCTGCAATCCTCTCTCTGTATAAGGCAATCACCCACCCTGGAGCTGCAGGAGAGGCTCTCTGCCCAGGACACGAGGCCTGTCTGCTTGTGCAGCAGGCACCTCTGCTGCCACCCAGCTCAGATCTAGCAGTCACTGCTGTTCCCACCACCTCAGCTACCTGAGAGGGACACTGTCAGGGCTGTGAAAAAGCAGATGTGAAGTACCTGATGTCAGCCAGCATGAATGCACATCTTTCCCCTTGAGATGCAGCAGTGAAATTCAGGAAGAGGTGGGTAGGTGTTTAATGACACCTCCTTTAGAGTATGGCAATGATGCTGCGACTGAGCTTCGTGGGGCAAGACATGGTGGTAAGAGGCACTGGGGAGCAGGAGGAAGAGCAAATGGCTCTGAGATCTGGAATATACATGAGCAGATCGATGGCTCTGTAAGGACCTTCCCAATGGTTTGTGTTCATAACAGGCAAACTGCCCCAGCAGCAGCAGCAGGAGAATAGAATATTGAATACAAAGCTAAGGAGAAAAAAACATGTACTGCAAATGAAGTCTTTGTGACCCTTAGGGGGCTAATTTGCTCCTAAGTGAAGCCCCATGTGACTTGGACCCATCTCCAGGGAATCACCGTAGTACAAGTGTACCAGACTTTATGCCACTGATCACCAAAGGGTTGGTGAAATCAGCTGCAATAACTGCTAAAGACCTGATCCTTATTTACTGGAACAAGGTGACAGTGCAGCCATGCTTCTTTACATTTTTGAAACAGGTGAGCACAGAGGTGAGGGAGTTTTCTGGGCACTTCCAACTTCCCATCCATATTTTCCATTTCAGCAATGGGAAATAGAAGCTTTTCATTGTTTGATAGCAGTTATGAGTGTGATGTGAGCCTGTGTTACTCTAACAACTAATATCATATTAAAACCAACAGGCAAGAAACCTGTTTTTTTTAAGTAAGAGTGAAATCTCAGGTGAAAGTTATTGTGACAAAAACTTTGTCCTTTCAGCACCATCTGGGTTGGGGCTGGGTAAGGGACTGGATTTCTACACGTGACACAGGGCTGCACTCTGGCTGGAGCAAGTGAGTGATGAGTGGAGCTGTTGGCAAGGACAGTTGTAGGACTGATGGAGGAAGATGCTGCTGTGTCAGAGGGGCAGGCTGGGCTCTGGCTGCTTTTCCCACAACCTGTGTGTCCCTTCTCCTGCTCCAGCCCAACCACCACCTATGCGGAGCTGAACGCTTTTGCACCACAAACGCGTGATGGGAAGCCCAGATGCTATCACAGCAATGGCTTGGCTGCTGCAGATTGCTGTGAGCCTGCAGCTCTCCCCAGGGCTGCGGCATTTTCAGGAGAATAACTGGGTAAATCACTTGGCAGGGAGAGGGGGGGTCTAGAGCAAAGAGGGCTTCATGGCAGAGCACAGGCTGCCACGGCCCAGGTGCCTTTAGCTCCCCGAGTGCTGGACCTAGTGCCTGTTTTATCCTGAGACAATGTTTTTGCAGTCTCTTAGCCCATCATGGCAGTGCAATCCAGCTGACAAGTCACACTGGGATGCAGATAGATATGTCTGAAGCTGCAGTTACTGAGTGCTTTATTCTGAATGAGTCCTGGCAAGCAGCCCATGTGCTGTAACTTGGCCAGCTAACAGCATGCTCAGTGTGTGTGAGCTGGCTAGTTTAAGCCTCAGCAAAAGCAACTGGAAGATGTTCCTCAGACATACATAGGAGAAACTGTCCTTTTCCCATGGAATTGCAGCTAAGAGAATTATTCTTTGGCTCAGTTTCCCAAAATATGAAATTCTGAAATGTTGTCATTGCTATCTCAAGATCATCTGGGAGTAGCTCAGCCCACCTATTGTCAGCCCCCCATTCTTGCCAAAGCAGTACCAGCACCTTGGTGAAGTTCTTGGTTCATGACTGGGTGAAGCAGGGAATCCAGTTACCAGATGCAGAAAAGATCTGTTCCAACATCTGTCCAGCAGGCCAGTCACACAAAGCAGATGGAAATCACAGAGCTTATTTAACTGCACTGGGTAAAGTGCAGTTAAATTGCCAAAATATATGCCCGGCTTTGCACTTCATGTAGTTTTTCAAGGTTATTATTTCTGCTGCTGTGGTATTTGATTACTAGAGGTAGTGAAGCAAAGATTGTCAAAGATTATTAAAACAGAAAATGTTGCAGGTTTAGATAATTTGCCAGTAATACTGGAGACATGAGACTACTAAAATGCTGCTGTTTTAAATTGTTGTTTCATAACCAGCTTTGCACATGAAGCCCTGCTAATAGCCAAGATACTAAAAATTTTGTATAGTGATGTCTTCTTAGAGGTGGGGGGTGTAGTTACACTGTGGGTTGAATGCTGTTATTTTCTAACTACTGTTCAATTACAAATTTTCTGATTCTCTCTTAACACTGTCTACTGCTTTTCTTGCTCTGTGGTGTTCTACCTGGCAGAAACCTCCAGCTTTCTCTCCTTAACTCAAGTAATGTTCAAAGTAGAGTATTGTTAATAATGACACCACGGATATGTCTTTCTGAAGGCAAATATTGAATGTTCAAGACTAGAAGACCCAAGTAGAGACCAGCAATATTTGAACATAAACTCTGGCATCAGTTTAGGTTATGGCTTTATTGCTGATAATCTCTCAGCATTGTCGAATGGGGAGTCCCTGAGGGTAGCTTTTCTTTTATTCAAGATGAAGTAAGGGACAGAATTGTCTGGAAATGGAGAGCTTAAACCTTAAACACTGGTTCATACATTGTTTTTTGAAGTGAGAGGCATTTAATATCTTATTTTTGCTCACGTGTACAAGTGTTACACAGGTGAAATCCAACTTTTGTCTGCTGAACTGAGAAAGCTTCTTTAGCAACCAGTGTTGGCAGCTGCTGAGGGCCTCAGTGAACTACAGCAGAAGCTGTTGTAGTCTAAGAAACAGCACTTTGGAGCTGCTCAGCACCTGGGAGCTCCTTCCATGTCGTCCTTGGGCCAGCTGAGAAATCCTAATGACTTGACCTCAGTATGGTTTTTAAAGCCTTCTGGATCAGGATCAAGGGTGGGTGTTGTTTTGCCCTCAAAATGCCTGAATTACGTCAATGACTTGGATTTAGTTGAAAACTTAGGAAGGAAATAGAGCAGTAGCAAGGGGGAAGGCAGCTGAAAAATAAAGATATGGCTCAGGGTCAGTGAGATGTAGAAATAATCAACATAATATTTTTTGAGATTACTATTAATGCTAGAAAGCTGTGTCTAAATGAAGACTACTTTGACCCCTGATACTTAACCCCTGAATCGCTCAGTAAATCAGGACCCTGTGTTTGCTGACGTGCTGCACAGCTAGGTCAGGGATACATGACTTAGAAGGGGTGGCTTAAAGGCTGCCTCATGCCAAGCTGGGCTCAGCAGAGAAGGATCATGCCCTAGTGATTCAAAAATGAGGTTAATGTAGATCAACAGTCACATATTTTGTTGTTCTATTGTTTTTGGTTTTTTTCCCTTGGCTCTTCTATGAAGAATTTAAACATCAGGAAGTGGCTTGGTTTTTCTTAAGGAAATTCTCAGCACAGACAGATATTTCTATTGCAGGGAACAAAATTGTCGTTTCAGCCAGCTCTGCATTTGAATGTCACAAACATGCAGAACCTTTCTTCACTGCCTGGAACTTGCAGGATCTCTCTCTGCAGAGCACACATGAGCTGTGCCTCAGGGAGGGTTTGTATAGACTAAACTCTTCTCAAACAGTAAAAGGAGCAGAACTTGTGATGTGAGTGCCTTGTAGCATACATCCCCTGCATGTTTGCAGCGAAGGGTCAGACTTGGAAGGAATTGCTTGACTGGGTTAGTGAGACAAAAATCATCTTTTAGTCACAGTTCAAAATTCTGGACAAACTTTCTGGAAATCAATTCTCTGTAGCTTCTCCACCACAAGGGGTTGGAAGCTCAGGGGCCTGGTCTGCCAGTCTGTTCCTTAAAAATTATCGAAGATGTACAATCAAACCCTTGATTCAATTTCCTCCCGTTTGGCTCTACTGGTTCTGTCCCTGGGCTCAACCAGGGACCAGCAGTGATGGAGATGGAGATTAGTGGTGATCAATTGAATTTACTGGTTGGTACATTTCCAGTGAACTCAAATGGACTATAGTTAATCTAGTTTTCAACTATGCTTGTGTTGTGAATGCAAGTTAAAATTTACTTTATATCCCTCTTACCAGATGGCCTTACAGCTAAAAGTATCGGAGTGGGAGGAAGGAGATCTGGCATTAGTTTGTAGCTTTTCTACAGCTTTTCTATCTCATCCTGGCATGACTCTGTGAGGAATTCTCCCCAGCACAGTGACTTAAGAGCTTTTTTTTTTGGTATTTTTTCACATTTTTTTGGATAAGAAGAGCACACACGGTTACCACAGGTCAGTTTGCATGAAGTCACAGAGTCACAGAAGGACTTGGGTTGGAAAGGACCTTAAAGATCATCTTGTTCCAACGCCCCTGCTGTGGGCAGGGACGCCTTGCCCTAGACCAGGTTGCTCAAAGCCTCCTCCAGCCTCACCTGGAGCACTTTCAGGAATGGGGCATCCACAACTTCTCTGGACAATCTGTGCCACTGCCTCAACACCCTCACAGGGAAGAATTTCTTCCTAATATCTAATCTGAGTCTGCCCTCTGTCAGTTTGAAGTAATTTCCCCCGGTACTGTCACTCCCTGCTCTTGTCCAAAGTCCCTCTCCAGCTCTCCTGGAGCCCCTTTAGGTACTGGAAGTTGCCCTAAGGTGTCCCTGGAGCCTTTTCTTCTAAGATGTGGGGCACCACTCCACATGTGCAGCACAGGATGTCCCTCTAGTTGTAAGGGGGAGTTTGCACTTTTGTTTGCCCTTGATTCTGCATCAGATAAGTAGTGCTAGTAGGTGATATTTTTTATTATTTTATTGTTATTCCTATTATTTTTTTTCTTATTACCTATATTCTCAGATAAACCTAGAATTAACCTAGATCTTCTCTGATGATCAGGATGTTACCAGGTTCTGTGCCTCACTGACTGTGTAATAGACCACACAAAACTAATTAAAATGCAAATAGCAATGAAGGTTCTGCAGGTGAGGAAATGCTAATGTGTGTCACTAGTGAAGGTGGACATATGAAGATTTTCTTGCCCTTCTTTTTTCTCTGCTGCTGTTTACTTTCTTTATTTCCAAAGGCAAACCACCAGAAATGAGGTACTGAAAGGATATTTCACTTAATTTTTTTTCCCCCCAAGCTTTCATGTGGATGTCCAGATTAAGTCTCTAGTATGTATAAATTACATTTATAAAAAATTCTTCCCTGATGAAATGAGGCTAATTCAGATTCTTTGAGTTTTAGGACTCATTTGAATGCATAAACCCAGGTGTGTTCATTATTTTTTTAAGAACCCCTTTAATCTTCAGAAGGAAGTATGTTCAATAATTGTTGTTTGATGCAAAAATATTCCTACTTCTCCCTCGTTAGAGCTTATCTTTCCCATTTGCAAAATTCCAGGGCTGTAAACCCCTCTCACTTGAACACGTAATTTGTGGAATAAATGAAAGGGCAAAGAGGTGAGAGGAGCATCCCAAGGCTGATGGGCACACAGGCTTGAGGTGGAGTGTGGTACAACGACACCTGCAGGGTGCAGGTGAGCCCAGGGAATGGCGAAAGGGAGGAAAAGCAGCAAAACTGAAAATAGGCAAGATAGCAGGAGACTGCCCAGACAGCTGCTGTGCATGTTTGGTGGCTCAGGCTGCCCGTCTGACGCGGGCGATCAGCTCCCAGACCCGATGGGTGCTGGCTCACAGCACTACCCTGTAAGACGCCCGGGTAGCTGCAGCCTGGCGCTGTCCCAGGCTCACCAGGGACACGAGCACCGACGATCAGAGCGCGTCAGCAAAGGAGAGACAAGACGGGAAGGGACCTTTGCTTTGAACAATGAGCTTATTGGCCTCCATGCACAGGGAGCAAAGGCCAGCTCTGAGGGCTGGGACCAGGGTTTTATACAACTGGGAAATGAGGAGGAGCAAAGGGGACAACCAACGAGGAGGCAACATGAGGTGAGAGGGAATAAACGAAGAACCAATGAGGTACCCAGGAAGGAGGGACCTCCACACAGAACCAACGAGCAGTCGGATGCTACTGAAGCTTCTAGAACTCTATGAATAACAATGACAGTGTATGAATAAACATTAAATGAACAGTACAGGCTTTCCTGGGGGGTTCACTGCAACCTATCTATTGCCTGTCGGAACTCAGGGCTGCTGTCCACCATCCCTTAGGCACTGCGGTGGCAGCGCACGCTGCCACAAGTCCCTTCCCCTTGTAGGTGCTGGGATGTTCAGGTGGCCCAGAGAGGTGGTGGATGCCCCATCCCTATAAACATTCAGGGTTGGGTTGGACGAGGCTCAGAGCAACCTGATCTAGTTGAAGATGCCCCTGCTCATGGCAGTGAGATTGGACCAGGTGACCTTTAAAGATCCCTTTCAATCCAAACCTTTCTGTGATTCTGTGGTGCTGAGCTAGCTCAGTGGAGGGAGGACTAGGTCCTGGAGACTCCAATAAGGTCACCTCTGAAGCCAGTTCTTCCTGAGGCCTTGTAAAACTTGGTCTTGGTGTCTGGCTTTCCAAAACTGCCAGCTGGGAATGAGCACCATGAGAGGCTCCTCATTCCCTTTGTTTAGCAAGCCCCTGTCAAGGGCTGGGATGAGTAAACCACTCCCATGCATTTATAAAGGTGTTAAAATGACGTGGGGCTTGGCTCCATCTGGTAGCAGACGCCTGCATGTGTACAAGTACTGTGGAAAGAATAATCTCCTTCTAATGCTGAAAATGGAACTCTATTGGAAGAAAAAGTTGTCATGGAAGTTACTCTTCCTGACTGCAGCCTCACCCGTTCCTCTGCTGCGTGACTGAAGCAGTGAGTCATGCAGCTCCCCATGCAGTTTAAGCAGGAGAGCCTATGTGATGACATCTGATTATTGTTTTGTTTAAACAAATCCTGCTGGTCTTCAGCAAGCAAAACGAAGGGTTTGTTTTGATGCGGGGAAGATGTGTCAAGCATGGGGGTGGGGGGAGTGGGCTTGTTTGCCCTCTAACATTTCTCACTGTACAGAAAATACTGTCTTTTCCTTGGAGATGCTTCATATGTCATCCTGGGGTTTTTCTAAGAATCACTTGAGGTCCACAGAACAATTGGCTTCAACAGTTTCTGTTTGGAAGGAAGTTCTATCAGGCAGGAGAAATACGGATTTATGAGCTTCTTTTGGAGCCTGATTATACTCAGGACCAACTGTGCTTAGTCCAGTAGCAATGCATGAATTGTGTTGAAGTTACTGAAAATCCTTATTGTCATAGAGCAAGGCATGTAAAAATGAGAAACAACAAAAGATTTGATCTTGGTTTCTCTTTCTCGTAGAATCATCGAATAGGTGAAGTTGAAAATGATCTCTAAGGTCACCAAGTCCAACCATTAACCCAACGCTGCTGTGTTCTCCACTAAATCGTGTCCTCATTTTCCAAACTGACTGCTTGCATAAACAAAAAAACCACAAACCCACAGCTTTCGCTGCTGGAGGATTGCACAATACCCGACTACAATTTGTATTAAGTAGTTTATTGCAGTTTAAGGTAGATCTCGTGATAGACTCTTGGTGTGAAGCAGGCCTGGTTTGCTTTAGCTCACACAGATGAAGCTGCAGAAGCCAACGTTCAAGGCCTTCCAGCCCCATGTTTGAGGGCAGGGGGTTTCCAGCTGCGGGGCAGGAGGACAGAGGCTGCAGTGGGATGTTCTCAAGGAGGAGCTGGCACAAGCTCTCTGAGCAGGGGTGTCAGGGACCAGCCTTGCCTGCCCATCCTTTCCAGGCTGCAGGATGTATTTGGAGGAAAGGCTCCACTTTTCCTCCAGGCTCTGATGAAGTCCTGTGGAGGATGGCCACGCTTCCAGGCATGGCTGTTGTGCTCATCCAAGGTCATCCTCTGGGGCAGTGTTGATGAAGGCTTTGGTAGAGCCCACCCTCCATTTCTGACAATATTCTATTACCTTTCTCAAAGTAACAGTTCAAACAGCTGGTAATGGCACTGGGTGTGCACGTGGATTTTCCTCCAGCTCGCCTAGGTGGCAATTTGCTTTCAGGCGTTTTGTACGTTTTACCTTGTTCTAATATTCACCTTAAGTAATCCATGAGTTATAAAGAAATACGTAATACATTAATTATTCTGCTGGTTTGGGGGTTCAGAGCCAGGTAATGAAAAAGCTGAGGATCAGGCATAAATTCTGTTAGCCCATGATCAGTATTATTTTAAATATTTAAAAATAAAACTCCACCATATCATTCATATTAACTATATCTCGTATGTCATGATTTGGTGCTCGTGTCTGCCTTCTCAGCAGCAAGTCATTACATTTTATTGTTTAGGTTAGAAGAGAGTAATAAAATAAAATCTCTTTTTTCATAAATAACTGGATTGTATCATAAGACTATCAGCCCCGACTTGTTTTATGGCTAACCTTACTGAAAGTCACTGTTTCAAATGGTGGCATGAATTACAGCAGCACAAAAAAAAATGTCCTGATGATAGCAAAAAAATGATGGCATGTAAAATGTTTCTTGGAATTAATTTATTGACGTTGTGTCATCTTTCAATAAAATGAAAATCATACATCTGATGTAAAAATAATTAGGCAAGGCATGCAAATGATTATGAAATCCAAATCTTGTGTATTGATACTGGTTTGTTATATGGTTGAAAGGGTCTGAAAGTTTAACAAAGCTAGTTTATAGTGATGAACTTTAAAGTCTGAACTTCTGCTGAGATATCCCTTGTGAATTGTATCTGAATGAGAATTTACCACCTGAAAGAGATTTTTCACCTGAAAAATCACCTACATGTAACTTTTAGGGGGTTCTCTATGCTGAGAAGGCTTCTCGCAGGCTTTTGTTTCTGCATGTAAACTTCTTGAACTTTTGGATTCATGGAAATGGTATCAGTAACTCCAGCATCACCTTTCTTCCCTTTGATCCTCTCTCTTCCACTCAGTGCCCACCACCCTGGGCAGGGGTTGTGTCCCTGGATGAGCTATGGTGCTTCCTGGGCTTCTCCCAAGGTCACAGTGAAAGATGGACTTGGGGATCGGAACCTGACCCCGATTTCTCCCCACAGATTTAGTATCTCCAGCCTTCACCTTGGACACCTGGCTACCCTGGGAGGGATTTCTCCATGACACAGCACCTGTGTCTGGATGGGCTCTGCACCCAGCGCCTGCTCTCCCCGGAGAGCACGAGCCCTCCAGGTTATGGCAAATGTTTCGTGTGAACTCAGATGTTTTCCTGCCTGTCTCTCCTCAGGGTCTGCAAATTACCTTCCCCTGATGGATCCCAACATGTTGTACCACATCCAGGCTGATATTTTGATTATGTATTATTCACATTGTCGAAGAAATTAACAATTGGAGCAGTTGAAGCTTTTCAGGATATTTTTCCCCAAACAACAATTCTGTATTCTGAGTGCCAGCCAGATTCTCCATATGGCTAAAATGTACTAGAACAGAAAGACAATTAGCATGGCTTAATAAACTTCATGCATGGTTTGCTATTGCAATATCAGAAAGAAAACAAATACAGCCACTAGTTCTCCTTGGAATAACTCTGTTAAATTACTGTTGTTTGAAATGAGCTCTTTTATGGCTTATGGCTGATATCATTTGCATTGTGATAGGTGAAGCAGCATTCTGTATGTTTGATGCCTTTGGATTTGACACTGGCTTGCTTGGGTCTTGCATAAATCTTCTCCCTGGTGGGAGGGGAAGGCAATAAATTGAGTTTTGGTACGGATCAGAAAGCAATGGATTTGGGGGACACTAGGGCTCTATTCTAAACTCTACCATGCAGCACAACTTTCATTGATGGATTTTCAGCCTGTTTTCAGTCTTTGTCTATTTACATTTCTTGGTTAAATGTTCTGTTTTGAGAGCCAGACCTAGCTGGCCACACAGTCTGACTTTCCTCCTGTGTTTCACCAAATGGTGCAGTGCCCATGGTTACATTTGTGCTGGAACATTTGGTCTGTCAGCAGAGGATCCTGCTGAGCGCGCTGCTGATTGCTCCTGCTTCAGCATCTGCATCTGGTTTGTGTAGCACTGGGGAGAAAAAGTAATCCCCATGTGTCTGAATTGTGTGACTTAAATGAACTTTGCACAGAGGAGTCTGGCACTCAAATGCTCATGAGAGCTTGTGTTTGGGTTTTAGTCAAGCATGATTTAGAGACAGCTTTGTGTGTGTAGGAGATTTGCAGGGCTCAGGGCGTTCTGCTGTATATGATGGCCGTGAAGGTACTGTGAGATTCAGAGATAAACTGTGCTCTTGGGACATCGCTGACCCCATGGACACGGCCTGCCCATGGTGACAGTGTTCAGATCATGCTCTGGTAGGAAAACCTGCTCTGCCCACTACAGCTGGCTCCTTGGATGATGCTGAGTGTGGGCTACACACAAGGAGCTTCTAGTGGTGAGTCCCACAACAGAGCTGCTGCTGCTGGATCTCGTGCTCCCAAACCACTGTTCAGCATCTGGTGCTGGAGGAGGATGAGCTTGGGCTTTTTTCACCTCAAAGAATGGCAGATATCTCCTTGCTGCTGATGCAATCTGTCTTCTATGTTTCCATGAATGACAGTACCTATGAAAAATGTTTATTTACAGGCCACTGGTTTGGAGGCACTTGATGTTTTAATTAACTTTGAGGGGTTATGGTCAGAACAGATCACACAGCTATTCCCCAGGCTGATCTGAACCTCTCTGGATTCAGAGCACATCCACCCTAATGCCTTCGGAACACATGAGTGAGTTGGGATTACCAATGTGCATAGGATGAATGTTTCTATTACCCCATCATCGTTATCATCACCATTTTACTCCTTGCTGGCCAAGTGACAGTGTGGCTGTAATTAGTATTGATTGTGCAGGATGGCAGGAGCAATCGGGAAGGTGTTACATGAGAGGGGCAGGCTGTGGCTCCCTTACATTATTGCTGCTGGCAGCCTGTGAGTGCAGTGCTATTTGCATTTGTATATTAAAAAAAAAAAAAAAAAAGGAGGAAAATGCTGCTAGAAAGCAATCTCTTCCCTGGGAACACGTTTTCCTAGCACTCTGGGCTTAGGAGTTCACAGTTCAGCTCTGGCAGGATGTGAGTCTCTGGGCTGCTACCCACACCATGGGCTTAGGAGTATTTCTTTGCTCATTTCTGTTCTACAAAGGAGAATACTGCTGGTGGGAAAAGATCTCAGTCAATACAGTAAGTATGTAAGGTTTCTTACCTCGCCATGGTGAACGCCTCTCCCAGGCTGGTTTTCTTGGGCAGGAAGGAGATCTGCACCATTTCCATGCTGTGCCTGTTCGTATCCCTTACCCTGTGAGATGTCTGGTGGCTTTTCCCTGCAACACTTGTATCCTGCTGTTTCATGATGCGTTTGGTAGATTCACTCCTACTGCCAGTGTTCATTAAGAAAAGTAACAGCAGCAAAACATTTTCTTTTCGTGCAGCATACTGTAGCAAGCTGGCACCCCAGGTCTGCAATCTCTGTGCTTAACTGCTCGCCCCTTTACAGCTGACACCACGCTCTTGAAAATACTGCTTTGGCACCAAAAAAATGGCGTGTTTGCCCCATGGACAAACCTGTAGAGAGAGTCCAGAGCTCTCTAGCTCTGTCTCTGGGCCTCGGCCTCAAAGAGTCATTTAGAGATGTCTGGCAGTGGAGGAGAACCCCTCTGGCTTCACGCAAAAGCAGAGAGCAAGCAGAGCTGTGGGGAGGAGAGGCCCAGCCAGGAAAGCTTGTAGAGGTCCTTGTGATAATGCTGGGCTGAAATCTGCCTTCACTGCCTTGGCATTGCTCAGCAGGAGCTGCGGGATGGAATCAGAGCTGGTACAAACCAGAGCAAAGCGTGGCCGAGTGTGTGTCGGCTGCCTCTGCGAGCCACAAACCTGCTCGACTGAGAGCAGCCGAGATGAATGGCATGTCTGAACACAGAGTATAAATAATTGTATGGCAAGCTTAGTGCTCCCATGCCAGTGTGTATAAATATTCATATTATTCCATGAATCTGTCATTATGTGCAAGTGCTTCATCTTTCCAACTTTACTCCTGCCAAAAGTCCTCACTCATGGAAACACTCACTGGAGGCAATCAGATGATTGATGTGAGTAAAGGGCTGGGGGAGCTCTTCTAACAGCCTGATTTACAGCAGTATTTCATTCCTAATTTCTGCACACTGGGAAACAAAACCCAAACACAAACTCAGCTGTTTCTGAGAGACTTTCTCACTGTAGGGTTCTTACTTCGTGAGGACTGAATGAAACCACAGAGCTTTTCCCCAGTCACTAATTGTCTGCATCCGCTTATTATTATCAGTGATGCTGGTGAGGTAATTGTTGGGGGCTGAATTGTCTCCTGAGCTACTGCTTTCCACAGTCTCAGCCAGGCTCCTGGCACGGCTCATAGCCCACAGGAGTGGCTCCCCTGTTATGGGTTGTTATAGCTGTTAGTGCAGGGCAAAATAGCTGGAAGTGATGAAAGAGCAGAGCGTGCTCTGAACTCTGATGTCTCAGGAGCATTTATATGATCAAGAATCCTAAAGCTTCTGTCACTGAAGTTTTAGTGTGGCTGTATGGGACCCAGTCAGTCCCTTGCAGGTAGATCTGAGCACAAGAGGGGGAAAGCTAAGATTTTGGGGAGCAAAATCAACCACCATCTCGGGACTGCCCTTGAGGCCACCTGAGCTGGGGAAGCCTGAAGCAGCTGCAGCCTGCACAGCGCTCCTGGCACAGTCCAGGACTGCCATTCCACAGAGCCAGGAGTTTATGCCATGCACTGATCACATCCAGCCCCGTTTGCCTCAGGAGCTGGCCAGGAGTGTGTGGTGGTGTTTGGGTCTGCCAGCTCGGGCTCCTGCCTTATCTCCCTGGTATCAGCCTGTCTGGGGGCTCCTCTTTTGGAGTTTGGCACTGCTGGGGCAGCTACAGCTCCTGTTCTTGTCTTGGCTCCCATGGCCACTGTTGGGATGTCAGTGTTTAGGAGCTGCCTTGGCTCAGCAGTGGGGCACGAGGAGCCACTGGAAGGAATAATTGCAATGTCTGTATTTTGTGCTTGGTGCCCTTGCCCTTTGTGTACAAGTTATTTGTGGCCAGACAACTTTTTCTTCTCTTTCAGCCCTGCCAGGTAGAAATACAGGTGCCTGGGCATATCCTGTACTAAGCTCCTGATGCTCCCTGTGTTAAACTGGCTGGTGTTACCCACCACAGCAGGTTCAGATCCCCAGTGCTCACAGCAAGCCAGGGAAAATAAACAACAAAAAGTGATCCCCATTCCAACAAAATTATCACCTCTATAATATGACTTTAGACAGAAAGATTAATATTACTGAAGTTAATTTTGCCCTTTTGGAGTGCTGATTCCTGCTTTAATTGATCAGCCATGGATGGTAACTAATGAGGTGGTTTAAGTTGTTTAACAAGAGGAAGATAATTAAACATGACAAGCCCAAGTTTTCCTCCGAGTTGCCTATTAGACTCCCACCATACAAAAATGGAATGAGACAAAACTCTTCCTCCCGCCCCCTCCAACCACCCCAAGATTTCTCTTGAGTTGTTATTAGCAGTGCAGAAATATGGCAAGTTGGGTCAGCCCTTGCTTGAGCTGCAAGAGCTCTCAGACTCTTAGGAGGCTGTGGAAGAAACAAAGTGCTTGTGTAAAAGCTGTTTTTGGAGAAAGATGAACCTCCTGCCTGTGCTCCTAGGGAAAAGCTGAGGCCTTTCCAGTGCTGCAGGAGAGGAAAGTCCTGGGGCATCAGTCATCCATCCCACTGGTTGTGGTGGGACTGTTGTGTCCCTGCTCTGTGACAAGGTGGTTGTTTTTTTGTCTTTCTGGGGAGCCCCAGAAATATCTTTTGATCTTAATAACCCTTTTCTGGGTGTGGTCAGCCAAGTCCTGGCTCATCTTCCTGGGATGTGGAGGAGAAACTATGCAGTGCAATCAGTCTTCCCTTTGTAGGGCCTGAACCAAATCAAGGGAGCCCCTTATGGTTGGGACTGTCAGGCCAGGCTACAGGGTGACCCCTCTGGGATCCACAGGCAGGACATGACCTGGCCAGGGCACCAGGCTGGCAGCCCTTCTTGCAGGACATGTAGCATGCCTAGGAGAGGGCAGAGAGGGTGGTGAATGCAGCCTAGAGGAGGCACAGCCAAGCTTACAGAGCAGGTGGGAGAACCAGTGCCTGGTGTCCTCTCCTTGCATCCAGCCTGACAAGGTAGGGAATCCAGAGGGAGAGCACAAGTGTACTTAAAAAACTTCCACATTTATGTATCCAGCAGATTGTAATAGCTGTAATGCTTAAATATGCATTCACTCAAGCTATGGGTGAAATGTCATCTTTATTGCTTACTGGGCAAGCAGGACAGAGTGCTCATGCTGCAGCTCTATGTTTTCGTGCATTTCGTTCTTTTGGAAAACAACCAAATGTGCTGGACTGCAAGATAGGCTATTTGCTTGCAAAATATCTTTTTGCCATCAAAACTGATTTCAGTATTGAACACAGTTGCCCACCACTATTGACAAGTTTGTTTTGTATTTCTGTATTCCTCTACGCATTCTCTTCTTTGACAAGAACTTTGAAATAGCAGAGGTGGATGGTGCCTACAGCTCCTGCTCAGTTTGGAGCAGAGCAAAGGTTTGCATATTCCAGCAAGTGGCTTCTCTTTGTGGCTGACAGACAGAGGCTGTGGTGGATGCTGTCCCTCCGATCCATCCATGCCTAGTGAGGGAGCAAGGACCAGACCTTTTGTTCGCTTCCAGATGATTGTTGCCTCCTGTTGACAGCAGTGCTTGAGTAGACATCTGCCTGCCATCCTGGGCATGGCGTTTTGGGCAGAACTAGGTCCAGCCATATTCCAAATGATGGCCTGGGAGCATGAGCAGGTGTTACTGCCCATCAGCTGAGGTGCAGCATCTGACTGTCTGTGCGCTCCTGACTGACTGCAGATACCATCTTTGCTGAGTTTGGGTAAACCTCGAGTTGCAGTGGAGACACTGGAATAAATACAGGCTGATACTAGAGAGAGAAGGGATCAGCACTTTCCCATATGGCTTTCATGGTCACATGCCTCATCTGTACCATTTCTACGCCTTCTCATGCTTAAATATCGGTGTTGAGTGTAGAAGAGTGTGGATCAAGATGAACACAAATGCTGGTGCCAATTAAAACTCCCATTGGAGATAAAGGGTGTTGGCCGTTCTCCCAAAAGTATCCTTTTCTCTGTTTTCATGGTTGTGTAGGGCTGCTAATTTCCCCGTGATGAGTCACTGAAAGAATTTATAGAGGTAAGAGGGATTTCATGCTCTAAATATAGCCTCAAGTCAGCCCACAAGGAGCAGCCACAGGAGCTGGCTGCTGAGCTAGTAAATACAACTCAGTGCTGCTCCCAGCTCCTCCTGGCTGATGGGGTTTGAAGGGAGAGAATGGGGAGTTAGAGCGGGAAAAGAGTCAGTGTGTGTAGGCTGGGGCCACAAGACCTGAGATCACAACGTGGTGAGATAAATCACAAGTGCAGATGAAAGTGGGCAGCAATGGGAGACCTTTTTTTGATAGCTTGTTCCCTCCTTCAAGCAATAGTTAGATTCCAGCTGGCCACACCTTTCTTGGCAGTAGCTGTTACCTTCTGTAGCTTAGTTGGAAGAAAGGAATAAGGTGATTCCTTACCAGTTAACTCAGTACCTGCTTGGATCTTGGTTTTGGCAATCCAAAACTTTTCCCAAGTGTTTTGTTCACAATGATTTCATTGCAGCTGCTTGCTCACATCCCCTACATCGGGATGGGGGAGAGAATTGGAAGGGTAAAAGTGAGAAAACTTGTGAGTTGAGATAAAGGCAGTTTAACAGGTAAAGCAGACCAAGGAATTCATTCCCCACTGCCCATGGCAGGCAGGTACTCAGCCATCCCCAGGACAGCAGGGCTCCATCACCTGTAACTGTGACTTGGCAAGACAAACACCATCACTCCAAACGTCCCCTCCTTCCTCCTTCTCCCCAGCTTTATGTGCTGAGCATGGTGCCATATGGCCTGGGATATCCCCTGGGTCACTTGGGGTCAGCTGTCCTGGCTGTGTCCCCTCCCAGCTCCTGGTGCATCCCCAGCCTCTCTGTGGTGGGGTGGGTGAGGAGCAGGAAAGGCCTTGGCTTTGGGTAAGAGCTGCTCAGGAACAACAAAAACATCTCTGTGTTATCAACACCGTTTTCAGCACAAATCCAGACCACAGCCCCATACCAGCTACTATGAAGATAACAAACTCTACCCCAGCCCAAACCAGCACAACAAGACTACAGGTGATCTGAACACTTTTATTGCATTAGCTTTAATAGACTTTTCAAAGTTACCTTGAACTTAGTGCAGGAAAAAATTGGCTGCTTGCTTTATACTCTCTGAAATCCATATGATGACTTCAACCCATTTAGAAATCATTTAGGCAGAACTGGCTGTAAAACAAGCTAGAAATACTTCTGAGTTTAGGCAGACCCTAAAAGTCAATTTATAGGAACATTTCTCAAAGCAGAAATTATCTTCTCGGCAACAACCCCAAAAAATGCACAAAACTTTCTTGTCAATAGGAAAAAATGAAACTGTACATTAAAAAATACTTGATTCTTCATTAATTCTGCTACATTTTCATCCCTTCCCTGTGACTATTCCCCCAGGCCAGGGCTGGGCAGAGGCAGCTCCTCTCCCTCCACCTGCATAGCAGAGCTCACTTTCTCACGTAGGAGTGTTGCTGTGATCACGCGGAGTCTGTGAGCCAGAACAGACAATTACACAGGTATTTGCACACATCAGCTCCCTCCACATCATTTTTGCTGTGCAGCCACGGGAGGGAGGGTGTTTTGAACTACTTAGTGAAGTACCCAATGTGGGGGACAAAGCCAGACAACTGCTTTTTCCCGTTCTCCTGCCCCTGGTGGTGTTAGCTGTGATGTCTGAGTTGTCTATCGCTTTCGTGGTACTTATTTTGCTTTTCTTAATTTGCTTACCCTTTGGCTGCTCAACCACGTCAGTCTCGGTGCTGTTCCGAAGAGGTCATCTCCGGACCGCTCTTTGTTTGCTGTTACAAGGTCTCTGGGCTCCCGTGCCGTGCCCAGGCTGTGCCCAGGCTGTGCCCAGGCTGCCCCCAGGCTGTGCCCAGCCGCACGGGGTGCAGGGTGTGCCACCGCAGCCCTTCCCCGTGCCAAGCACCTCTGCTGGCAGCGCGCCTGGAGGGCGGCTCTGCTGATAACATTGTGGTGCCCATCAAACTAGCATGAATTAGAAGGCTCCTTTTGTAAGATTTTATCAATGCTCTTCGGCAGAGTTGCTGGCCGAGGCTAGCACATTTCTTTGTTTTCTCTGAGAGCTCAGATAAGACCCTTTTGACGCTGAAAGGTCCTGAGCTGTGAGCTCTGGTAAGAACAACACTTGCTCTGCTTTCACTGACCCCTTCCCCGAGATGTGGCTTGCTTCAGAACCACGGCCTGAGCTTGTTCCCTGCTTGCAGAGCAAATGAAACCAAGGATTCATTAATGTATTTATTTTCAGATGAAGAAAAGCAGCTCAAATGGGAGAACCCAGCGAGCAGAGAACACAGGGGGCCGAGGGATGCTCCACCCCAAGGGTGTATTTTGCTCCCTCAGGTTAGTGCCAGGAGACAAACTTGGTGTTGGACCTGTGTCCTGGGGGGCGCTGAGCCTCCAGACTTGCAGCTGAAATGATGTGTTTGAATTTTGAGCCTAATGCTGTGGTTTAGTTCCCACTTTAGTTGAGGGTAACACCTATGTCTTGGTTAAACAAAAGGTAAGGGAGGGAAAAGCATTTTATTCATAAGTTTATTTTTCTGGCAGTCTGGCGCTGGCACAAAGACAATGATGGAAACACGGGCTGGGATGAGGGGGTAAGTCACCAGGGTTCGTGTTCCAGCAGTGAGGGCAGCCAAGGTCAGCTGAAACCAATGTCAAAGCTCAAAGTGGGAAGGCTGCCAAGTCCTTTCTTCATCACCCATGCTGCTCATTCCTGCCCTGTGACCCCCAGGCTCCCCTGGCACCGGCAGAGGTGTTGGGAGGCTGTGCAGGGGCAGGACTGTGCTAAGACCCTAATGCAAACCAGCCTGCAGTAAAAAAACAGTTTTGATCTGAAGCAACCCTTCTGTACTGCTTTTCTCAGAGTGCAGGAGGGAAGGACAGGAGCGGGGAAGAACCAGCTCTTTCCTTTAAGTGCTGCTTTATATCAGCTCAAGCCAATCATGGAACTACAGTGTAGGCAAATGCACGTGGCTGTGTGTGGGAGCTGCCCTGCAGGCTGCCAGCATGGGACAGGGACCAGGGAAATGCACAAGAAATGTCATCTTGGAGAGGATTAGGGAGGCCTGTGGCAGCCTTTGTAGGTGGGCTGGGAGTGCTCCAGTGTGAGCACGGGCTGGAAACGTACCCTTTGACCCAGCATTAATGGAGTCCCTTGTTGCATGTGACATCTCCAAGTGCCCCACTCGTGACGTGGGCACACAGCAGCACGTGGAGTACTCAGGATGGAGCACCTGAGGGCTGGCCTGTGACTGCAGAGCGGGACCAGGGAGAGCTGTGGTCATACTTGGTGTTTATGGCTGAAAACACAAAAAAGAAGAGGAAATGCATCTCTCTAATTACATCAAAAACGAACACAGCTTTTTCATGACACCCTTGCAATGTTAAACTGGGTACACAGGTTTCTAGGAGTCATGGTTTTATTTTAAGGACAATTTAGAGCAGAGAAAGAAAAGGTTAAATCCCTAAATTTGAGAAAACTGCCAGGGAACCTGCTTTGCTTTTAGCATATCCTGGCTTCAGTTTAATCAGGTTTTCCATGTATGGTTTGGGGAGTATGATCAGAGTGTAGATCATAAAAGCATAGGTCATGGTTATCATCTTCTGTGAGAGGACTCTTCCCACCCTCTGCAGGCTTTGCTGTGTTGCACAAATGCTGCGTTAGGCTGTGTTTGCTCTCAGTGTGGAATAACTTGTTACTTTCTGGGAAATCAAAGAGCTGTTCTGCTGCCATGAAAGCCTGACTGTGTGCAGGGTCGGTGCTCAGGAGCATGGCAGGTCTGTGCAAGGCCTTCCAAACAGATTCTCTCCTTTTGTCACCCTGCTCTTGTGTGCTGTGGCTCCAGAAGGCCCATGCAGCCTCCTGGCAGCATTGTCCCCATCCACCCATGCAGCACCACTGCACCCAGCAAGGACTGCAGGGCAGAAGCAGCTTTATACTCTACTTTTCCTTTAAAACACTTTATTATTTAATTGCATTTTAATTCTTATCTCTTAGACTGGAGCTGGCTGAAGTTTTGTCCTTGGGTTGGAAGAGGCTTGCTATGTGCCTGTGGCTTTCACCGTCTTCCTTCTCTTGTCCCTGGCTCCCCTTAGCAGAGGTCTGGCTCTCCCTGTCACACCAGAACCAAGTGTCAGCTCTGGGGAAAGGGCATCCTGAGGGTCGTGCAGGCGCTGAGCAAAGCCTGACTGATTGCACAGGCTGCACTTGACTTCCAGCTGAAGCTCTGTTTGCCTTCTTAACCTTGCCCTCAGCAGCTCCCTTGTCATCTCCTCCAGCTAAGCGGGGCCAGAGCAGCTGTGATGCCTCTCTGACCTGCTATTGCTTCCCCTGCCCTCCTGGGAGAGGAGGGAAAATAGGGACAAGGAGGGTCCATTAATTTTGCCCAAATGCTCAGTGACTGTTACTGCTCCTACTTTCTTTCCTCTTATTTTCATTTTGTACCACCCTCCTGACATGTTTCCCTTGTAGGGATCGGTGTGGGGAGCTGGATGCTCTCAGAAGGATGCTGCAAATCAGTGTGGGGCACTGGTGCATCCCCGTTAGGTTGTGCTAACCAGTCCTCAGCATGTAACTTCTAAAAACTTAAAAAATAAAATAATTGCAAATTCTGCAAGTCAATACTTCCTTTTCCTTTCAAGTTTTCCTCCCAATTTTGCATCCAAGTCCTGAATTTAGTCCACTTTACTGGATTGTATCCAGATAGTGCTGTTATGATGTTGTCATTTTTTCTCTTTAAATCAAATTACTTTAAAATGGTGGCCTGTTGCCTGAGCACAAATATTTTGAATTTACTTTGGAAGATTTTTTTTTTTTTTTTGCTTTTGGCAACAACACTTCCCATGGATAATATTTTCTTTTCTCCCAAGTAAAGTCACTTTTATGGCCCACACAAAGTAACTGTAGCAAGTCAGAAAATAAATATTGTCTGTAGTCCAAAGTATAATTAACAAAAAACAATCGAGTGATGGCTGGAATATTTTTGTGCTGATGACTGTGATTTTTTTTTTTTTTTTTTTTGGTTATTGCTCCTGTTGTGTTTAGAAAGCTGCAACAGTGAATTACACTGGAAATATTCAAGATCAGGTTGGATTAGGCTCTGAGCTGTACTAGTTGAAGATGTCCCTGCTCATTGCAGGGGGGTTGGACTGGGAGCTTTAAAGTTCCCTTCCAACCCAAACCATTCTGATTCTGTGATCCACATTGAACAGGGTAAAACACAGGTGGTGCAAGTGGCAGTATTTACTTCAGAAATGGAACCAGAGTGTTTTCCCAACACTGAAATTTATTTAGGAACAGATAATTCCAATTTTTTTTTCCTCTAGTTCTTCGGTAAATATATTATCATGTTTATTATTGGCTTTATAGTCTGCTCTTTGGGGGGAGACAAAGTGTTTAGCAGCAGATCTCAATTTTAATGTGTAAGAGTCAATTCAGCTTAGAAGAATTCCCTTTCGCTAAATGAGTCTGTAATGTTTATTGTCTCCTGAGAAATTTGCTCAAGTAATTTCATTAGTAAAAAATTTCAGGGAGAGCCAAGCTCAGGAAAAGAAAAAAAAAAAAGAATGTGCTGCTGTCTTAGTTTAGTACAGTTCTGTGTCTGTATTTTTAAGTCACATTTTCATGTCTGAGGCCAGTTTTCAAGTGTGGGGACTGAGTTTCCCAGGGGTGCCAAGCTAGTACATCCAGCTGCCAAAAACATGTTGGCATTAGGCAGGTCAGGTCTGGGACCCCAAATTGACTTGGTGCCAGCCAAGCACCTACCTGCTTCTGAGTATCAGAGCAATATTTCCCTAACCAGACAGGTCTTTAGATTGCGTGGGTTGGTTGAGCAGTAGGTCCCTACTTTTCCTGGAAGCCTCTTGGAGAAGAAGAAAAGCCCTGAGCTCCTGGCTTGGCTGTCTGTGGGATCCCTGGAAGTAGCTGGAACCTTTTGAGTGGTGGCCCTCGGTTAGAGGTGCAGTGTGTCCCAGGCTGGGACCTGGCTCCCCTCAGCAGTAAAACAGCTGTGCACAGTGGTCTGGCAGCAGTGGCAGCAGCATCTCTGGGGTTTGGGGGGAGGATGGACCCTTCCCTGGGCTGACGGACTTATGCTGTGGCTGATCACATCAGCAAGGCAGGGACTGGGTGAGGAGCATGAAACAGAGGTGATAAACTATCAATTGTCATCATTCAATGCAGAGTTAATTAAAATTGTGAAGGGGCTGCCCCTTCATCTTCCCTGCCATGAGAAAGGTTTTACAACCTCTCTTCAATTCACCGTATTTAGTGGTGAATTAAAAATGGAAATGGAAACAATTTGCTGAGGCTCTCCAGAAGATGAATGATTGTTTCATGTGTTCACTCTCCACTTTCAGCCATGCTCCCCCTTTTATTGCTACTTACTGCTGGAGTGAGGTGGGTTAGGAAATCCCACAGCTGGAGGGGAGACCTCAGGTGTGGTGTCAGGGCATGTGGACCCTGGGCAGCTGGCACAACTTTGGGCTTTCATGTGTGCAGCTACAGAGCTGTTTCCTTCCCTCTTTTAATCTGGGTAATTTTCTCAGCTCTCTGTTCTCTGTATACAAAGATATTTTTGGAATTAAGCTCATGAAATGTTTTTTCCTTGGTGATTGATAGATAAATATCACAAGCTTCCGAGCAAATAAATTCCCCCCTCCTGCTTTCCCTGCTCAGCAGTCACCCAGAGGACTCATGCTGCTGCATTAATCTGTATGCAAGCAATCAGGTTGGTAATCTGTGCCAATAAAGGGATTTATGGCCTCTCAGAGCACAGAGGCTACATTCAATCTTGCTGACAGCACTAGGGTATGCCCCATTTAGTTGTCGGAAGACAGCAGGGTGTTTTTTCCTTGCTGACTTTAAAGTGATTTCTGTGACCTAAAGGACATGGGTGTGAGAGGACTTTTAACGCCCTTAGTACAGAATCTGTTTTGGAGTGCAGAAGGTGTCTCTAACACCTGCATGAAAATAATAACAATAATCTTTCATGTCCCTGAAACTAATCTTAAATTATGATCTGATGCCTGTACTTGCTGTGCTTGTCTATTCTCTTTTGATCTCTGCCTGTTATACCTTGCTCTCACAGTTGTCTCTGCCATTCCCAAATCAAACTCTGCATTATCTGGCTCCCCAGCCCGGTTTCAGTCACGTCCTTCAGCCTTCCAGCTCGGTTGTTTGGGTTTTTTTAAATTACAATTATTATTCCCTTATTTCATTTATTTTATTTCATTACTTGGTCACAAATCTACCAAGTGCCACAGATGTTTCTGAAGGATGAATGGAAGGTAACTGGGCAAAGTAAGGCTCGCATCAGCTGTCCTACCCTTGTTGTGTGGAGGGGTCTGCACTGCTACAGCGACACTGCTAGGCTGGAAATATCCAAAGGGGAGCAGGGTTTGAGACAGAACCTTCTTAGCCACCTATGGTGACTCCTTGTCCAACTTTGGGCTTAAATAATTCCCTCCATTTCACAGAGGAGGCTCTGCTGCTGAGCCTGGATGTGAAGGGGTTCCTTTAGGCCCTGCAGTGTTTGCTGCAGAGTTGGTTCTCTGGAGCCCAGACCCCGTTTACATTTGGGATATGGGCAAGGAACCTCTCCTCTTAATGCTGTGTCCAAAGATGTGGTTTCTGCTTTTTTGGCTGCCCTGGAAATGTAATTCTGCCTGAAGTACAAGCTTGCGCAGAAACTATTTTATTTCTCCACACTTGTTAAACTGGTATTTAAGCTGTTCAAACTTTGCCTATAGCTATTTCAGGTTCTTCATTAGATCTGGGGTGTGACTTTCAGCTACCTGAAAGTGTTGTATTAAGTGTTGACCTGCTGTGAATGTTGCACTAAGGCTGGGTTACACTAGTTTATTATTTGGAAGAAACTGGGAGAGTCTCTCTATGCCCTCTGACAGATCCCAGGAGTAGGTTGTAGGATGGTCAAGACCGATGAGATGTCCCAGCTCAGTGGGGTCAGGAGGACCATCTACATAACATGTGTGTCACTGGGGGCAGCTTCTGTCAACAGTGGACTTAGAACAGTGTGGAGTGACATTGTGTCTTGCAAATCTAAATTTAATCCAGATGACATTTAGGTGATATTTAAATGAAAGCAGTTCACTGCTTTTAAGAGATTGAAGGTGTCAGAATGCTCTTGGAGCGACCAAACTGACTAGAAAGGGGGAGGGAAGGCTGTGTCTGAGAAGGACAAGTCAAAGTAGAAAGGGAGGATGACTTTTTTTGTTTTCCTATCAGCAGCAGGGATGTGGGAGTCCAGCCCCATGGGATACTCCTGGAGAGATCTGTTATTCCATGGAATTTCACCTGTAACCACTTTGTCCAACGCATAAATCCTGACACCCTCTTATACTCCATTACTGGAGTACCTGCTTCAGACTCCTTGGTGTGACAACGCAACCAAACTGAGCAACAGGAATAAAATCTCTAGAATTTCCTTGACGTCATCCCTCCGTGCTTCACCCCGTGCAGGACGCAGCTCCTGTGAGCTTTTCCTCCTGCTTCAGCACACAATCACTCCTTTTCACTTTGACCTTTTTATTAAAACTACCAGGAAGCTCCAAGACTCTGGTTGGGATGGAGCCCCTCCCATGTCTATAAACAGTTTAAGAAAAATGAAATGCAAAGGTTAGTAAGAGGCTTGCAGAGACTTCGTTAAACAGGTGGCCATGTCATCGTTTCTTATTAAATAAACAGAGCTAGTCTGGAAATCATCCAAGAGACAGAGGTGTTGACATTCTCATTTTCATTGCTGCATTTCAAGTTTTAACTGTTTCTTACCCCTGAAAAACATGATTGTGTGCTTTTTGAGCATTAGTGACAGCACAGTGTTGTTAAGCAGATTTTCTGTCCCAGCACTTCCTGGGGGTGAGTGTTCCTCCAGACCTGTGCCTCCCATGTAGGAAACAGCTGAGGGAAGAGATTCCCCATGCAGTGTTAATTCAACAGGAATGAAAGGTGAAGTTCTGGAAGATGTCTGACAAAGCCAAAGATCTCAAAGCAGCTGAGCTTTCATACCTCTAGGAAGAGGCATGAAAGTGAAACTTGCTAGCAGAGGCAGCATATAAACCCCGGGCAGACAGACCACCTGGGACAACGGCTTCATCATTGGGACAGATTTTATTGAAAATGAAATAAGCCCCTCCAGAGAGGCAGAGGCGTTGCTAATGGCCCAATGCTAAGGCAGTGATTAACACAGCATTTATTTTATTTGCATTTTTTTTCTATTCTTTTAAAGCTATGTGGGGAAGAAAAACTTCTAGGGTCAGAATGAGGTGCAGATTTTCAGCACCATGCTCAGTTGAATGGATGCAAACATCCCATTAGCAGTAATGGAAATCAGTTGTCTAACCCAAGTAATTGAAATTGAATGCTGAATTTGCTTTCTTCCACAGTAGTAGGTCTGAATCCTGACTCTTGGGTTGCTGTTGGTAAATAAAATGTGTTTTGTTGCTACCAGGACTATGCATAAAGAAAATGTCATCTTCCAGATCTGAAGGTGTAGTGCAGCTGCAGTCATCAGGACTTTTTGGAAAAGGTCATTTGCCTGAGGAAGGTGGGGACAGGGGGATGCTGCCATAAGGGAGGTTCCAGGCTGTGTATGGACAGATGTGTGTGGAGCATCAGTTGGCGTCCAAGAGATTGTATTTACATGGCTCATCTTTGTTTCTTACTGAGGTGGGATTACACATTTCCCTGTTTTCTGAAAAACTACCATTGTGCTGTCCTGCTGTGGTTCAGGACATGAGCCTCCAGGCTAGGCATAAAATTGCTCCGGGCCAAGAATTGCTACTTTTTAAAATTTTAACTAGATTTAACAGGCCACCTTCTTCTTTTGGTAAAACTGGTTCTTCCTTGAGAGCTACTTTGAATTCGGTCTCCGATTCCAGTAGGATTTTAAGGTAGGCCAGGCTTTTGTGAGTAAAGGAGGACAGCAGTGAGAGATCAGCAGAGCCTTTACTGGCCCCAGATATTTTCCCCCAGTGGAACTGAGTAGCAGAGGAGTCTCCCAGCAGGTGACAGGCTTTGAGGACCATCGAGTTATGCATTTTTGCTCAGTAATTTGCACCTGCATGCCCTGGGGTACCAGGGGGAAGAATGCCCATCACTTCAGGAGGAATGCACTTAGCTGGAATATGAGAGTCAGTAAAATACATGGTGTCGATGCCCCAGGACTGGGCAATGCTGATTTGTCACAACTTCTGCTGGATGAATAGATCATTAATGTGGTTTTTTCCCAAAGCTGAAAGGATGGTGTATCATGCAGCTCTGGCAGTCTGGAGGCATGTTCAGTTCTGTCCATCAGCCCTTCTGCAAATGAGAAGGAGCAGTGTTGATTAGGACAGGCTTATGATTCCTGCTGTGTTAACACTCACATGAATAGCAAATACAATCCTAGTGGGTCAAGAAATTACTGTGAAAGTTGCAGTTCAGACATTTGGGTATGGCTGGGAAATTTTTTACCTTTTTTTTCCTAGTTTATAAACCTGGAAATGAGACTCTAGTAGGAATACATGTAGGACTACACACCCCTTGTCAGATCGTATTCTGCAGAAGCAGTAGGGCACGATCGTGTTTTTCAAGCTTGAAGGAAGTCAGTGTTGGTGATCCAGACATGGAACAACCACCCAGATGACAATGTTGGTTAGGTGAATGTAGAGAAGAATCTGTGCATTGAGTTTATCCTGGAAGAATTTGCAGGATTCAGGCACAGTTTGACTGTGAGAACCCAGGAAATGCATAAAGTGACATATTACGACCAGTTAGAAGGGTGACTGGTCCCAGTGGGCCTTTGTATCTTCAGGTACAAGAAAGGGAGGTGTCCAAGAGGGCTTGGCAAGGAGAGAATCTATACAGCCCTTTGTCCAACACATCTTTAGGAAATGAAGCCAGTCAGGCAACGCTCTACAGTAGCTCCTCCGTTGGCAGCACAGCTGGGAGAGACAGATGAATGTCCTTTCTCTGCAGAAGGATTGAAGCAAGTATCAGGCTTTGTAAACATGTTGTCTTCATTTCAGATCTAATGTGAAATTGGTTCTTTGGCCTGGAGTTCACAGACCTAATGAGGCTACTGCTACCTGCCAGCTGTTGGTGTCTCTTCTGTGTATCTCCTTAGTGCTGGCAAATCAAGAGTGACTTGCCTGAACTCGCCTTGCAGTGTGAGTGGGTTTCTAATGTTACAACTGCTTCTTGTGATTTTTCAGTTAATGGTCTTTCAATTAACTTTGATCTACATTGATCTATCCATAGTGCTGACTTTAGACCATGCTGTCCTGCAACACCAGCAGGCATAAAGTCACTCACTTGACTGAAAAACCGTACAGAAGCATGTTGAGCCAACAGGGTCATCTCTGTCAGCCAGAGCTGAGAGTTTCACAACAGAGTTATCTTGATGGAACATTCAGTTATGTTATAATCTTAATTCTTTTGTGTTTACATAGCACATTAGCCTTTCTGTGATTTTTCTTGGGTTCATGCAAGATTACGGTTTCATGTCCACCTGCTTATTCTGGCTATCTATTTTCTTCCAGTCGTCTGAAACACCCATAGCATTCCATTTGTCAGAAGTCAACACAGAATGATGCTAGTGGGTGTCAGGAAAAATGGAATAAAAACTGTTTCCTGGTGGTTTCTCTCTCCAGCCACATTATTCTGCTGTGAGATCCAGAAATGCTCAGGCACGGTGAAAAGCGCTGTTTGCAAAGTCTTATTTTACCTTAGACCCTTGTGCAAAGAGAGGTCCTTGGAGGCTCATGGATTTCACAGCTCTCCCTTGATTTGGGGCGTTAGTGATCAATGCCAATGTCAACTTTCTCAAGGCAGTTTTTCTCAGCTTTTATTTTTCTGGCAACTCTAGCTTATCAACTTTATAGAGGTGCTTGTGTTCCAAGTTTGACACTTATTTTCCATGGATGAATGTTATTTCTTCACAGCAGCCTGTAGCTGAGTGTAGGAGATTTTTTAGATCATTAATTTCAGGGAAGACTTTGACTCAGGTGTGATAGTTGAGACAATTACTGTCATTTGGTTGCCCACAGATTTATTTAGGCTGAGATACTGGCATCAGTTTGATCATAACTAGGTGTTCATAGGCTGGGGTGAACTACCTCTCTTGTGTAGGCCCCTGGTAAAAAAAATAGCTGCCTTGGCCATACTGGTCAAGGTCTTCAGGAGCCCCAGGCTGGCCCTGCATGTATACAGCTGTAAACAACAAAATAACTGAGTGTGCCTAAGAGGCAAATGAGTTATTGCTTGGCTCACCCCAAGTAGTCAAGACCTTCTGTGCCCTTAGCACTTGTGTTGTTTTGATATAACTGCACTGAGGATAGAGAACGTGCAGCAACGGGGAATGGCTGAACCCAAAGGACTCTCTGTACCTTACTAAAAATAGTTCATTTATTAAAAAAAAACCTGTATTTTTGCAGTTCTGTTAGAGGAATGATAGGACAACTTGACCAAACATATTTAAAATGTGAGCTTTGGGGTGGCGCTGGAGGATAGAAAGCACGTTGTTTCTGGTTGCAGTGGATCCAAATGAACACTTGGCATAAGTAATCACAGAATCACAGAACGGCTTGTGTTTGAAGGGACCTTAAAGATCAAACAGTTCCACAGTCCTTGCCACGGGCAGGGACACCTTCCACCAGACCAATCCCACCCATCAAGTCCATGTTTCTCCAATTTAGAAACAAGGATGTTGTGCAGGACAGTGTCAAACACTTTGCACAAGTCCAGGTAGATGTCAGCTGCTCTTCTTTTGTCTGCCACTGCTGTGACCCTGTCACAGAAGGCCTCCAAATTTGTCAGGCATGATTTGCCACTAGTGAAACTGTGTTGGCTGTCACCAACCACCTCCTTATTTTCCATGTGCCTTAGCATAGAAAGGAGCATCTGCTCCATGATCTTGAGGCACACCAAGGTGACACTGACTGTTCCTGTAGTTCCCTGTGTCTTTTTTTTACCTTTTTTAAAATGGGGGTTATGTTTCCCCTTTTATAATGAGTGGGAACTTCAGTGGCATGCCATGACTTCTCAAACACGATGGCTTAGTCACTCCCTGTGCCAGTTCCTTCACAGCCTGTGGATACGTTCTCAGCTAAATGAATGCAGGGGACAGATTGTGCAATTACTTTAGGAGGGACAGAATTGGAGAATGAGTATGATTTATAAATATGGAGGGGAGGATTATTTTGATATTAAAAGTTGAGAAATCAAACACCAAAATACAGAGCTGGGATCAAATTTAATTATTCTTTTCAGTACTTGAAACATCTTGGAGAGGTTTGTCTTCATTTCTGTATTCATTTAATAATTTGCATAGCACAACACAAGCTAGAGGTGTTTATGGAACCCTCAGATATAGTAAATTATAAGGCAGTGCCAATTTATCTTGATTAAATCTGTATGAAGTCTAGGTAGGTACACAAGATGAAACTTTGCTTCTGGCACTGTCCTTTAGTGTTCTGATTTGAACTGAAACATGTTGGCTGAAAAAACAGCCCTGAATATTTCACGGGTCTGTAAAAGGGTGTTGTGCTCCAGTCCCATTTCTCCATGTGGCTTTCTATTTTAAACAAGGTTGAATTTCGGTGCTGGGTACTAAATATGTGTGGTATCTCTGCACACTTAGGGAAATTGCCTCTATATTTTCTTATGCATTGAAAGGAAGTTAATTGCATTGCCAGTTGCTTCATTTGATCTTTTTAAAGGATAAACACAGTCCATTGTGGTTCATGCTACAGAATGAATCAGGATTTTTATGAATGTGAACAAGATATCTTAGTCACTTAAGAATGAAGGTTAGCATTTCTCAAACCCATTGAAGAATATGGGCGTTGTTTTCAAAGCTCAACATTTAAAAGCTGCAATTAAAATATTGTCCTCTATGTAATTTTTTTAATCTGTCATTTCCCCTCCCCCCCCCAACTCTAAAAAGAATAAGAAAATAAAATAACAGAGCAGTAGTTTTCTCAGAGTGAACCCTTGTCCCTAATGCAGGCATGATTTAACGCTTATTGTTTCTTATGCCAACTTAATTCTTCTAACTTTTGGCATGTCCACAGTGTGAAGTCAGTCCAGATCTCAAATGCTTTTTCATTTCCAAACGGGTGTGTGATTTATATGTTCTGCAATGACTAGCAGAGCTGGGCTCAGGTGTGGGGAGAGGTAAAATAAGGATACTCTCTGAGCAGACAGCTGTTGCTGTAAGGTGAGGTTACTTGTCCAAGTCAGGGGCTGTGGGGACCTGAAGCTGCTTGGTGCTCTTAGTATAGCAGAAAATTTTGGAGTGTTACTGAAATGACTGTGAGAAGTTTTAAGTTATGTGCAAGATTTCTGTTGTGTCTTTTAAGCAGTGTCCTAGGTAGCTGCACATACGAATTATTTTGACTTCACTTCTCCACAATCCTGCCTACACATTTAATTTGGTGCATTGCAAGTAGGTGCTAATGGCACCATGTGAGAAGTCTTTGCAGGAATGGCTTCTGAACACTGCAGCTAGACAAAATGCCCCAAATTAATATCATTATTATTTTTCTGTAGAGGAGAGGCACTGCAGCAGGCAGGTTTTTACAGATAACCTCCAGCTGTCTGCAGACACAGAGTCACTTTTGTGGGCGTTCTCATCTGAAGGTATTAAGTTCTGTTTGAGATTTGCTTTCTGCACGGAGTAAGTCCCTTGTTCTAGTCAAATGCCAAAAATGTTGAAATGTTTTGGGGAAAAAATAAATCTGAGTGGTTTTTAGCCAAGGTTAAGGCTAAACTTTTCAGGAGTGCCTAAAGAAAGATGCTGTGGTTTTGATTTACAAAGGTGCTGAACTGGTTAAATTGCAGAGGGAGGGAGGGGAAGTGAGAGTTACAGAAACGCAAGGGTACCTCGTTCTCCTGGCAGTCACGCTTGCTAGGATTTTTGACTTCTTCCTGTCACTCTTACTAAGCGCTGCTCCAAACCTTGAGGGAGTGAAATACTTTTTGCATAAGCAGCACAAAGCTACACAGGCACGGTAACAAATTTAGCCAGATAGGCGGCTGCTCCTGAGAACAGCCTCCTACAGCTTGTCTCAGCAGTAGTATTTGCTGAGGGATGTCTCGGTGGGTGAAGTTCACAGGCATAGTCCTACACTTTGTGTAGCTTGGATTCTGCTCAGATGGCTTTCTCCTGGTTGTTTGTTTCTTTGGAAGTGTGTTGGGTTTTGTTTCTCGCTCTGCAGACAACTCCATTTGCCATGGGAAATCACTGCATAAAGATGTTACTGCAAAGCCAAGTGCAGTAGTTCCTACAGTTGTTTCTCACTCGAGTATTACTTTCACTGCCCTTAAAAGCATTGGTGTTCTAAGCAGATACTTTATATAGGTCCTGTATCATCTGGTGGGAGTTAATTTCGCCCACTAGATAGTACTTCATGTTTAAAAGTGCTGATCTCTAGAACGCTGCCTACTAAGCAAGTGAGCAGGAGTGGAGAGCTGCTTGAGATAGCAAGGTATATCCATGCCATCTACAGGTAGAAGAATGAAGCTGGGAATGTGCAACTTTGGCATCTCCCGTGCTGTCCAGGTTTGCTCTCTTGGATCCTGCCACGGTGGCAATGAGCTCTGCCGTGCGGGGAGAGGCAGGGGCAGCGCTCTGGGGACAGACCCCCATCCGTCCTTCTCTGGCAGGGTTGGTAGTGGCAGCGAGGAGCCAGCAACTTTGTGGTACATGGCTGAGACTCCTGTGTCAGTGAGAGCAGCTGTGACATTTGTGTCCCTCTGTCACCTTGGCAGGAGACGTGAGCGGTGCCCAGTTGTGGGTGCTGTGGTGCTCCTCCATGGCACAGAAGAGCTTGAAGAAAGTCATCCCAAAACAGGCTGCTGAAATAGGGTGCTCATAAAATCCGCGTGGTCAAGGGGACAATGTGAAGGTGTTTTATCAGTAGGGAAGGGGCAGGAGAAAGTCAGTGGAACCCAAGAGTTCGTCAGGGAAGAGAGAACTTTTTAATTGACTGTCAAACCATAACCTTGGAAACCTAAGGAGAAGCGGCATCAGCATGTCTGTCAGCACAGATAGGCATCAATCTTCCCTGGCTAGACAGCAACATGATTACTTCTGGAATAATGTCAACAACTTGGAAGTGCAGTAAGCTGATTTGGCCTATTTCAAACTAAGGGAGGAGGTGGGATGCACCTCTTCCCTCACTCATTCAAGCTGTTTCATTTAAATAGATTGTTTACAGCTATTTTTTAATTAGGAGCAATTTAAATCTGTACCTCTATTTTGAAAGATTTACTTTCATTTTGTTATGGCCTATTCCAAAATAAGGTGAAACTGAGGACAAATATCATCTTAACAATTTTCTTTCCATGTTTCCTAATGTTTTTGTGATTTCCTTAATCTTAGCATAAGAGATCCTAGCAAAAGATATGGAGTGGTTGATAGGAAATACTACTAAATAACTTCAATTTTATCAGCAAAAAAAAAATTTCTTACATTATCAGGAAAATTTTACTTAGGAACAGTTTATTATCTGCAAAATATTTAGAAGCAGTTAGTAGTCCTGCACATCCCATGGTGGGACCTCATCTCCTGACCAGCATTCAGTGCTGCTGATGGAGCACCTGAGCTGGTCATCTGTCCCCCCTCTGCATGGAGTTGATGTGTCAGCCAGTGCCAGTAGTTTTGGGTGCTCCACAGCTGCTGGGTTTAGCTTTGTTTTTTTGTCACCCTACTTGTTATGCTCCAGATAAACTACAGCAGTTCTTTTGAAAGGGAAAATGCACTGAGCTGTTGAAAAACTTTGAACAGGCAAGATTAGAGATGTAATGTACAGTGACTGTGTGACATGATGAGATTTCTATTGCTGTCATTTTGCCTCAGAAAAAAGAGGACTGTTTTCTGCTACTGGAATGCAACTATTGATGAGCATGGTGTCTGCTGTCTTCACTTTGGTTGTGCAATCTCTTCTTGGTTTTGGAGCACCTCTGTGTTTTCCTGTATAATGGCAAGGGCCGTAGGAATGAGGTGCATTTTGTAAATGAGGTTATGTCAAGACACTGTGATTTATAACCATAATATCACAGTCTTGTCTCAACTTCTTTGCACAACTTATCCTAATGGCATCTACTGTTATCTGGGAGGAGAAACTGAACCTTAGCTTACAGCTCAATTTATATTAATTGCATTTCCTTCTTACGTGTCTGGACCAAACTTTTGATAGTTGTTTTGGGAGTTTAGGGAAGGCAATCAACAATACCATGGCCTGTTGTACAGCACATTTCAAACAATTAATATGACATTTTCTGAATTAAAAATAACTAGTAGCATAAATGATCAAAGTGGTTTGTCAAAGAGGAAACATCTGCACTGACTGAAAAGCTTTGAAGGCACCAGCCCATTAACACCCATTAAATCGGTGATTTATGGGGCTGTGCTGGAGAGCAGGCTTTGTGGGCGTTCTCCAAACACCTTGGGGTATGTAAATTTTATCCCCGAGGTGCTGACAATGAGTTAAAAAGCCCTGTGGTGTATCTTACCTTCTTTATCCCTACCTGTTCTGCTTTTGGAAGCGCAGCACCCTGGCTGGAGGCTCCGGAGTGTGCAGGTACTGTGTCCAGAGAGGATGTGAGTGAGTGAGCCTGGGCTGACTCTGACACTCTGAACTACGGGCTCTAACAGGCAACTTGTGGTTATTCAAGCACATCTTCAGCTGCCTTCCCAGTTGCTGAAGGAAAGAGGAGGTGAATGGCTGGAGACAGCAACCGTCAGTGACGGAAGGATTTAGCAGAAGACCTCAGGTAGCCAGCAAATACCTGATGTAGAAAGCAGTAGAAAAACAGAGCTTTAGCCCAAAAGCTCTAGGTATCTTGTGCCATTAAGACATTTTTATTCTATCTGCTCAGCTTTATCTCCACTGCATAAAAATTCCTACCAGCCCTTTTAAATTTAAGCAAATTAAGGGCACACACTGAACTACTTGTTATTAATATCTCAGCACTATTTTCTAATTCCCAATTCATACTTGAAATGGATTAAAACTGCTAATCCTTGACAAGGCAGCAAAATTTGATGCTAATTTATTGATGTGCTCTTTCAAGAAACTTTGGGTTTCTTGTCTATAAATTAAATTTAAACAGAGCATTCAAGGCCCTTTCCAAGTTAGAGAGTAGAGAGTGGAGCTCTGTGTGCTGACACACCGCGTCCTTGAGCTTAGCGGGCAGTGTGGCTGGGGAGGGGGTGCCTTTGTTCCTAAAAGGATGCGTTTGTGCCTTGTTAGCTGTCTCTTAAGGCTGACTGTGCCATGGCTTCTGCAGCTCACACCACTTGAGTGGCCTTGGCTCACCTTGAAGAGGGCTCCGACCTCTTCTCTTCCACTGAGCTTTTGCTCCCGTCCCCAGCTCAGGCTCTGCTCTGTGCCGTGGGTGTTTTTAATGAGCTGTCCCAGATGTGGGATGTCAGTGCTGAGCCTGGAAGAGGCTCTGTTCTGCTGGGAATTGTTTTGAGTCCTTGCACGTTTTTCATTACCTTGCAGCCTAATTTCAACGTTACTCCTGTACATTTGTCAGTAACATGCTCCTTTACCAAAGGAAGTGGATTATTTTCAGAATATTGCAATTATGTGGCAATTGTTGCTTTCCTTGTTTGTTGTTCTGTTGTCTGGGAAGGAATAAACTCTGTGGAAGCTTAGAAAAAGCCTGCCATAGGAATCTGTGCTCTGTGCCCTTCTTAAAACTGAGCCGAGCTGCCCTTTGCTGGAACCAGCCTTTTCCAACCACACAGGCACTTTTACAGCTCTGGGAAAGGCAACAGGAATAACCTGTGCATCCATGCCAGGCTCGAGAGCCCTGCTGGCTGCTGGGGCGGGCTGTCACAGGAGAAGGCACCTCCTTTGTGCTGGGCTGGCAGAGTCCTTGGAACTCTAGGCAAAGCAGGTTTCCAACAACAAGATCTTGACTGTGGCTGATGTTACAGTGAACCCTGCATGGGCATTAGGGCATCAGTATAGGTTCTTTTGGGTGGTTTGATATCTTGTCCTACTAATAATTTTGAGGGTTTGTCATTTCTGCCTTGTGTAAGGTCAAAAGCATGAAATTTTTGAAGCCATTTCATGCCACCGCTGCCTCCTTCATCCTGTGTGTTATCCCAGATATTTTTGGTTTGAAAATGTGAAAAACACCTCATAATTTGACAAATAAGTTGAAATAAAAGTTTTTCTGAAGAATATTTTAAAATTGGCAATTATCACCTCAGACATTTCTGGGAAACTGACAACAAGCTTTATCAAATCTAAATGACTTTGCAATTAAGAAAGGCAAATTGCTAATGAACCCAAACAAAAGTTTCTGACAAACTGACCGTAGTAATGTTCTTGCCAGCTCTGAAAAACGCCCATTAATTAAGACAACCTGTGATTCCAGGCATCATGATGGGAAGCAGCTGTCTTGATGCAGATGTATTTTTGAAACCAAGAAAGGGATGCAGGTGGAAAGGGACAGGCATTGTGCATCAGAAGATGATGCAGCCAAATGCTGCCTCTCTCCAGCCAGTGCAGGGGGGAACAAAGCAGTGCAAGTTTAATATTCACATTAATATAGCCAACAAGCAGGGCTGCTCTCCTCTTGAGTCTTTAAAGGTTCCAAGTGCCAAGTTTTTCCTTAGGTATTTGCAGGAAAGCATTGATTTTCACAGATGCTGGGCCAGAGGTGTCACCTGCAGCCACTGCAGCTCCCTCCCCATGTCCCTTTGCCTTGCAGGGCTCCTTCCCAGTCACTGTGGAGGGAACCACTGGCTCTCATTCTCCAGCACTGCTTGGCTGCGCTCTGGATGCTGCTGCCTGGAATCATCCCTGAGCTCGTTACAACAGGTATTTCCTGTATGTTTTTGCACAGAAATCAGTGTTTGTCCTGCTGGTTCCCCTTTGCTGGGTCAGGATTATCAGTGTGCTTTAGGAAAAAGTGCACTCAGGTTCTGTTTCCTTCTGTCTGTCCAAAAACACCCACGGAGAAAGGAGAATGCACGTACATGATGTGAACAAATGCCAGCCCATGTTTCTGTCTCTTTATCACACTTTCTGTACCATTGCTGTGAAGAACTTCACTGTCTGACTGCCCCTGAAGTGTTCTCAATTAGTCCAATAAAGTTTTGGAAATTCAAGGGAGAGTGAAACTCATGATTCCCAAATACTGAGGCCAGGTTGATAGGGGTGGTAACTGGTGAAAGTAATGCTTGCCTGGGGCTCTTTTGATGGTGGATGGGAGTTCCTGGCAGTCATTTTTCATCCTGAGTCCAAACACTTTCCTACCTGAATGAACACAGAGTGAGCTCATCTGAGTTTCCTGGAATGCATTGTCCTCTCCCCAGACAACAGCTTTAAGGGGAAAAAGCAAATGGTGTCTGAGCCTGAATGTGGCAGGGGTGGGAGCGAGTGTTGAGAAGTGATTCCTAGCAGGATCCTTAGCCTGGAAAGTTAAATGCACACTAAATTGTCTCAATACAGTGTTTGTCTCACTGCTAATAAAGCTGCATGCCAGAAAGAGGACAGGACCGGATCTGCCTGGCATTTGAGGCAGGTTTTCACAGCAGGCAGAGCTGGCTCCCATTTACACTGCTGAAAATTCTCTGACAAAAAGCCACTGGCTAAGACACATAATGTTAATTACAGATAATGTTGACTGAAATACCTGGAGGAGACAGGCAATAGCTGCAGTCTGTAGAATCCAAAGGGACTTGTTCTGAGTGGCATTAATTTTTAATGCTTTAATCAGGATAAAATCCCTCTACGAAGTCTTAAGGGGAGTAGGGAGTAGTCTGTTTAATTTTTTGAATATGACCTGAAGGAGAAAGCAATAATTTCAGCAGTCTTTAGTGATGACAAAGTTCTTAACTGGACAACAGGAAAAACAAACCCCTCAGTTTTACCCAAGACATTTAAAATTCAGCTGAAGCCATACAGAGAGCACCAATTCCATTATCTTTGTAAGCCATTCTGTAAGATTTAAATCTCTTGCACGCTCTTTTTCTTTCTTTTTTTTTTTTCTTTTTTTTTCCTTATTCTGAGTGAGACTTCACGCTGCCCTGATAGACACTTCCCTGCTGAAGCTGACGGGTTTTTGCCTAGGAAGAGGCAGGTTTCTCCCCTCCCCTGCTGCTACACTTGTGTAGCTGGCTCTGGGGTGAGCTGTGTAGGGAGCACATGCACAGCATGGAAGGGGAGCAGTGGCAGGGGACTCTCTGCACCCCCAGCAGCTCCTCATCCCGCTCTGATAAAATGCTATCTCGCCAGAACACAATGGTGCATTAATAACCTTTCAAAACCTGGAGCTGTATTCTACAGGTGTGCAAGGCATATGGCTTCTCCCCTATTAGCAATGCAAATTTAATCAACTGGAATAATATTCAAAGGGTTGGCTCAGCACGAGCCAACAGCCAACAAGCAGTTGTCACTTTTCCCTGGTTTTGACAAACATAAGAAATATCTTTGATTAAAACTTCCATTCTCCTTAAAACCGATATCCCTTTGAATGAAAAGAAGCGACATCCTCTAGAAGTTTTATTGTATTTCTACTGTCACTTTCTAAGAAAACTGCTTTTTATGTCCAGATTTCAGCAACATCAGAGAAAAAAATCTGTTGCTTTCCAGTTGAAAAGCAATCCCTGTCACCAAACATGCTGTAATTCAGCAAAGTCACAAAGTTCAGGTTGATCTGCATATTTTCCCATGTGAGACTTTTATTGCATTTCAATTTAATTTCATAGCATGACACTGTTTGTTGTTCCCTGGCTCTTGCTAACAGCCTCAATATGCTGGATGTCTTCTCCTCTGTCAAGCAGTGTCAGGTCACGGGGTTTACAAACTTCACTGCAGAGCAGAAGTCTGAAATGTTTCAGTGCCCTCCTGGCTGCAGCAGCACAACCTTGGTAGCCATGGTGGCACTCCTGGGAGGCAGCAGCGCAGTCACCTTTAATTTATGTCATATCACAGGTACCACAACCCAACAGGAGATTCCCTTCACTGACCCCTTCCCAGCTTAGCAGAGTGGCATGCTGCTGGAAGGGGATGTCCTTGTTCCTCTGGGTGGTTTGGAGGCTTTGCAGCAATTATGGGCCAGTTTGGGCCCTCCTGCCACCCAGGGGGCTGGTACTGACCACATGTAACTAATGAACCTGGTCTTTTTCTTCTGGCTGACTCCAGGTTTGGTCTGATAGCACTTCACTGGAGCTCACTGACATTGGTGAAGACAAGATCTGGTGCTTGCCTACAAAATAGCTGTATCCACATCCTGTGGTAGGTAAAACTCTCTTTTGTGTTTGCCTGTACAATGCATGTGGTGCTGCACCCCAGGGTGGCCTCCTCTTATCATCTGTGCAGTCAGAGGAAACACTATAGTGTCACATAGTCAAGTAACTGTGAGAGGGCTGGGAGACTTCACTTAGAATCTCAGATAATTGTGGTCATGTTATTTTTCATTCACTTAATAAAAGAACATGTAAAATTACCACAGCAGATAATTATGGTAGTAGTTTTCTTGTATTCTGGTTCATTAAATGCTGATTGGCAACAGTTTGCTAATGACTTTCCTATTTCAAAGAATACCATCATTTATAGGACTAGAAACAGCCTTTTCATTGAGAGCCACTTTATCCAGAAGGGCCCTGCCTGACACATCCGTTTAATCATAAAAAGCATCAAAGTCCATCTGACTAGTGCAGAAACCTGAAATCTGCATTTCCTGAAGGATGGGGAGGTAGATCCTGTGGGGGACAATAGAGCAGGGCTCGTGCTGTTGTGTAGCCTTTCTGCTACAGCAGTGAGGATTTGTACCCAGCTGCTGCTTCCCAGGACCGGCCGGACGCAGTGGCTCACGGTCTGCAGCAGTGGCTGAGGGATATGAAGTTGTTAGGGATGTGGAAGCACTGTGGGGAGTTGGGACAAACCTTGGAGCTGTGTTTTTATGAGGGAAATAAGAACACAGCCAGCCTAAGGGAAATACAAAGCTAAAACGTGAGTGCTGGACTTCAGCAACCAGAGCCCATCTCCGCCAGGAGCGGAGGGCGGCAGGCAGGTCTCTGAGATGCCTCCTCCTGCCATGCTGCTCCCGGGGCTGTGCTGCACCCACTGCCTTCTGCTGCTGTCAGCATCCCTGCCTTGCCTAGGAAACAGCATTTCACTGCCCTGTACTTTGTGGATGGGGTTCCTCACCCTGTCTGAGGCTCTGTGATTTATGCAGCAGCTTGTCTGCAGGCTGTTTGCAGAGTTGTCTGCTGCTGATAAGTTGGTGTGGTGGCCAGCATGTTTCTGGCCCCTGGCCAGGTACGTGGAGCACTTCCTGAGACACCATCTGCTCCTTGCTTGAGTGTTTGAGTGCTGCCAATCAGCCCTCGAGTGCCATCACCTGCATGGCCTCCAACCTAACTCCAGTGGTTCATGGAGCGCTGCGGGGAATTGTCCAGGTGCTCCATGGGGCCTTCTGTGGGCAGGGTGGCCCTGGGGATATGCTGTTGGCTCTGCCATGCCCCTGGCTGGGCTGTGGGGATGATCAGAGGGTGTGGGAGAACGCAGTGACCCTGGAAGGCCGGGAGCAGGCCTCCACCACCACCTGGAGAGGAGGACGGAAGGGTTGAGCAATGGTCCCCGCTCACAAGGGAGCTGCAAGAGGCAGCTGGGGCAGGGCTGCCTGGAGATGGAGGCTAACTTCAGCCCTCAGAGGAGGAAGCAAAGCCCTGGGGCTCCTGATGCATCATCACACGGGACTGTGGGGAGCAGGGATGCGGTGGTGAGCACAAGCGATGTTCCCGCTGCGCTCCACAGGGTGCAGGTCTTGAATGTGTCTCTCACAGAGCTTTTATTTTTGTTTTCCTGGAGAAAAGTACACTTCAGCATCTCTTCTTGCTATGTCACTTCTTCCTCTTGTAGCCAGACAGAGAAGCGTGAGTGCCTGAACATCTGCTGTGATCCTGGGGTTGTGGCTTGGTTTGGTTTTTTTGGTTTTAATAGAACTTGTTCAGCACTGACAAGCAGTGAGCAAAGACTCTTTGGGCACTTTGATTCCCTTGATTGCTGATTTTTGTTTACTTCAACCTCTTGAAAAGCAAAGCACTTCTTATCTCTTCACAGGAGATGAAGCCAGTTCTTCAGCTGCAGCCTACTTAAAAAGGGTGTTTTTCTGATGCCTGTGTTTTCCCCTGAGAAAACATGAAACACAATGGAAGGAGTTTAAGCAAAAAGCCAAAGTCCTTGGACTCCAAAGGCATCAAAGCTGAGCTACTTTCCTTTGAAAATAGTCTTGGGTGGGCTGTGATTATTCCTAGGCATTTATAATGCCACCCATCACACAGGTTTTATCCTAGCTAATTTTGTCTTACATTTCTTGATGCTTTTGTCTATTATTTTTTACTTTTGATGCACTTAGCTAAATAAGCTCAAATTTGCTCCCAGGAGAAGATCCAGCTCTGGGAGGTGGTGCAGCTTGGGACCAGGCTGTGCAGGCAGCCCTCCTGGGGAGCCCAGTCTTTCCCAGCCCAGCAGAGCAGCTTCTGCATTGGTCGTGTGTACCAGCAGACCTGTGTGTCCCCTTGCTGCCACCACCCTGGGTGTCCCCTCTCCTCTGCGCTCGAAATCGACCCCTAAAAAGCTCTTGTAATAGACTTTGCCCCTGAGCTTGAGAGGCTACGAACAGATGTGACCCTGGCTGCTCTCAAGGTGCTCTCATGAGCCTCAGCCAGGCCAGCACAGTAAGGTAGTTTTGATATTTTGTCTTCTGAGCAAAACAAATGGAGTCCTGCAAGCAAGACATTCACCTGCTGATAGCACTGGCATGTGCTCAGTTCATTTGGGTCTGGGAAGGAAACCTAGACTGCTGCAATAGTGCTGCAGAAGGAAGGAGCAAAAGGTTAGTAGGGTCCCTCTGTACAGAGGGTCCCTCTGTCTGTCAGTCTGTCTGGGGAAAGTGGTCCCAGCAGCATTAGCTGAGCCTGTGTCCTGTGGAGGGGTCTGAACTCTGCAAACCCAGCTGCTTTTTGGGGTGAATGTGGCATGCAGCAATGATATGGTATGAAAAGCCACAACCCTGGTCTCGAAGATGACCAGAATGGCTTGAGGTGTTGATCCCCCAAAGGCTGTGCAGAACTGCGTGCTTTTAATGCAATCCAAACATGAATCCAGTCACAAGGGAAAACCATCTGTAAGTCAGTCTTGAGATGTGCTCAGCCAGTCCCTGCAGGTGGCTTTGGGAAGCATCAAACACTTCAAAAACACTTTGGGCAGGAGCAGGCATCAAAAACATCCCAGTGTGCTGCAAGGCTGCAGGGAGGGTGTGTGTCCCAGGCTGACTGGGTGCCCTTCCATGCAATGCCTGGGGTAGCCCCATCCCTCCCATCACCTGGCTCTTGGTGACTTAAACTAGGCAAGAAACATTGAGGATTTGCTGCAGAAATTGTGTTCACAAAGTCCAAGATCTTGAAGTGTGGTTTTTTCTTATGGGCCTCGCTCATGCCAGGGGTGAAGTCCTCTCGTTCCAAAACCTCGCCTGTCCAATTGGCCTTTAAAAACATATCAGGCAAAAAGTTTTCCATTTTCCTGCCTAAGTTACCAAAGCAGCTTTTCCTATTACTGCTTCTTTTCTTACTAGTCTCTCTCCATTTCTGCTACCTATGCAACCTGCTTGTTTGCATATAGTTACTTCATTAGACCTCTTTTGTTCAGATTGCTAGTTTTCAGTTTTGAGGGGTTTTTCTTAACATTAAATTTTTAGTCTTGTAAATTGGCTGTTGTATGATAGCTGCAGACCAAGTGAAAGTAATGAGTTCCAGAACAGAAATAATGAGATCAGAAGTAAAAAAGGTCCCAGGAAGAAAAACAATGGCAAAAATCCCATGAGGGTCAGATTTTATTTTTCTAACTCACTGCTGATCAGAAATTTATCCTGCAGGACACCTCGCTGGTACCAATGGAGTGAGTTTGGTGGGTGTAACCTGACCTACAGGACATGCTTCCACTTTCATTGTTTGGAATTCCTTGGCTTCCAAAAGCCTTTCTGAATATGGTGGTTCCCTCTGTCAGTGTATCAGGGGTTGGAAGTCTCCAGAGCTACTCCCTGTGATAGTGTTGTACTTATGCCTGTGTGGGTGAGTGACATCCCTGCCTGTGCACACCAGTTCTTTCTCTCTGCTCTGTAAATGGCAGGGTGCTCTTGTGGGGGCCACATCAGCATTAATGTTTACTCTCTCCACAAGGAGCATGGCCAGTGTTCTGGCACCTGAGAAAGCAGACATAGGTTCCAGGCAGCTGCTTTGAGGAGGATTCTTCCATCTGGATTTGCCCCTTTGTGCCCATGAAGCTCAGTGGAGGAGAGACAGGATCCCAACAGGCCCCTTCTAGAAAAGTCAGACTGGGCTGTGAGGTACCTATGGCTTGGCTCGAGTATTCTGTGATAAAACAAAGAAGCAGCACACCGTGGACAGCTGACTGTGAAGTTTGATCCAGGGAGGGCATTAATGAAAATGGGATTGGAAAAGAGAGCTTTTATGGAAGTTTAATCTGTAGCTGGGTGTGCAGTGGGTTTTATAGCTCCAAACACAGGGAGCTTCCGATAGCTAAAACAATGAAGGCTGCAAAACCAGTCACTTTAGGAAGTATCCATGACTTCATCACCCAGCCATCTGTGCCAAAAAGAAAGGAAAACAGGCAAACTGAAAAAAGAAGTGTCACACTGTTACTGGTGAGTGACACAGATGCTAGATTTATTTAGAGCCTGGAACTAATAGCTGTGCTGAATGATACACAGCTGATTTGGGTGATGTATGAATACAACTCAAGTTCAAAAATTTCACAAGACAGTTTTCAAGGCAGAAATTGTTAAGAGGTGCCCTTTACACATCACCAGCTAAATGGTGTGTGCTCACTGTTTCAGAGCTACTGTGCCAGTTGGACAACTGCCAGGCTTGTAATGCTGCTCTAAAAGGGATCACTTGCCATGTGGAGTTTTTGCTTTTTCTGTTATCCAAACAGACTCACTTGAATGTTAATTTGTTCCTGGCTGCCAAGGACCCATTTCTGCAGGAAGCTGAGCCCTGTGCCTGCCGGAGGGGCTGTTCCCATCCCTGCTCTGCCAGGCTGGGGCTGCAGCCACGTGTCAGGGACAGAGGCTGGCTGCACTCGGGGAGCAATCTGTCATTGGGATATAAAACCTCTGGCCACAAAGGCATTTCCTTCTTTCCAAGTCCAGTGCTGTGGCCTTGGCAAAAAAGGGACAGCAGCTTTGTTCTCTCATGCGAGGTGACAACTGGAGATGGCACAGGGGAGTGTTTGGAAAGGAAAAACCTCTTGGGTTTTTGGGCTGCTGTGGTGCACTCTGGTCTCTGGCCAGAGCCTGCCAGGGGACAACAGTGACATTGCCAATGTGGGCAGTTCGATGTGGGTGATCCAGCCCTTGTGGGCTCAAAGCTAAAGCCATCAGGATTCCTGTGCCATCTGCTCACTGCTCCCACAGTGTCTGGGCACCCTGCTCCGTCAGAGGCAGGCTGGGGATCCCTCTGGCTTGCAGGGGCCCTCAGAACTTATTTTCATCCTTCTTTTGCCTTGTTGTATTCAAGGTGACAAAATAGCAGCCAATGGCCTTGGCCTGGGTTCCAACAGGACTGTTTGACTTCTTTCTAGTTCTTTTAAATGTTTGCAGTATCTTTTGATGGGAATATATAGGTTTTTCAAGTTCACATGGCAGAAGGGAAGAAAACCAGGGGATGTCCTGAACTGCTCAGGGGCTGCAGGTGGGAAGGGACTGAAATATTGATGGAGATAAAGCATGTGGGAGAGGGCAACAATGCAAAAGGTTTGATGAGGGGCAAAGAGTTCCTGCTGGTGAGGTTAATGCACAGACAGTGCATTTGGCATGTCCTGTTGTCAGCCTCATGCCAGGGCTCTTGGTTCTCTGGGCAAGGGCAGTGAGAGGACTCCAGGTTGTGGTAGTGGCACCACACTGATACTGGTGTGAGGCACTGGAGCCATGGGGATGCAAGGGAAAGAGCTCCCCCCTCCTTGTGTCCACCTGTAGGTGTGTAAACCACTGGAAAGTCAAAAGGCACACGGGCAAATCTCTGTTGGGTGATGTGCTTGACAAGGGGCTGGGATCTGCACTGAAGCTTCACTGCTTTGATTAGAAAGCACCTAAATAGGTTCAAATTTACCTAAATCTTCCTCTTCCTGCTTAATTTCTGTATCAATATTTTTGGATGCTTAAAGAAAAATGCAATTTTTTTGGTGTCTGTTTTTAGCCAAGGAAAAAAAAAGGAAGACAGTTCAAAATTTGATTAAATATTTAAAGCACAGTTTCTATTTAGAAACTGGCACTTTATCAAGTTAAACAACCCATTAAGCTCATAATCATGCTCCATCTTTTGGGGCACAATGCCTTTTGCATCTTTTGAAATGAGTATTTGTGTCATCACTCAGCACGTGCAGAGGGGAAATTAATCTTCCATTGCATTGTTTCATTTTACTGCTGACTGAAATAATATTTTCAATATCTTTTTCATTGTTTATTTGCATTCTTTTTTTGACACATGACTTACGGAGGAAATTTGAAAACAAGTCACAAAATTGAGATCCCTGATAAGCTTCTGAAACCACTTAAATATTCAGCTTGAATATTCTGCCATCAGTTGGTTTGAGTAATTGCTTTTTCACTGCTAGCAGAGGCAGTCATTGCAGCTTTGAGAACTGCTGTGGTCTTGAGGCCCTTTTGAGGTTAGGTGATCAAACACTTCAAGGTGTGGCTTTTGCAAAGGAGCAGTGGTCAGTTCTGGGGGATGGAACCCACAGAAAGCCCTGTGAAGGCCAGAAGGAGGAATTGAATCCTAGACTTCTGCATGGACCAGGGATGTCAGAGCACCTCCCAAACTCTGGTTGAGAGGTGGGGGATCGCTGGCAACCACGGCGTTGTCGCGGCAGGGGCGTCCCAGGCGTGACAACTGAGGCTGTGCCTTGCAGATCCCAAGGACTGTGTTTGCAGGGTGGGCACTGAGTCCTCTCCCACATCCCCCATGCCCAGCAAGGATGCTCTCTGTGCCAGCCAGGTGGTCGCTGCAGGGCTCTGTTCAGTAAGTCAGGGTCCACCTTTATTAGAAGTGCAGTTGCCACTCGTTCGCCTTACTGCCTGCACAGCAACAGTGATTTGAGCAGAGTTCTTCTCCTCCCCAGTCTTACATCAAGGAAAGTTCTCCTCTTTTTGTTACCTCTAAAACTAGCAGAGGCAGGCTGCTGGTTTTTTGAATGGTGTGTCTGCTTCCTATGACAAGGCTGACTCAGAAATACATTGCATTCATAGGCTGCAAGATGTGACAACGTTTTAAAGCCCTGTATCCTTTTGCAAATGTAATCTTTTTCATGAAATGACTACAAAAAATGGGTTATTTGCATTAAGAGGCTCACAATAAATGCTTGCAGATTAATCTTATAGCACATAAGTACGGCTGTGAAGGATAGAGACCGCAGCAGCAAAGCCATCGCTGCACTTAATGTGTTGGGAGTGATAAGGTTATATCAGCAGAGCAAGCAACTGAGCAAAATCTATTGTTGTTTGTGGGTTGGAAGGCAGTTTGATATCCAAACATAAAAGACGTGAAACCAGATCACATTCTTTGCTCCGTGCCTCATACTTGGAATTAGTGCCCAGCTTTTTCAAATATGTTTCCTGTTGTTGCTGACAGTTCATTTTTCACAAGGAGTCCAAGCATTTCCTGGCATCCTAAGTTCGATCCTGCCTATGTCCCAAACCCCCAAGTGCCATGTTTTCTCAAAATGAACTTCTCAGAACCCACACTTTCTCCATCAAACATTTCCCACACCAGCTCTTTCCCAGGGGCTTACCAAACACAGGGTTGCACCTGCTGAGACTGACCCACTGAGGCCTCCTGCAGCTCAGCCCCCTTCAGCCTCCACACTTCAGCAGTGGCTTTACACATGCCAGACGTTTTTGTTTTCTTCCTAGGTTTCTTGTTCCTCTGTGGTAGTCCATGTGAGAAGCCTGATCAGCTTGCCCCTGCTTGTTGGTGTATGATGAGCAGTTGTACACTTAAGATCAGCTCCAGGGTCAAAGTCTCTGAGGATCACTGGAACTGCTGGTACTAATTAAGTTTCTTTATACCTATTAGTGCTGAGTAAGGGAGCTTCCTGCTTTGCCTCTCATGCTGCCATTGACTATTTCCAGGTTCTCACACTGGCTTTTCATGAACCTCCTTTTTCCCTGGGCAGTAGTCATCCACAAATCTTTTCAGTGAGCAGTGTGCAAGAAAGAATGCTTCAAAACATACTCAGAGTACAGGCAAAGTCTCTTACACACACAGTGAAGTTTGGTTTCTTTCTGAGCTAATTCCCAGTTCGCCAAGTAGGAGGAATATTCACAGGTATCACTGTGATGTGCTGGTTCTTGGAGATCTGAAATGGTGTTTCTTTCTCATAGCATGGGGACAGCATATATAACCTTACGCTAAAATAATGCAATGCACCAGTGAGCTATTCTGTTTTTGCAGAAATGAATATTGTTTATTAGATGAGGTATTTCTTCATCCCAAATTTTCAGAGCACAGTTATTTCCTTGGTGAATATGAGTAATTCACACATATTCTGCTGCATTTCCTGTTTGATTCTAAGGGAAATACTTGCAGCATCCAGCCTAGAGGTTCTGGACCCCAGTGGGAGACTGACATGACTTGAAATACCAAAGTACTGAGGAAAATATAAGAAATATGTAAATATTGCAGTTGTTATTGTCAAAACTCATAGACTCATTTAGACTGGAAAAGATCATCGAGTCCAAACATTAAGCCAGCACTGCCAAGGCCACCACTAAACCATGTCCCCAAGCACAACATCCACACGTGTTTTAAACCCCTCTGGGGATGGTGACCCCACCCCTGCCCTGAGCAGCCTGTTCCAGTGCTTGATAACCCTTTCTGTGAAGAATTTCTTCCCAATATCCAATCCAAACCTTCCCTGACACAACTGGAGGCCACTTCTTCTTGCCCTACTGCTTGCTACTGGGGAGAAGAGACTGACCCCCACCTTGTTACACCATCCTTTTGGGTAGTTGTGGAGAGCAGAAAGGTCCCCCCCAAGCCTCCTTTTCTCCAGGATAAACACCTGCAGCTCCCTCTCTGTAGAAAATCTTACACTGCTGTAGGATGCTATTAAACACTGAAACAACAGGGGTGAGGTGAAGTGTTAGCAGCACATTTGCATGGGTGGGAAAACCAAATGAGCACTGTTAAAACTGAATTGAAACCCCGAGTGATGTAGCAGACTGTAGTAGGTTACAAAATAGGAGAAAGCTTAAATATGTATGGATATTTTATAACTCCATCATAGGATAATTTAAAGCACAGGGCAAGCAGCAGTGAGTAAATATTTAGGGCTATAATTTTTGCACAGTATTTAGTCATATATTAAATGTTTACAATATACTTCTCTCCCAGAACCCAGCCTACAGGGAAGAATATCCTGCTTTTCTGGAAAGTGCTTGCTTAAGTCATAGAACAGGTCAGAAGGTGCTTATTTACCCTCTATGCAAAGATTGCAATGCTTGCTAGGAGGGGCAGGTGGGAAGGGGCTGTCTAGACCATCAACCCCAGGTGATGATTGGAGGTCATAAATAAATAAGTAGAGTCCTGGAATTTGTTCCCAATACTGAATATGTTGTGAGTTGGGCTCTAAAGCAGGAGATGTGTGTGCCCATAAACCAGCCCAGCTATGAAGGGAGCTGTGTACAGAGATTTGCAGCTGTGATTCAGCTGTGCACGGGAGGTGGGGAGTGGTTGTGATGCCTCACACACTCTTGCCTCCTGTTCTCGAGCTACCCGTGGTGGCCTTTCAAGTAGATTTACTTCCTAAATAAAAAATACTGGACAGTAAATGTAAATTGCAGTAATAAAGTAATTTACTTGCTCCTGTTGTGTTTGAATAAGAATAGACGTACATTTAGAAAGCCTGACTGCTTCCTAAATTGTGAGAATGAGGCATTCTATTGGATGCTAAATACTGCAAATTAGAGCATGCATTTCTTATAAATGTTCAACAATTTCAGACTGGCCATGGTTGGCCTTTATTTTCACTGGTACCAGCCAGGGTTGGAAAGCACACAGACACTTTTCTTTCCATTTGATCTGTAAACTCAGATGTACTCTGTTCTATCACAGCAGATGCAACTTCTTCTTTGTTGGAGGGACAACCTGATCAGGTCTTTCTCACCCAACAGCTGACTGAAGGGGCCACCAAGCTGCAACTGGATGTAGTGGAAGGCTCGATCCCTTCAGCAGCCCCAAACTGCACCCCAGCTCCTCAACATGATGTCTGCTTGATGTCTGCAACCAGGGTGTAAACACCTGATTGTTTCCTAACCCGTGCTGTCCTGCATAAAGGTATGCTGCTATTTCAAACCCTTGTCACCGCAGTGACGTGGATGTGTTATAACCACCCTCTCTACTTTTCATCTGTCTGTCACCAGCTGGCTGTTGTTGATGATTTACAGGATTAGATTTCAGACCTCATTAACCAACATAAGAGCATCTATGTGCTAATTTCATCCTGTCAAATATTATTTGTAATAAACATGCTGGTGGTTTCACCCAGTGGGGTTTATTGACTAAAACAGCAAAGAGGCAGTGCCCACACACTGATCTGGTGGGTCTGTCATCAGTGAGCAGGCTGGTTGGTACAGCCCCATGTGCTCCTGGAACCCTGCTCAGCACTTGTCAGATGAGAGAGCCCTATTCAGCAATGCCTGCTACTGTCAATGGAATGGGAACACTTAGAGCCCTCCCTTTCCCTGGTAATTCCAGCATCTTTAAAAGCATCCCCAGAACACCGCCCCATAAGGTGGGTATTTTCTTTTTATCTGAAAGCTCATGCCAGCATTCGTAGCTTAGGCAACAAAATGTTATTTATTTCAAGAGCCTAAGGTACCATCTGTTAGCAAAGCAAGGAAAATAGAAGTATCTGAAGGCACAGCCGGTCCCATGGCTCCTGGCTTTGGGTGCTACGACCCAAATTGCCTTTCAGTAATGCTCCACACTTGCTCCAAACTATGAAGTGCTTGGAGGTGATGTTCTCAACCTGCCTGATGTTCTCCATGCCACCCAAGTCCACCTCTTGTGTGTGGTTTCTTTCTTCCTTTCAGGAAGCAAGGCAAGGTTATTAATCCCACATCCCTGCTTACGGCAAGTCACTGTTGCCAGGAAGAGTTCCATTAAAACAGTGCTTGTCTTACAACCAACTCCAGGGAGTCCAAAATCAGTGAGCAGAAACTTCAGAGAGCACCAAGGCCACCGGATAGACCTTGTTCTGCTTCCCAGCTGGTCAGCGAGGCTGAATGCTGTGAGCATCCCTGTCAGCTCAGGAGGTATTTTTCTCTACTCCAAAACAGCTACAGTCCATATAGCATTTGTGACAGTTGTAAAACTAGAAGACAATCCAAATTCTCTGTGATGGGAGTTCTGGGCTCAAAGAAAGAAGGTGGTGCTGGAGAAGGCTGTGCATGCAGGGCCAAAGATACACGAGGTGCCTGTGAGCCCCAGCCTGTGCCTGTAAAGCCATAGGGGAAAGGTTCTGGAGAGAGCTGTCTCCTTTCCAGACTGCTGCTGGGGATGCTTGGGGCAGAAGCCACCTCCATGTCTCACATTCCCACTTTCCTTGGGCACAGAGCAAGGAATGGGCATCTGAGCACTAAGGATTTGTCACAGGACTCAACACTGTTGTACCAGCCTGGGATGTTTGTTACAAAGGCAGGCTGTTGGTGCAATACAAATAACAATAAACCCTGCTGGAATAGCAATTCTGTGGCTAGGCCAATTCCCCATATTTAGAAAAAAGTGACTTCTATATATTTATTAAAGTCTGTAACTGCTGTGGTGAGGATTGATGCCACTGGTACCCATTAGATGAACAGATGGTGCTTCTCCTGTGTTTTGTTACTGCTGCCACAGATGGAGAGAGCTCCTCTTTGAGGAAAGCCCTGTTTGGCAAGCGTTACATGCTGGGGTTGGGATGAGGAAAGCAGCCTGGCTGTCAGGTCCTTGCAATCTCCGTCCCAGAGCCCACGATCACTGACAAGGATGGGCACTCTGCAAGCATCCCCAGCAGACAGGGCAAAGCTAGCTTAAGAGGAAGGTGTCACAAACCTTCTGTGCTATTCTTGAACACCTCTGGTGTTCCACCACAGCCCAGGCAGATTTAGAGGGAGGGAGCCTTTGAAATGGTGGCAGCTTCTGCACTGCTTCCCTGACACTCTGCCAGCGGGGCAGGGTGTGTGGCACCAGTCCTGTTCCCTCCATCCCAGCAGAGCCCAGGGGGACCCAGCTGGCTGCTGCTCCAGCAAGGGCAGCCTTGCGTTGCCCCTGCTGTTCCTCTGCCTTGGCATCCACCCCCAAGGCCTGGCTGCAGTGCCTGGGTTTTCCCAGATATTAACACTTAGGGCATTTCCATCCTGAAGAAAATCTGTGCCTGGGCCCTTAGCTTGCAAACCAGGTAGGCTGAGCTTTTGTGCTGCAGAGGCACACGTGGCTTTTGTCTGAGCAGACTTGTTTTAGAGCAGCCAGAGCTGCTGTGGATTGCATGGGGAAGGAAGATTTTTGAAGTAATTTCCAGGTTCTTTTCCATTTTGCTCCCTGGGCTGCTCTAAAAGCTTTGTTTGGCACATCATAAAAGCCCTTGGGTGGTCTGGCAACCAGACAAGCAACTGGTTGTCTTGTCCCAGTAGCCAGGCCTCCATTACCAGCTCCCAGCTTAAGCTCCTGTGCTGGCTGGGTGCATCTCCTGATGTTCACTGAAGCTGTCACGTTGCCAGAAAAATGTTTCAGCAGCTGCAGTCTGACTCCACCTGCTCTTAAAATCCCATTTACAGGATTTCCACTCTGCTTTGCAGGGAGACAGTCCTAAGCAATGTGCTTAGCTGTTTGACAGGCTCTTCTGACAGCTTCAGCAGTGAAACACGGCAGGAAAAAGGCAGGATGGCCCGTGATCCTAAAATACTCTTGTTCCTCTGTGCTTGCCATTGATTCCGCTGCTCAATTTCCCAGCAAGACCAAGTCTAAATAATTTATAGGTAGGGATCTTTCCTGTTCTGAAAAGCTTCTTAATAGATTCATAACTTGAAGGAACATTTTCCATTTTTTTGATGATAGAAAAAAGTTCTGGAGATGATCACCAATATCAGCACTTCTCCAGAGGTCACAAGCCTAAAACTGTTCAGGATTTATTTTTATTTCTACTTAATATACAATTTGAATGCAGAACCAAAATAATGAGGATGAAATTCAGAAGAATTGAAGCAAATGGGCTTTGTTTCCACAGAAGCCTGTTAATGAGCAGAGTATTGATATTCACTTTAGCAGTGGGCCTTGGAAAGTTCAGTAATAGGGTTTCTATTTTAACTCTACTGCCTTGAATCTTAATTTACCTCTGCAGCATCTTCAGTTTTCAGATGAAAAAGCAGTTAAGAGGTTGTCCTTTGTTGGGAGATGCTTCAGCCTATTTCTGTGTGGTGACAGAGAGACACACAGGCTCCTCAAGGAGACATTTTGTCCCTGCACTAACATCCAAACTTCTGAGTACCCTGCTCCAAGCTGGACATGCAGGTGCTCAGGGATGCTCATCTGCCTCAGTTACAGCTTTTCAGCTCCATACCACCTTGGACCCTTAGGAATCTATTTTCATAGATTTTTTATTTCGTAGCTGAATGGAAGTATATTTTTTTTTCAGGATTGTTTTTCTTTTCCTGAAAAGCTTCACCAACCGTTTTTAAGCAAAGTCCTGGCTGGCCCTGCATCACACCCAGCAGTCCCTGCTCTTTGCCCAGCTGTGTGTCACACTGTGGGCACTGAGCCCAGGCACAAAGCCTCTGTGACACTCACTGACCGAACCAGTGACCTCCAGCCAGCTGCTCTTAGGGGGCTTTGCCAGGGCCACCCAGGTGCGGTGCCAGTGCCTCCCGCAGTGGCCAGAGGGGCATGTGTGTCCCAAGCTGCAGTGCCCACTCTGCCCTTCTCATGTTTCCCAAATGTCCCCACCACTTAACCAAGGCAATTTAAAGAATAGCACTCAGATGGTTCTCAGTACCATCTGCCTAAACACTGCTTTTTCTAGAAAGTCAATTAAGCTATAGTGCTTCTTTGCAGAGAATGATGGCTGCGCTCTGATGAGAAATGCACTTGATAATTTAATAGGCATTTTGTCTTTTTCCTAACAAGCTGTGTTGATTTCTGAGAGGTCTGTTATTCACAAAGGGAGGAAAATGTATGAACTGAAGTAAAACATAGAACAATCATTAATGTGGAGGATGTTTAATCTCTCCGAACTAAAAATAAAGCTTGTGAGCTATTTGGATTTATTGGCATTTCCTAAATTTCTTTATCATTCAAATGTTGGGACAGTGGGTGGGGAAAAAATGGCAGCTCTTTAAATTAAAAAGAGTTGTTCTGAAACAATGGAAATAATAATGTTTTGACTTTTGAAGTAAAAAAAAGAATACTTTCAAGGTCAAAGTCAAAATGTTCAATAATTTTTTAGGGCTCCAGTTTGAATGAATCAGTCCCAGGCTGCAAGAGGATTTTTGACATTTCAGTTCACAGAAGTTTTTGATTGTCTTTGGTGCTGGAATATAGAACACTTTCAAAGTCTCAAATGCAATACGACTGGAAAACTCATGTCCACTCAGCCCTGGTAAAAGTCCCCAAGAAGGGGTGCAGATATAGGCTCCTTGCCAGAGCACAGGAGCTCTGCTAAACCAGCATCTCCACACTCTCTCTCTCTTAGAAAATGCTTTTTCCTCCAAACCAAATAGTTGAGAGGTGGAGGGAAGAGCAGGAGACACAGTGACACTGTCCCATGCTGGCTGGTAACTCTGTGGTGCCTCTGGGGCACAGAAGGTCTGAATTTAAGCTTTCCTTTGGCTTGGATCTGCTTCACACAAAGTACAAGCAACTCCTGAAAGGACTGCCGCTTCCCAGGGCCTCTCTGCTCATCACTTGCAGGCAGACTCTTAGGAGAATTTGACTTTATTAATGATTTAAGCCTTGTGGGATGTAGACTGACACCAGGTGAGTGATGGGCAGAGTGTGGGTGAGCTGTGGGGAAGGGCAGAGGCTGAGACTGAGCCACATCAGGAACTGACCGAGGCAGGACCATGGCAGGAATCAAAAGAACAGGCCAGGATGAAGAAAGCCACAGGTTTACATCTGGCAAGCCCTTGTTTTGCCTCATCCTGTTTTCCTAACAAAAGTTAAATATGGAAAGTAGCATGTAATCTATATAGGGCCACATTTTTGTATTTACTGTAAATCCACCTGTGCAGCTGGTCGTCGGTCCCAGCGTGGTTGCAGGGCTGGAGCCACCTTGGTTTGGTGCCTGGTACCAGAACTGAACCGAAATCCTGCAAAAAGCAAGCAGCCTGTCATTCCTCTGCCACAGCAGCCTCTCACAGCAATGCAGGAGGCTCTGTAGGTCTGTGACTGGCACTGTGTTCATGAGCAGCCACTGCTCAGCAGGTTGTACAGCATCTGCAGGGGGCCAGCAGAAGAGATGAACATCTCCACTATGTTGCAGGGAATGCTCCAACAAACCCAGAACATACTCTCTGAAATTGAGCTTCTACCCCAGCAGGAGGTCCCATGAACCGGTACAACCTTTAGGGACCTCCATTGTATTTGGTCCAGGATCCCCCTGGCACAAGTGGAGTCCTGTTGGTGCCTACAGCCATGGGCAGCATCCCAGCACCAGGCCAGAGCCCTTCCTGCTGAGCCCTCTCATCCAGATGTCGCAGGACACATGCACCTGGTGATCTGCTCCTCTTTCTGCCCTTCCCTGCCTTGTGAGCAGGGACTTGTGACTCCTTGAATCTTCTTTAAGCGCCATCTGTGCTAGAAATTTGTTATACATCCTAAACCAAGAAATACTGTGGTAGGATTGCCACATAGGGAACCTTTTTCCTTGGACTGAGTACATGCAGAGAGAAGCGAGATCCAAATCACTCACAACTGTTCTGCAGAAATGGGCTTACTTTTGCACTTTGTTGTTGAAGAAGGTTTGGGGCATTCTGACTTTATGGGCTTGACTAATAACTCACCTACAGTTACTCTCAAGTCTGGAAACTTGCCTCTCTGCAGCTCAGAAGATGTTTGAGAGATTAACCTCTTGATCTGAGGGCTGAGTTCAAGATGTCCCAGGAGGAGTCATGGGAACCCGCTTGTCCCAGGACTGCTCCTGGATCTCTCCTGCTGTGCTACCAAACATCCCATTGCTTTGCTTTCCCTTGCCAGGAGGTTTTACCCGGCAGAGGGCTGGGAAAGGCCCAATAATCCAGTTGGCTGTGGCACAGTTAGTAAATGACAGAGCAAACTTTATAAAGGATGCCAGGTTTTAGGATGCTTTCAGTTAACTTGAGAGCAATGTAAGGTTTATGTAGCAGTTAATTACGTGATATGGGCTCCTTACAGGTTTACTGGTCTCTATATTCTTGAAGTTACAGTTCTTCCTACTGAGTTGAAAGCTCTGAATATAATGTCCTGAGACTAAGCTCTGATGTTTTTTGAAAGTGTGTGTATGTAAATGCCAGAGAGAGGAACAGAGATTAAAACTGCTGAGATTATGCTGGAAGCAAGAGCAAACAGACAGATTTCATGTTTAGGACACTGAAGAAATGCAAAGTGGCCATCTTCCAAAGGTTCCTGTGAGCTCTCAAACAGTACTGTGAGGTGAAACAATATTGTGATTTAACCAGAGGGTGAGTAATGCTGCTTCTGGCAGCTGCACAGGGGCTGGACATATTTGCACAGCCTACACCTACGGATCTTCTCAGGATCCTGTTGGCAGTGCTCCTATGGAAAGGTCAGGTCCTGGTGTCTGGGCAGGGACCCAACTGCTGGGTTCTGGGGCTTAAAGGATAAATGTTCTGGTGTTGACAGAGATTCCTCACCTGAGCAACACCCAACAGAAGCCCCTGGAACAATCCCAAATACCCTTTAATTGGAATGTATGATTTGTTTTTTTTTAAAACCCAACATGTTAAATTACTGCAATGGTTAAGGCAAGGACTGAATGAAATGGAGATTAAAAGCTGTAAATTAGTTTTGGAACAGGCTTGAATCTTGTGGCTGGATGGGACTAAAGTCTCAGTGCCTTTGTTGGTGTGTACCATTTGGCACTGCGGGACTTTGTGCTGAGCTTGCTTGCATCACATGCTGTTCATCTGCATTTTATATGGCAAACCCTCCCCCTGCTCCTCCCCTTCCTATCTGGGAAATTACATCTTTGAGTTTAGGTAGAGGCTGTAATTCCCGTGTTTCCAAAAGGCCCTCCTGAAACGTGCACACCATTCAAACACTGCTTTAAGACGTCCCTTCCCAGGGTGCAGCCACTGCTCAAGGCCAACTTGGCAGGATTGTAATTCCAAGTGATTAAAATTTATGGTGGCTAATCTGTCGGAAAGCATATGTTAGAGCAGCGTTTGGCTGATCAAATGCCTTATCTGATAACTGCTGGTAACTCTGCTCTGTGATCTACAGCCTGATTCTGAGGGGAAGGTATTTAACCTGCAGCAGCTCATGAGACTAGAAAGAAATAATAAAACCCAGTGTAGAGTTAGGGGGAAAAGATAAAAGTTATTGAAAAGCAGCTGATGAAATGGCTGAGGTGTTACAGTACCAGCAGCAGCAATCAAGAGCCCTGCTAACTCGTTGGGCTGCGTGACCTTGGCTGGGAGCCGATATGGAATGAGGGTGTCCAGCTAGGGCTGGAAAAATGCAGGCAAATGAGGAGATAAAATAGCAGCCTTTCAAAACTGATCCTGTTCAAGGGTACCAGAAGGGATTTCCAAGGCAATTTTTTTTCAGAATTTAATTAAAGTGCTTTGAAATTTCTGGGAAGCGAGAAATTACTTGGCAGGATTTTTGGATTTTGGCACCGTTAAGGCTGAAGAGTGAGCCTTCACTGGTGTCCAGGCAGTGGAAATGTGCTTGGCTGGGTCTCATTTTGGAAAGTTTGAGGATTGCCTTCAGCAATGTAGGCATCCCAGGCATGGAGGGGTAGTAGGAGGTGGGGATCAGCAGCCAGGCATAGACAGGCTTGGCCTTGGGTGCTGAGGAAGCTTCCCGTTTCTCACCCTGCCCAGAAACCATGTAAGGTTGCTTTGACTCATTTCAAAAATGTTCTGGAGATGATGTTAGTAATCCAAGCTGGTCATAGCCTGTCTGTGAGGAAATATCAAGCAGATAATGCACTTTTCCTTCAGCCTGCCATGATGCTATTTATGCTCCTGTTTCTGCTGCTGGGGCTGCAGCACTGTGCGAGGTGTCGGACTCGGAGCTGCTCCAGTCACACAGTGAGGACAGGACACGGTGATCTTCCCATCCCTCCTGCCACCTATTTGCTGCTGTCGTGGTCCCTTGAGCAGGTGTTTTCTAGGTCAAGCTGCAGCTTACCCAGAGATTCCACCTAATGGCCCGTGCAGTGCCAGCCTCAGGATGAGGGACTTGTTCCCCACCTTCAGGCAATGAATGCAGCAGACCTTTGCCATTGCTGCTCACTGTGTCTCATTGAGGAGTGCTGGGGTAGCTTTGCTTTAGAAAGAGGAAATGTGCTGATGAATTAGGAGTGGTGCCAGGCTCCCAAAAGGACTTGTCCTTTCTTTTTAATAAGGTGGTTTTCTTTGTAACCTCCCCATCGTTTCTAATGAGCTCTTGTGCTGTCAAAGCTGCACTTGGCTATCTTTCTCATTTTCCATCTGCTTATGAAAAGGGCTTATGAGAGATGAATGTGTGAGAGGAGATTCTGTTGAGGATGGCTGTCCTGTGCAATCAAGCGGGGTTCCCATCTGGCTTTCTTTGGGTTTTTTTGGCTGGGTTTTCCAAAATAATGTTTCTGAAATGGGGAGCACACCCTGGCACACATGTATGGCCCAGGTTCCTTTCCAAAGGGGGCTTGGGGTGGAGGCCAGGGGGGTTGTCATGGTGAGAACTGAGATAGCAAAGCAAGGTTTATCCCATAAATTTAATTTTCTATTCCTTCTTGTGTCTACTGGAACTGTACCTGTACTGCTAAATGGGAACACGGTGCTGCTGCCTAGGTGTGATCACATCAGTCAATCTTTTTAGCAAGCTTTCTTCAAAAGGTTTAAGTGTGATATCAAAGCGATTCATCTTTAAATTTGGTCTGAATGCTTGATCATGCTAAACTGGAAACTCTTGTTCAAATCTGTCCCAAATAGTCCTGAGAAAGGCAGAAATTACCCAGCAGATCATCCTTACCATGCCTGCCTTAGAGTGATTTGTTGCAGCAAAATGAAACTGTCCAAAAGTAATAAATTAAAAAAGAAAACCTCTTCATCAGTGCAAGGGAGAATGTAGTCTGTAATTTATTATGGCAGTGACAAAGAAGTCTGTTGCATGCATCTAACTTTTGGAGCCAGTAGAGATTTCCTACAGCTTCTGTTCTCTTCCTTCTTGCAGGGCATTAGACAGGACATTAGCCAGAGATACTGGCTGTGCCCTCCAGACCCAGATCCCACAGGGACTAACAGGACCTATGTTTTTGCCTCAGAGAGAAAAAAAGCCAGCTTATTTTTACCCATATTTATGGCAGCTGCCTCTGACAGTGTCCGTGAGTGCTCACCAGTAAGAATGAATCCCAGTTGGGGATTCAAAACTGGCCTGAGAGAACCTCTTTCTGCCCTGAGCACCTCGTTAAAGTGCAAACCTCTTCCAGAAAAGTGAGAAGGACCTTGCAGTTCATTGCAGCAGAGTTGGTGTCACAGTGTGGAGTGGTGCTTTTGTTTGCCTGTGGGGTGAGTGTGTTGCTGCAATCCTGTCACTCATACAGTGTGTTCAAAACAGAGGGGTCTTCTGTGTATTCCTGCTTCACTGCTCTCAGGGAATGACCAGTCACCTGACTTAATTAAAGGGTAACTCAGCTAAACCTAAAAAGTGTTAGTCAGTGATATTTCTTAAAGCTTTGTCTGGATAAGTTTATATATTTTTCCAGTTCTAGGAATAGCTCAAACAAAAAATGGAGCTTCTTTAGCCACTGTTTTTGCTTCTAAGGGTCTGAAACATATTTTTTGTCCAAAAATAGCAATGAGCTTTGTGAGGGACTGCAGTACATTCAAAACAGTTTCTGGTAGCCTTTCTAATGCAATATTCCTTCTCCTCTTCAGAATGTCCCAGACCCTTTGTGTGCTTGCCAGGCAGCCTTTTATCTCACACTGCTTGGGAAAGCTGCTGTGTCTCCCTGAAAGGGGAAACAGCTCTGTGCCCTCAACCAGCCTGCTCTGCTCTGTCCTTGCTTGGCCCTCTGTGCTCAAATCCACTCCTAGACTCACCCACAGCCAGCTCGGGGCTATGGCAGCTGAGGACACTGCCACAGGGCCTTGGGGGAGATGCTGTCACTAGAAAAGGGACCAAGCCCCACTCCCCTCTCTCACTCCCTGCACATCACCTACATTTTCTCAACATCCCCTTGAGGCAAGGGGGAAAAAGCCCCCCAGTCTCCAGGCTGGATGGGGCCATGCTGCTGCCCAGCCATGGGTAACTCAGACATTGAAGCAGAAATGATGCCACCTCCAACCATAAACTGCCCTTGAAATTTTAATTTGGTTGTTACACTGAGATGAAATGTGCTTTCTAGTTTTTAATGTGTTTATTAAGTTGGCATATATGATTTATTATGTCCTTAATTATTAATTTTCTTGTTCGTAAGTGCCTGGATTTTTTGTGAATGATGAGATAGGGAAGCGTAATGCTATTACAGGGGAACCTTAAATGAAATGAAGGGTTTGGCTTTTTAATGCAATTTATATTTATGAGAAACTAATAGAAGATAATTTTATATTATCAAAGTAATATAACTAATCCAAGATGATTTAAGGAATGATGATCAGATAGGTCTGATGTGAACTGATGTGAGAAGAAACTGAACAGCTGTGGGATTTAGGTCCTAATTTTGCAAAATACTTTTAAACTCACCTTTGTTGTTAAGGAGGTTGTCCTGCATTAAGTCCTAAGTTTGAAGAAAGTTACTGAGCATTGCTTAAGGCTACCCAGTATTCTGTTTTCTGTAAAGTAGGATTTGATCTAGGGCAAAATTGAACACAGGATAGATTCAAGCATGATTTTTGCTTGGATTCCTTCTCATGAAGCTTCATCTGCTGAGCGTTTGCAGAAGATGTATGTCAAGAATGGGGTGAGCAAGGCTGGATTAAATTGGTTTAATTCAAGTTCATAATTTCTGGTGGGTGTTTTACAGCACTGTAGGTGAAAAGAGAGCTCAGGTAGTGGATCTAGTTGTAACAGGCACAGACTTCCTTGAACAGCAGCAAGTGTCGTTCAGCCAAGGAAAAGAACCAGTATTACACCACTTCAGTAAGTTACAAGCACAGGGTACAACCAATATTTTTATTTATACAGGTGAGAAGTTCTGAGCCTGCTTGTAAGTGTACAGAAGTTACTCATGCACTTTCAGAGTTCCTTACTCAGTGCTCTGTCTGACTGGAAGTTTCTTAATGAAGCCATTATGAATTAACAAGTCATTGCAAGTAAATAAAAGAAATCCATCTGAATCCCTTGCATTAAGTGTTCCTTTAATTCACAGCAATTTCATTTTTGTAGTACAGTATGTGCTGTATGAGGACAGCAATGCTTTCATTCTGTAATTCCAGTTCAAGGGGGGGGAAGCAAAAATATTTGAATCCCTATTTCAAACTACTTCCTGACAAATAAGTTTTTTGTGATATAAATAAAGGAGTTGTCAGAATTCACTTTTCTCAAATGTCAAGGTCAGCTAGATGTTTGTAAATTAGTTCATGCCAAGAGAAATTAATGAACCAGTAAAAAGACAGATACAGAGGTTTGGCTCTGTGAAAATGTTGGTTAATCATCTGAGAGTCCACTAAATATGCTTTTGATTACTTTCTTAACTTTATTTCTTTATTCAGTTTGAATAAATCTTAGTCACACCTCAGTCTGCTAGGAGACACATCTCCACTGGGGTCTTTTTGGAACCTTTTTTAGTTTTATATTAAACAAATATAAAGTTCTATAATTGGTATGTAGAATAATCATAGCAGTTATTCTGCAGACATTTTAGATACATCAGTAGAGATGTAACATAAAACAGGAATACAGGTTATAGGGGTTTTTTAAGGAGTAATCTATTGAAGTGAATGGGTAGCTCTGGTGAACTTTGCAAATGCTACGGGGTGATAACTTCCCAAAGATTAATACCCCAGATGCTGTCACAATTATTAAAACTTCCCACCCACACTCTGGAGAAAAGAGGAATAAGGATTCAGTTACAAGCATCCATGGAAACTTCATCATCTTTGAGCTCTGAGGATCCCAACAGCCCCAGAGCAGGCAGACTCCCTGCCAAGAGCAGGGTCCTGGCCACACACTCACACTGGGAACAACTGAGGTCTCTTTCCTCAGCTAGCTCAGTATTTCAGACTTATTTTTAACTCTGTGTCATCACCTTGATGTCTTTTCATGGGTTGTTTTTCATTGCCTCTCACTGGAGAGGCACTCAGATTTGCAGAGGCTGTACAACTTTTGCCTGAGGTTTTCCTGATGACAACTTCACGACTGGGCTGTTTCCTCTCCTGGTTTATTGCACTGCATTCCTCTCAATTTTCATCTGGGCACCAAAAAATCACAGGCACTGACTCATGAAAATGCAGATTTGTTTTTCCTCTTCCAATTCCAGCTTCATTCTTTCGTAAAAGGGGAATCGAGGTTTTAAGTCAATAGCTTGACTACATCTAATGTGAATTGATGGTAGACGCAAGCAGCTTAATACAGCATTTCAGCTCCTTCAGTTCTGTTTTGAACTCAAGTACATTCTTCAAAGGGAATGTCCTCCAGGCATGGACAGCTCTGCTGACACCCCGAGAGCTGAGCTGATGCCTTTTGCTGTGAATCACAGCAGCCCTAGTTGTGCCAGGAGGGGAAGAGTCCGGCTGAGGATCACAGAGGTGTGAGAAAAGCAAATGGATGAGTGCAAACCACGAGGACCCTCTTCCACAGCCTCGGGAAGGGGACATGGCCAGCACCTGGCCTGAGGGAGAGGCTCCCCTGCATAGCTCTCAGAAAAGGCAGCTCACAGATGCAAAGACAAGGGGAAGTTTTCCCTCTCCCCAGCCCTTCCTGTGGTGCCTGGATGTGGCAGCCAGGGCTGGAGCACTTACCTGACAGGCCTGGCCAGGGCTTCACCAAGTGAGGAGACCCAGCCCCTCCAGGGCATCGGTGGCCATAGAGGGACACCCCTCCCAGGGACCCCTGGTGCCTGCTTGTACTTCCAGCTCTCGCTCTTTCCCAAATCAAAATTCCCACTACCCTCAGACTGCCAGCCCATTCATAGCCTTGTGAAAGGAATGAGTTAAATAAACACGAGATCTGACCTCCCAGAGGAGGGCAGATAATTGAGCACTAATTGGAGCAACATTTTAAAAGCCATTATGGATTTTATTTGCAGTTCAGTAACTGCTTAAATGCCTGGCTCTAGGGCAAGAGGGTGATGCTCATCCTTACTGGATAGGTTAGGTGCTCTCTGTGGGCAGTTGTGTTTGGAAACTTTCTGGTTGCGTTTCTGAGAGCTGAAGGAGATACTGGTTCAGTGATAGCCTGGTTTTCCAACACAGGCATTTTTTAATCAGGGCTAAATTGCTGACAGCTTATTAGAACATCTTGATCACACATTTGTTTCACTCATCACAATGCAACTGGTGAAACCAAAGCAGATAATTAGAGCCCATAATAAAACAAAGGCATTTACAGTAGGTACTACTAGAGGAGCAAGTGGAGCTCATTTCTAATCACAGAATCATAGATACATTAAAGTTGGAAAAGTTCTTTAAATTCATCAAGTTCAACCATCAACCCAGCACCACCACAATGTTCACCACTAAACCATGTCCTAAAGTGCCATATCCACATGTTTTTTGAACACTTTCAGGGGGTGACATTAAGGTCCCTCAACTGCACATGACACTGGAGTTATGGTCTCTTACTTACTAGATAAGGACAGTGGGCAAATCCCATAAAAAGATACCAAAACTACACCCTGTTGCATTCATCTGATCTACCCTCTCTTGGTGTTCTCCACAGGACATTCCTGCATTGCCTCACAGTTCAAAGAAAGCTGAGTATTTAACAGAGAAGTAAAAACATTTCCCCGATTTAAGAAATTAAATTTTAAGGCAACTGAGAGAAAGCAGAAAATTTCACTGTACAGCAACAAAAAAAAAAATTTGAGCTAAGAGATGCCAAAAAACCCCAAAGAAAATTAATGCAAGGTACGGTTTTATTTATCTATCTAAGGCTAGCAGGGAAATACTGATGTCACTGACGTTCTGACTACAAAACATGGTGCAGTATGTGAAGGGTCAGTGAGCTGCTGGCCACCAGCAGCGCCTGGAGTCACCCCTCTGCCCCATCCCTGCCCCTGCCAGCGCAGCTCACCAGAGGGACAGACTCACCTTTTCACCTCTTCAGCTCCAGAACTCAGAAACAGATACTTCTTTTGGAATTTAAAGCTTACAGGGCTTCAAATGTTTTCAGAGCCCAGACCAATGTTGTGCCCATTAATCAGAGAAGTATTTCTTCCTCCTCTGAAATCCTGAATTGACTTTTGGTCTCCGATCTTATGTCAGAGATTACGACTGGTTAATTTTGTTGGTTTTCAATATTTCTTCCGCTAGCTGCATGTCCAACAGTGAATTGCCCAGTTTATCTCTGCAGTAACCTACATCCCAACTCTGCTATGTTACATTAAACCATAAAAAAAAAGCACAGGAATGACAACAACAACAACAAAAAAGTGGCTACGTCCTTAGGAGCTCTGAGACCTGTTACCTGAGGTGTGATTAACCACCTGATTTGTGCAGTACTCAGCAAGAGCACTCAGGGAAGAATTAGCATCCTGAGGAGAGCACAATAACATCTTAAATCTTGGCCCTGGCTAAGTAGCAACCTACATTAATATATAATAGTATAAGCTAAATCAAGGAACATAAATAGAAAGGACTACTTTGCATTGGTTTCCACATGGATCCAGAAAAAATGAAATACATTTTTCGATTTGGAAAAAACCTGAATTAAGATCAGCTTTGTCTTGAAAGGCATATCATACTTGCTTATATTAATAACTGCTGGCTTTTACCTAGAATAAAATATATTTGGATTATTTTCTAGTTATTCTATAATTGTGATAGAAAAAATGAAGAGAAATAGATATTTATACTAAATGTGTACCCTTACACTGAACATCTGTGAACTCCGGGTCAGGCAATGTGAGCAGGTGATAGACGGGAAGTGCAGATATTTGGGGCTGGTAGTTGTTCCATGGGAGGGTTATCATCCGCAATTTCAGCACTTTTCAGTGGAGACCATGTCAGGCTGGGGCTCTGGCAGCAGGTGAGATGCACGGCCCTGTAGGAAACAGGAGGGTGGGAATCTGGGAATGGTTTTGTGCATGCTGAGCTGGATCTATGGCTTGCAGTGACCTGCACTCACACTGTGACAGTGTGTGCAGGTTGGGTTCCACACTTGGCAATGCAAGAGCATGTGATGTTTTCTCACCGATAAAAGGATGATTGAATGAACAGTTCTCAGTGAAAACCCATTGCAGAAACCACACTGAAGAGGGATTGCTTGATAGAAAGACATTGCAAGATCAAGAAAGCAAGTATTGCCAGAGGCATGGTAAGAGGTGTTGGGCTGTATTCTCAGAGGAAGGGCTGGGTTTACCGGGCAGCCCAAATCCCTGTGGGAAAGACAGAGAACTGGTGAGACACAGATTTTCAAGCAAACGCTCAGTTGCAACATTGGTGTTAACCTCTGGTAGGTCCCCAAATTACTCCAAGTTGCCAGCCTCTTTCTCACTGCCTGAGTGACTCACACCACTGCCCAAATTAGCCTAATTGGGACCCAGCCAATTCCCCAGTTGCTCCTTGTTAAATTAGCTCCACTCAGGCAGGGACAGCTGGGGGTTTGTGGCTCTGTGGCTGGTGGGCTCTGCTTGCTGGGCTGCTGTTGCCCTTTCCAGGGTATATTGCTTGGGCTACTCTGTTCCACCGTTTTACAGAGGCACTTCAGGGGTTCCTGACCACCTGGAGTGCCTCTGACCCTGCAAGCTGTCCCACTTCCTCAGCAGCCTGGCTCCTCTGGATCAGCTCAGCCAGCAGCATCCAGTGCCTGGTGCCAAGAGAGATGGCGTGAGGGCAAGATTTGCCCCCAAGTTCAGGTAGAAGGTAAGAAAGGAAAGTTCAGGGCCATGTGGTTGTGCTTGTGGTGGGCAAGCCTGTGTCTCTCTAGCAGTTTTCCAAGGGAGATGGTCTTAGCAGGTGGATGCTTTTTAGCTTTGCTCTCCCTGCTCTGTCACAGGGCAGCCAGGTTGATTTCTGTGGAGGGGCTGCTGCAGTGCTGGGGGAGGCTGTGTCTGCTCCAAGGCCCATCCAGGCTCTGTGGGCTCTCACACCCACCCTGCCTGTGGGAATGGGGGCACTACTTGGCCCCTTCTCCCTGAAGGGAGAGGCAGAGGCACAAGGCCTGTAAAGCCTTCTGGTTATCTGCCTTTCTGGCTTGTGTGCATCTGGAGTAAATTCAGCTGTAAAGATATAGATGGACTATGGAGTCCTTGTAGTTTGAGATTGTCACCCAGAGGTATTTGGGTAATTATCTTTCTAAATTTGTGTGTTTTGACAATGTAGAAAACAATTTGGAGTCAAACAGGGGTCATTGACTTGTTTTATTCTTGTTCAAGAATGACAAATTATTACACCAACATTGTGCCAAGGTTGATGGTAAGCACAGAAATGTCATCTCTCTGTCCTGCCTGGAATGAAGATTTCACCCTTGTGTGCTCTGGGTTCAGTTTATTGAAATACAGCAAGCAGCATGAAAAAGCAAATAGGAGCTCTGCTCTGCTCTAGCTGTGCACTAGTTTTGCAAAGAGACACAGGTGGAAACCAAAATGCAGGTGAGAGAATAGCTGAACTAGCTCAGCGTGTGAAGGGGCTCATTGCTTTGCTGCAGGATGGTAGGTGACAGTGAAGGTGAGAGAACAAGGGTGCCTGAACAGGGCTAGGGATTGATTTGGCTGTAGAAAGTGTGTTTGCAAAGGCTAATCTTTGAAAGTAATTGGCATGATGAAATCAAGCCCTCAATTCATGTACAGTCAGGCTACTGCCTAGTATATCCTGCCCATCTCACTTAACATCCAAGAGCTAGCAGCAGTTTGTGCCAGGAATATGGGATGACTCATTTGAGCTGTTTTGTTTGAAGAAATCAGGTCCCTGATTGCACTGGTTATTCTGAAGCCTTTCTCTCTCTCACTGAGAAGAACAAAGTATGCCCAGAAGATGTGGAAGGTTTTTTTTTAGTATGCAAATAATGTCCTTCACTAAGTTTATTCTTTGTCTAAGTTGAGGTGAAGGCTAGCCTCCATGCTCTGACAAAAGGTGGTACAGCACATACACACCAGGAAAGAGGTTGTTCTTAGGCTGGCTATTCTTGTCTAATTTATCATGCTGGGACAGCAGGGGTAGCAGGCTCCTCTGGAGATCAGACGGTCCAGCCCTGCTGGCAGCAGAACCAGCCAGAGCAGGCTGTCCAGTGCCAGCCCCGCTTGTGCCTTGAGTATCTCCAAGGACAGAGAGTCCACGACTTCTCTGGGAAGCCTCCTTCTTGTATTTGACTACCCTCACTGTAAAAAAATAAACAAAATGCTTTTACTTTTTGCCTGTATTTCAATTTTGTCCTGTCACTGTCCTCAGAAGAGTCCATGGAGCAGAGTTCTTTGCTGTTGCTCCATCAGGTATAAGATCCCCAGAGAGACCTCTCAAGCCTGGATGTTTTTATCTTTTCCAGAATATGTGGTTCAGCTGCCAAACTTGTGAAAACACAGATTGTTGTATCCATCTTTTCCTCTCTCATCCCCCAACACCACATTTTATTGGTCTGCTCTCACCAGCTGTTACTCTATTTGCCATCATCCTCTTCTGGAGGATGGATGTTTTCCCTGGATGCCAGTCAGCCTCTTTTGCCCTTCACATTATGCTCTTTCCCATGGCATGCTGGCTCCCAGGTTGAAGGGTGGTCGTGGTTTGGTGGCCTGCCTCAAGTTAGGTACCCACAAGGTGGCCAGACCTTGGGCCTCGAATGGAGGGTTTTTTTCCTGAGGAGAAAAAAGGAGATAAACTTGATTTTTTTTTTCCCTAGTACCTATGCTCAGTAAGGCAGCAGCTGTAGAGCTGCCAAGAGGAACTCAGGAGAAAAGTGAAATATGTGGGTTTGGGGTTTGGTTTTATCTGTTTCCTAATAGAAGGAGGCACAGTAAACTGCTAAGCTTCTAGGTCATAAACAAAATAAATAGTTTAAATAATAAAGTGATCCTTTTAGACCAGGCACAGAGTTGGCATTGCAGCCCTGCTTCTCCCGACAGCTCAGCATGTGCCCTGGAGCCGGCACTCACAGAGCTCCATTACTGCAACAAGTGCTCAGAGTGGGAATTGGCCTTTGAAAAGAGTCACGGAAAACAGGGCTGGAGCTGTCAGGCTCAGCCAAACAGGATGTGCTCTTTCCAGGCTGAATCCTGTGAGTAGATGGGGCAGGATGGGTTGGGAACCAGCTGGAGATATCCAGTTTCCAAGCGTGTTCCTCCTTAGCTCTCAAATTAGCAGAGTACTGTTCACAGTTCCGTGTCCTCCACAGTTCCTTCTCCTGCTGGGGTCAGACAGAGAAAGTGGGCAGAGGTTCAGGACCTCACAATCGTGTTCCTTTAGAGCTGCAGAATCTTTATTTAGACAAGGAACTTAGAAGTAGAACCTGAAAATATACAGGTTTTATCCTTTCATATCTGATTATTTTCTTTTTGCTCACAAACATTCTCTCTTACATGTAAACACCAGTATTTTCCTTCAGTAAACTTCCAGCAGAGGTCTGAAATAGCCGTGTCTCTTCAGAAAGTCACATTATTTGAATAATTCCAGACAGGCATTTAGGAAAGAAAGTTGTCTGTGAGTGAAGTGCCCCTTCTTTTCGCAGTGAAAAAAACAGTACTTCAAAGATTAAGACTCTCAGAGATTCATGTTTTTTTACTGCTGCACTTATGCTGCATTCATATTTCTAGTGGAAATGACAATTCTGTGTTTAAGTGGTTGGCAGACTGTATTTGTATTGAGAGAAACTTTGATGTTGCAAGCTGCATAGAGCAAGTAGGAAATGAAGCTCTAAACCACAGGATAGTTGGCAGAGTTTTAATGTGGGGGGGNAGTATAAAATTCCATACCTGGTTTGGGAAGCAAAATATCCAGAAAGGTTCTTGTTTCAAAGGGATCCACTTTTTGATTGGCACATCCATCAAAGCCACCCACTATTACCTGACTGAGCCACATGCTCAGAATCATAGAATCATTTAGGTCAGAAAAGACCTTTAAAATTGTCGAGTCCAAGCATTGATCCAGCACTACCAAGCCCACCACTAACTGATGTCCCCAAGTGCCACATCTACCTTTCTTTTATATCCCTCCAGGGACAGTGACTCCACTACTGCCCTGGCCAGCCTGTTCCAATGCTTGACAACCCTTTTGGTGAAGAAATTTTTCCTAATATCCAGTCTAAATCTCCCATGGCACAACTTGGGGCCATTTTCTCTTATCCTATTGCTTGTTACTTGGGAGAAGAGGCCAACCATCACCTGGCTACAAGCTCCTGTTGGGTAGTTGTAGAGAAATAAGGCCCCTCTGAGCCTTCTTTTTCTCCAGGCTGAGCCCCTCCATCTCCCTCAGCTGCTCCTCATCAGGCTTGTGTTCCAGGCCCTTCAATTGCAGCTTCCTGAAGTCACAATGGGGTTTTTGTTGTAGTGAGCAGGAGCCCTCCTGATACAGGCTGTTGACTTTAAGGTCCTCCATCCTCTCTGATATATGTGATGTGTACACCACTTGCATTACTTTGAATGAAGCCCTTCCCTATCCCAGCTGCTCTGAATTTCTCTGTTTTGGGGATTTTGTAACTATTTGAAGCATCTCTCTGTAATCCTATATCATCAAGCACACTGATCTGGTTTTTTGCTTATTAGCTTAACATATCCTGCAGATGGGTGTCTTTATTTTGTTGCAAGTCAGGCTGGAACTGCCAAGCTTCTCCTTCCCTGTTTGTGGCTGTTATAACCAAGAAGAAATAAATTTTGCCCACTCTAACAGCCATGACCTTTTCAATCTCAAGTGCTTGTACTGAATTCTATTTGAGTTAGCAATTTTTCCTCCAGCACCCAGAAAAAAAACCTCTTTGCCCTACAAATAACTTTCACAAACGCAAAAACTCGTTGCTGATCAGGCAGGAGAAATGTCTGGCATTTGGTAAGACTCGTTAAGCTGGTAGCTCTCAACAAGTGCACTTATGTTAAAGGGCGTTGGGGAAGGAGGTGAGATGATATTTTCAACCAACCTCTTCCACTGAAGGAACAGCTGGGGCAGGGAGGTGATTGATCAGTAGAGCTCAAGCAGCACTTAATTTGCTGCTATTGATCTTCCAGCAGAGGCACCAGACACTGTGATCCAATGCCAGGCTGTTGGACCAAGACACAAGGTGCCTACTTCTGATTTCCTTTGCTATCAACATGGCTGAGCTCACTGTGGTGGAGAAACCCACCCCACACCACGTGGGAAGAAGGCAAGGAGAACCCCTTGGTGTTCAGGATGAGTGGACAGTGAGATGGAATGAGACTGGGCTGAATGGCAGATCTCAGAGGGTTGTAATCAGTGGCACGGGGTCTAGTTGGGGGCCTGTCACTAGTGGTGTCCCCCAGGGTTCAGTACTGTGCCTGGTGTTATTTAACTTGTTCATCAATGACTTGTTGAAGGGTGGATGTCTACCCAGCAGCTTTGCTGACAACACAAAGCTGAGAGGAGTGGCCGGGACCCCAGAAGGCTGTGCAGCCCTTCAGAGGGACCTGGGCAGAGAACTGTCCAAAGTTCAGCAAAGGGAAATGTAAGTCCTGCACATGGAGAGGAATAACCCCGCCCACCAGTAAAGTTTGGGGGTGATCTGCAGAGCTTGGCTGGTACCAGGATAACTGGAAAGTGGACTGGAGAGCAAGAGAAGTTGAACCAGTGTTTGGCTGGTGGGCAGTTGGCCTGACAGGGGGACATGAAGCCATCAGAGGCACCCCCTCTGTCCTAAGCTGGCTGAGACACTCCATGTTTGTTTTTATAGCCTTACACAGGAAAAAAAGACTAGCTATTGTGAGAAATGTGCCATATGCTGTTGCATATGGCTGAAACATCTGCATATGTACCCAGGGATCTGATATATGTGATGAGCTTCTGTTACAAATCTAACAGTGAAGGAATTATCTTTTGGAATTTTTTTTAATCATTTTTTAAAATGATCTCTAAGGCTCTTTGCAGGAAGTCAGCCTCCTGGCTTTGTCTTCACTGGGTTTCATGGAACCTGCAGGGTCCAGTGAACATAGAAGGTACTTACAGTTGTTTGTCTAGGAGCTACCAATACTCCTGCCATCCCTGGGGGTGTCTGAAGGCTGAGTAAGTTGTCCAAAACTCTCCTATTAACCACTGCTACCAAGCAAGCAGCAGAGGAGTGAAATAGGTTCAAACTAAAATCATTCAAACAATCCTAAACAGATGTTTTTGCACCTTCCATCATTCTTTTTGCCCCTGGCTGATTCCTATGACTCATGAAAGTAGTAGAATATAAAGAAATCATAATGTACTGTGCTTCCAATGGTGATATTGTTAAGGTAAAGAATTTAATAGAGTTACAAAACTAAGATGGACAACAAAATCTGTATTCATAACAGTTCAGGTGAAATGGAACAAAGAATACTGCTCCTCATGCTTAAAGATGTCACTGATAGCCCAGCTGAGTAGTTAATCCAAGACACCCAGGAGTAGTGACCACAGGCGATCTGTTCATCATATATGAAAATCCTCATGTTTTCCCCAAAGTTGGTGTCTTCATCAAGAAGGCGTTTATGAAACACTGACTTAGCGTCGTGTTCATACAGCACCCAGCATGAGGGAATCTCCCATCCTGGCAAAAGTTGTTAGACAAAAAGGATTACAGAAAACACCACATATCGGGGAATAAAGTGGACAGAGAGCTCTTCATGAGAAAGCAAAAGGTTCCAGTTCATTCAGTTGAACTTGTGGTGCAAAATTCTCAATCACATGTAAGTTCCCCTGAACTTTTAAGGCAGAAGTCATAGAATCACAGAATCAGTTATGCTGGAAAAGAGCTCTAAGATGGTTAAGTTCAGCTGTTATCCCAGCACTGCTCTGCTCGCCATTGAACCATGTCCCTAAGTTCCCCATGAACAAGTCTCTGGATCTTTGTTTTTTCCTCCTCTCAGGTGGAACCACTGAGCATTTGAGCCTTTGTGCATTTGAGCCCCTTAAACTTGCAGGATTTAAACTTGCTGCAGGGAATTGCCTGTGGGCTCAGATGGAGCAAGGGGGTGATGAGGAGACTGGAGGCATTTCCAGGCTCCTGAAATGCTCCACTTGTACCAGTGCCTACCCAGAGGGAAGCAGTGAATGGAATCGCCTCATTATGGGGATAGTCGCTTCTTAATTCAGTATTAAAAGGATCTATTTCAATATTGAATCAACACTTAAGAAAAATCAATGAAAAATAGATTGTAAAACCATCTGATTTGTAGATGGTCTTGGGTGACAACTACTGAAAAATGAGAGAAAAGAGCCCAGACTGAAGCCCCGTGCTTCAAAATAACACAAAGTAAAAAATAATATATCATCAGTTCATTCAGTATTGCTTGCAACCTGCTCTTATGTGCCAGAGATATGAGAACATACGATTCCTACAGAAGGTTTCTTGGATGGCAAAGATTCCTGGATACTGCTTGAATTATGTGCCAATAGCTCAGCATTTGTGAAAGGTGTCATCTAATTAAACCAGAATTTTTAAGTACCAGACAGCATGAAGACCAGTAATAAGAGAGCAAAATCCATCTGTATTACAGATGGGATATGCAACTCTAATAGTATGGCTTTAGGCAATGTTTAATTGAGTAGTTAAATTATCTTTTCCAGACGGGAAAATAAATTACTGCTCATCTCTCCAATTTATTTTAGCTTCTCCACATTCTGTTTCCTGAGGGAGTGGTGAGGGAGTGTGGGACATCCCCAAATATGCCCGGGATGATTTATTCACCCCATGTACCATAATTTCACCTTCAAGGAGAATGTCGTATATGCATGTGGAAGTTGGTGTGTATGTAACTGGCTGTATTCTGCTCTTTTCTGGCAAAGAATATCTGCTAATCACTGTGGTGCTAATCACAGCTATGTATTACATACATATGTGTGTGTGGTTTTAAGTATATTCTTTCTAAAAAAGCAAAGGGGAGGATTACTGGTTCACCATCCTTCAGTCAAGTCAGGACTGTGTATCTCATTGGAGCCATGCAGTTTGCCTAAGAAGCTCTTCCAAGCTTTGAGATAGCCTGAAAATCTTCACATTGACTAACAGCATTTTGTCGCATGGATTATTTGTGTCAAATAACCTGAGGACTGTTACTCCTCAGGTTGCCCAAACTCAGCCAAATGAACACACAGCCATGCATGATACTCTGTGTGGTGCATGGAAGCAGAACTGAAAATGTTGGACAATTTCTGTTAAGTATTGGATCCACGTGATTACAGATCTCCATCTGATGAACATTTTTCAGGGTCAAGTATCTCCTCACAAGCATAGCCATGCTAGAGTGTGCTGGCTTTATGCTGGCTACAGGAGCACAGCTGGTGTTCCATCTCGGTGAAAACTTCTGCCCCAAAGTCACTCCTTGGAAAGTCTTGAGCAGATCTGAGTTGGTTGGTTGGGTTGGTACGCCACTGCTGGGCTGTGTTGTGTGACTGTGGTGTTTTTGATGGAGTGCTCTGAGCCTAAAAACAAATTTCTCACATCTTGCAGAACTGTAACCCAAATCCCCCATGATTTCTGCATATTCATGAATGTAGTAACAGGCCTGTGTGCATGGCAGACATCTGTACTCAGTCTGCCCCTTTCCAAAGAAAATCACGACTTGCTTTCCAGTTGGTCACATCCCAGTCATGGGTCTTGGCTGTGGGCTGGATAACCACGTTCCCCTTGTGTGTCGCTGTCGCACCGAGAAACGGGTAGAGAAAATGACAAAGAGTCCAAGGCTCAGGGATAAAAGGAAGTGCTTTAATAATTTTCCAAAGGCTTTTATATGTTAGTTTGCAAAAGTGTGTTAAATGGCATAAGGTAATTGGTCCTTTGGCCATCCACCCCTTGAAGGGATTGGCCAAATTCTAAGACACCCATTTCTAAATATTTTCTAGCTAGAACCATAACAATACTGCAAAACAACCTGCAAGATAAAGGGATTAGTTTACAGAAACTTCTAACTGTTTTCAGCCAGTGTCTGTGAGAAAGCAAAGACTTTCTCACAGACAGAGGCAGAAAGCTGGAAAATCTTTCTGCAACCCAGGTTTCAGCATCCACACTTGCGTGGTCTGAAATTCTGCTTAAATTCTGGGGGACAGAGTAGGATGAAGTAGGTTTAAAAGCACTTGGGGAGGAAAGGCTCTATAGTAGTGCAGGAGAATCTTGTTGCTATTGGAGTATTATTACATCGGAGAATAATTTACGGGACTAGAGAAAATTACTAAAATTACAGGTGCTCTATTTTTCCCCTTGGTAAAAGCTTTTTCTAACGAAGTTAATATAAGATTGTTTTAATGAATATGGATGCTTACATTGTACTGCCCAGAAACTCCACAGGTTTTAGAAGATGCCCTCAGGGGAAAAAGCTGACTGGAAGAGCAGAGGGTGCAAAGTTGGTACCTCAAATCAAAGGTATGTTTCTCCCCAGACGTGTTGAGTTCAGAGTGCTTTCAGGCTGAAGCGGTGCAGCATGGTCAGGGTGGGCCCTGGAAAACTCCTGTGCTTGATGTGAGTTGTCACAATTTAATTTTTAAAATGAAGGTGCACAGATGCTTTTTAAGCTGCCTGGAACACGAATTTAACACACACAGTTTGTGAAAGGACTTCACTAGCCCACTGCTTCTCAACAAGCCTGTCTCTCTTAGACCAGTCCAAGTTTAGGGCTTTCAAGCAACCAGTCCTGAGGCACTGCTCCGTGGCAGGATCAATCTTTAAGGGGAGGCTGCACCATAAGGATACAAGGCTTGTTCTACACTCAGGACTACATAGAGCAGTAAATATATATTTTACTGCATGTCTCTGCATGATGTTCCATATTGCAGTGCTTGGAGGGATCAGAGCACTGTGTACCAACCCAGACAGGCACTGACCCAGGCATGGGGTACGTGAAGCTCTCCAAGGGGACAATGCCAGACAGGAAAATACATGGAGCAAGTGGCTGAGGCTCCTGCAACACCACCTCCATCTCCCCACAGTCAGGCTGCTCACAGCTGTGCCTTCCCCACTGCTGCAGTAACTTTTTCCATATGGAGCATCACCAGTTGTCTTTGAGAACCTGAATCTGCCTTCTGCGGGTTGTGCCTGGTACCAAAGCAAACTGCACAGTGCTGGGTTGCTGTTTGCTGCCCAGATGCCCAATCCGTCCACCTCCCATTGCCTGGGGGGTTGACCCACCTCTGAGCCAATTGTTATCTTCTAATCTTGGGTGATGACCTAGAGTTTCTCAGGGCCAAAACATCACCTAAACAGAAAAGGCAGTTAGATGCACATCCAGGGCATTGCTTCTCTGTGCTTGCTCCTCAGTGTCCCCAGTTTAGTTCTTGCACCCTGACTTCAGCTCTTCATGTCATTGTGCTGTCTCACACCCAGGTGAGAACAAGAATGATGTTTCAGTTCACAACCCTACCCTTTTTAGTGACACTTCAAAGAAATCAGTGTAGTGACACGAGTGATTTTTATGGAGTTGTAGGACTGTATTTTATGCTCTGAAGGAATACTTACTTCACATAAAGGCTTTGACATTTTTATAGAAATGGCTATAACTGTGTTATTCTATACGAGGAAGAATTTATTAAGCCTAGATCTGGATCTCCTTTTATGTTATGCAAATGAATAATAACAACCCTTCTTCATTACCAGCTCAGTGCCTGGGCCAGGGCTATTAAATCCTCCCTTCCCTTCCTTCAGTCTGCATCTATCAGGCTGCCACATTAGGCTGCAACATCATCAGAATTCATAAAACCAGCCCAGGCTTGTACAGGGATATGAGGCTGCAAAATTAAAACCCAAGTTGAAGAACATGATGGGTTTTTGCCTGTTGTGAGAGGAGCAAGCCGAGGTATTTGGGGGCATGTTGTGTTGAGTGAGGCATGACAACACCTTGTTTACTTATGATTAGGAAAAATTTCCCAGGCACCATATAGTGGGGGAAAAAAGTAAGGGTTCATTTCCCTCACTGCTCTGCTCAGATTACAAATCCTGCTTTTTGTATATTCAGGAGAGGTTTCCACTGTGTACCATCCAGATGTGCAATCATCCCCTCCAAATCCTTGCTCTGCTCTCGTCCTGGAGCTAGCTACAGAGGGCTGGAGTGCCTGTGACACCCAGCAGGGCTGCTGGGACATACCTGAGAAGATGTCACTGCATTCTGAGTGGTGTTTAGACATTCACACTTGTAAGACAAATCTTATTTCTCTGAAAAATCTTTGAGAGGGTTGGAGATTTGTTTGGGGGTTGTGTGAAACGCTAGAAGCTTAAAAGCAGTAAGGACTTTTCATTATGTAAAGTCAACAGACCAAGAGAGGAGCCATCCCAGACTCATTTGTTGCTGGATAGTTGGGGACAGTCCCCTGGGAGGCAGACATGAATTAAACTTTAAAGGTGTATCCCAGAAGTAAAGCCCATTTCTCCTCAGTCTGGGATGACCACACAAGCACTGAAACTGGGTAAATGAGCTGAGGACAATAGTTGCTTCTCTGGCTTCTGTATGCTCTGAAAATATCAGCTGAATCAAGTCCTGTAGGTGAGTAAAGCAGAGGAAAACCTTTTTTTTGTGGATGTGGATGGGATTTTGTGTGGGCTAAACACCAACTGTTCAGCATCTTTTGTGGATGGATCTAGCCCAACTGATCTGAAGTGGCATGTGCTGAGTGAAAAAATACATATCTGAGGGAGTTCCTGGCCATCATTTTATGGAAGAAAGGGAGAAGAAAAAGGCATTCCTGTGAGTTTCATTTTCTTAGCAGGGGAAAGTTACCAGTGTTCTTCCCATAGCAGTTCCAGGAACAGTAATTATGCTTTTGTGTATCAAAGGAGAAGGGTGTTTACACCTGACCTAGTCTCTGGGTAGATGAGATATTCTGTCTTGGGAAATTATCACCTTCAGGCTGGCTGCTCTCACACAGCTAATGTAGAGCACAATTTCCCCCCACAGTGTAGTTGTAGCAACCTGCCAGTGTTCACTCAAGGCAGTTTTCTCTGTTTTCATAGCCTTTAGGTCAGACTCTGGCTTGACAAAAAGTGCTAATGTAGATTCTTCAGAGCTCAGTCTGTGATTTCTGCTATATAGCATTAACTTCATTAAAGAAGTATTTGTATCCCAGCAAAACACATAATAAAATCATTATTTAGATACAGGGTAATTACCTGTAGTGAAGTCTGGATTGGTGTGAGCACCACCAGCTCCTGCTCTTTCTGAACTCATGTCCAGCCTTTCATTGTAGCCCCCTGGGCTTGCCCCGGGTCTGCTGCAGAAAGGGCTGCGATGAGCACCAGTGGTCCCAGTGGGAGGACAGCCGTGTGCTGGGGATCTGCTGGTGCTGTGTCCTCAAACCACAGGTGCTGGTGTGGTTTGAGCCTCTGTTCAGGTATCTCACAGTCCACTGATGATCAGAGCAAGTAAGGACTATAAAGCGGCAATCTGGAAATGAGAAATAGATGCTGGATTATAAAATATGCAATTAAACTGTGCAATTAAACTAAAATATTTTCCCCCTTTAACAGCCAGAAATAAACTTCTTTGATGAGGGCTCAGCTACGATTCCTTCTATACTGAAATAATTTCACAAACGTGCAGCCAGCTTCTAGAAAAGGCTTAAAACACGGGATTTAATGAAACAGAGTTAAAATAACCTCCAGACCCAGCCATCCTTTCTGCCCAGGGCTATCGGGTCGGCTGGGCTTTCCCGGCGCCCCAAGCTGGATCTGGGGGCTCAGCACAGTGATGCTGAACACGGGAGGCCCCAGTGCGGGGGTCGCGGACACGGGTGGGTGGGATGGTGCCGGGTGGGCTCCCGGCAGCGGGTGCTCATTCCCTGCTGCGCAGCTCCATCTAGGGGCTGCTGCCTGCCCGGGAGCAGCCGGAGCCCAGCATCCCCCCCAGGATTCCGGGAAAGGGCGCTGCCCTGGGCTGCTCCGGGCCGGGAGATGCCGTGGCTGCAGGAGCCCCAGCCGGTGCCGGCTCCGGAGCTGCCCCCAGCCCTGCTCGGGAGCGGCGGGGACAGAAGGACTTTGTCATCTGCTGTGTGGCAGTCCTGGCACCAGCAGGAATTGAGCCTGGGAAGCGCAAACAGGATTCAGTGTTTTGGGCAGGCAGAGGAGACTCCTCTTTGCAACGGCATTGGACACAAGGCTCTTAGAAGCATCCACTTTTCATCAGGTCTCTTCTCGAGCTTACCTGAGCAAATTTCTCCAGTGAAAGGGTGGTTGAGTGTTGGAACAAGCTGCCCAGGAAAGTGGTGGAATCACATCCCTGAAAGTGTTAAAAAAATGTGCAGAGGTGGTGCTCGGGGACATGGTTTAGTGATAGACCTGGTAGTGTTGGGTTAATGGTTGGACTTGCTGATCTTAGAGGGTTTTTTCAACCTTAATGATTCTGAGATTCTAAATTAACTCAGGTTTACCACGAGTTAAGCCTCATTTGGTGCAATTCACTCTGGTTCCCTGATCCTCATCCCTGTGGTGAAAGGTGCTGTGAAATCCAGGGGCAGGGAAGCAGGCTCAAGGGCACTTGCAGCTTCCCCTCAGTGGAGGTATTGCTTACAGGGAGGAACGGGACAGTGCCAGCTGGGCTCGGGGAGCACAGCAGCCAGGCACCGCCGCGCCTCTCCGAGCTCTGGCTGAGGTGGAGCTTTGCTGTCTTCAGGGCCACTTCTTTTGCCGGCAGTAGTGACCTACAGTTAAACAGAGTGAGGCCTGGGATGCCGACAGGGCAAGTTTCTGGTATGGTTTTCTTTGTTGAACTATGTAGAACGGACTTCAGTAAGGTTCTCTGAGGAGGACCTTGTTTTCCAGCTCCTCGGGAGGATTTGCCTTGCTCATTTCCCATGAAGCCTCTTGGGTGGGAGGAAAACATGAACAATGTTGGGCTCTGGGAAAGAGTGGGACATTACAGCCTTCACAGGTGGCATGAAGGGGGGTAAAAAAAGGCAGACCCTGTGGCATTATGCATTATCCTTTATAGAAGAGGTAAACCTAAAAGTGCAGATTCTGAATACCTAAGGTAGGGAAAGGGCTGGGGGAGCCAAACTGTGAGTGAAGGCACTCTGCTCCAGGCTGCTGGAGAGCTGATGAGTGGTAATATGATCAAAGACTAATTGCCTTCAAATAAGAGGAAAACCAGCTTCAGGCCAGCAGACAGGGAACCTGCTGGCTCTGTCTGATGCATATTCAGAAGCACATCAGCAGCAGAGAATCAAGACTGCACATAAAATCAAGACTCGTAAGTATTTTCTAGTTAATGTTCCCAGGGGGAAGATCTCAGTTTTGCCACAGCCGTGAAAAGAACACCCTAATCATTAACTAAGTTTACAGGCAATCACAGTTACATAATACTTATCCATTTCCTAGTATATCAGAATAATTTTGAGGGGGTCCTTCTAAGCTGAAGAAGAATTGGCCAGAAAAAGAGACCTTTTCTGCTCTGTATGCAACAGCCACCATGTCTTAACATGACATTTCATTAAAGGCCAAATTCCTACTGACCTCAGCAGAAACAGTAACAAGCACAGGAAAGACCAGCAAATGAACCATCTTCTAGCAAGAAAGAGGCAGCAAGATTCAATGAAATATGAACATTATTTATTTTAAGAGTGATTGCCATATCATTGGTGGATGCCAGTGAAACAGGAACATCTGTCACCTGGCCTGGAGCTAATGCTCCCATTCCCATGTCCTGTCCTCCATGTAATCAGTGTATGACATTTGCTGCAGCCTTGAAGCAAAGCTTTTAGTGTTTTATATTTTCCAACATGCTTAATTAGCAACTTTAATAATTGTCTGTAAATCTCAGCATGAGGGGATGATAGAGCAAAGACCTTTCATGCAGCACCAAATGGATAACTACTGCAACTGAAGCAGCCAGTTCAGTTCTAGATGAGGGAGAAGAAGGGGATGCAATCCTTTGGTATAATGGTGAAAGGCCTGACCGATAAAAAGTGGTGTTTTCTCATTTTCACACGGAGAACAGGAATGTGTGCTTGTGTGGGGAGGGAAGTCATGGGGCAGAGACATGACGTAGTGGAAAATTATGACAGTGGAAAGCAAATAGAACCCTACCCAGACTTCTGCACCTCCAGGTCCTCTAAGGCTCTCTGTTCTTTAGCAGCTTCTCAAAACACACAAGTCCCTACATGCAGACCAATTACAGAGCAGCACTGATGTGTTTGCCTGTGTGCTGAAAAGACTAGAGGTAATGAGAAGTCTTCGCCTGAAAGGAGGGGCCATCCTGTGGAAAGGAAAGGCTGAGAAACACTGGTCTCTGCAGCTCACAGGGTGCTTTGCCCCCTTCATGTCTCCCTGTGAATGCATCCCATCCAGCCAGGGTCTGTGAAGCAGGGTCCTTCACTGACTGCTAGAGAGCTGCTCCAAGAATCCCTGTCCCTATGTTCACCAAGGGGTCTCCAGCAGCAGGCTTGAGTTTTTTGTCTTTTCATCGGTAGTTTATGTAAAAAATCAGAAAAAAATTAAGCCTAAATCCTGAAAACCTCCAAAAGCTTAAGGTGTTTTCCCATGTGAGTTTTAAAGGATGAAACTTGTGTTCCTGGTGAGGTCTCAGAGGAGCTTCAGGCAGGGTTTCCACATGCCTAAGAAGAGGATCACTGGTTCTGGTGTGCAGAGGAAGTGGTGACTTTCTCCTATCTTTTTGACATCTCCAGATAGGAAAATCTCCAACTCTCCAGATTTTCATATTCCATATCCTTCCTGTGGTTAAAGACAAAACAGATGCATATTTCCATTTTTAAGGTGTAGAAACGAACCATCCTCATAGGTATTTGATTACACGGTTGCACATTGACTGCTGCTCAGTGACACATGCTGCACTCCCCTTTTTCCCAGAGCAAAGCTGTCATGTGTGCTTTGGATTCAGCAAAGCGCTTCACTGAGAGCCTTCCCTGAGTGAGGAAACCCTGTTGATTTGCTCTGCAGCATCTTCTGGTGGCTTGCTCCTCCTTGTGCCTAACAGGAAAGTTGGCCAAAGAGAAAAGCCTGTCTTGCGCCTCTCCATCCTTCTCGGTGGAGAAAATATGAAGTGTGCTACTCAGTAAATTAAATCTATATATTCATGGTGTCCTTTGAGCAGCATTCATTCACCTGAAAGCCAAACTAAGGCTCTGGCTGGATTCAAATGTCTTTTGGGTGAGTACTGGATCCAAACAAATAACTCCTGTCACTGTAGCTGACCTTGGGGAATTTTATTAGTTAAGATGCCAAATGCAAAGGACAGAACTGAAGCCACAGTGTCAGTTAAAATTTAGCTACTCTATTAATTAAGTCTGGCTTATGTCCTAAGCTGCTGGCATCCTGTATGGCTGTAAGAGTATTACCATTCATTTTACTGGAGAATGCAAATAACATCACTATCTTACTGATGGATGGCTTAGTATGTAACAGGATGGTGGAAAAGCTGGTAATTGTATAAAAGTTTATAAATGTTGTTGTGTGGATGGCCCAGTGCGTTGGATCTCTGCAATGCTTTCCAGGACACAGGATGAACAGGGACTATTTTTATTTTTTGTGTCAGCTGCAATGAAAATAAAATACAGATTTTCAGGAGCGGTGAGAAGGGGAAGCAATTTTCATGTAACTGATGTTGTGAAGCTCATCAGAAATTCTTCACTTTTAGGACTGTTTCAACAATGAAATGACAGGTTTTTAAATCCTCCCACACAATGCAGTCATACAGTAGTATCACTAATTGTTGTAATATAGTATTATTTACTCCCAAGCACTATCTTTCTTATCACTGGTTTAAAGTACATGTGTATGTATGTGTTTGTATCTATCAATGTTCTGTCTAAACCAAAACTTTCTGCCTTCTGTCTGCAGACAGCATCACCCTGTTGTCATCTGACCCCAAGTGCTGGGGAAGGCTGTAGTGTAACCTCTTGGCCAACCTGACTGCCAGGAATGTCTTCTACAGCAGAAGGAAAGCCACATGGGCCTGGCCATGATTCTGCCCCTGCAAAGGACCCTTTCCCTCTTATTCTCCACTAATATTGATCTGAAAGCCAAAAGGGAATGCTTCACACCAGCCACTACTGAAGAACTTACTGGAGACCCAGCTTTCTTCCTGCTGCTTCTCACCTGCAAGCAAGGAACAGCTGAGGGCAATTCTGCTGCTGAGGGCATCTTTTGAAGGAAAAGGGCTGTCATCCCAGAGCTAGTAGGCATAAAGTATTACAGTTCCCATTGCATAAAACAACATCCTTTTTATGAGCAGACAGAATGCAAGCCATAAAACCCATGGATGTTTCTGTACTCTATGAAATGTGTCTTTAGCTCTGTCCAGGGAACAACAGCTTTTTCAGTTTATTTGTATGGGTGGATTTAAGGAACACATTCAATGTTTGTCGCACAATCCCCTGCTGTTGTGACTGAGGGATCACTCTTCCCCTACTACTCCTGAGCCCTGGGCTGGAGGTTAATGTGCCAACCCCAAAACCTGCTCTGCTGATACAAGTTATTGCCTGATTGCATTTGCTCTAGCCACTCTCTTGCTTGCAGTGGTGCCTGTGAGCTCAGCAAGAGACCAGGGTTTTTTTCTCTGTCACCAGCTGGGACCTGGTGTTGCCCAGCTGTCCCCACTCGGAGACTGTAGAGCACTGGCTGCCAAAGGACAAATCCACTCCAGGAGCAAGATGGAAAAGCGGGAATGGGGACGGTGGCAGGTAGAGCTCATGGCTGTGCATCAGCCCTAATTGGTTTTTTAGTATAGGTTCAGGTAAATTCCTCAGAGAGTCAGATAAGGAAGATAAACACCTAACACAGAACAAATGCAGAAGACACCACATAACCCCAGATGAATGGTTTAGTGCTTCTGTGTTTGGATATAAAAGCAGAAGCATCTCCAGGTTTTCATGGTTTTCCTGGGCTCTTAGAGTAGTCCAATGGTTCTGTCTTTGTTGAATATTTTTTTCTTACAAAATTTCTTTTGTTACCTAGAAAATAATCTCCCCTTTGTGACAAAACGCTTCTGGCTAAGGTGGAAAGTGTTTGTGATCTGCCTCAACTAAACAATAATGTGAAATGTTATCTAATAATCTAGTGTGAAATTAGTCAGATGTGACTTTTTTGCCCAACTTACAATCAAGGAACAGATTTTCAGCAAATGAACAGGTAGAATTTCTCTAAATTTGATTGTCATTGTACTCTTTTATCCTGATATAATGGCAAATAAGTTAGAGAATTATCCCCCACAGTCCCCCCACTCCCTTTTTCTGTCCCACAAAGAGAGTTACACTTGTGGAAAAAGGATAAGTGCAGGCACTGTAATGTCTCAGCAGTTGGGGGTAATGAGCTGAGCATTAATCCATCCTTTGGAAGATCTTTGAAGGTAGTGCTTTGATCCACAACAACATTCCTGGTGAGAAAAGAGGCACCGCCTGAGTCTGCACAGCCACAGCCAGGTGCTGGTTTGATGTTGCCTGTGCTTCGGAGTGGGAACAACCCCTCGGGTGAAGGGTGCAGTGAAAACAGCCCATGAACCAGTGGAATGAGGTCATGTCTAGGGAGCTCAAAAACAGAAACTGCGGCCATGCAATGTAAAGAGTCTGCTGGCTACAGACCCCACTGAAACTCCTGTCATGCCTTACCAATCCTAAGATTTCTTCTGTTTCAAGAGCTTCGTTGTGGTCTCCTTAGGCTGTGACTTTCCTTTCATCTGTTGGATGCTCCTGTTAATGTCAAAGCTAATTGTCATGGCTGTTTTTAGATTGTTTAATGGCCACTGTATTAGAGTTTAAATAATTCTATACTGTACTGGGTTTCGTGGCAAGGTTTTGGTGGAGGAGGCTGTAGGCTGAGAAGACACCAGAAGCTTCTCCTTTGTCAGTCAAAGTCAATGCCACCTGGCAACAAGACAAACCCACCACTGGTCAAGGATGAGGCCATCAGAAACACCACCCCTGTAAGTCTCCATCTTCACAAAAACCTTCTGCATGGTCCACAGCTAACTATAGCCCAAATAGCAGTGGGAAGTGGAATGTTTTCTGTGCGTTTCTGCTAACACACACCACTTTTGGAAAAGTCTCCCTCCCTACCCTGCAAAAAAATTTGGCACTACCCACTTTGCAGTCAGCAGTGTTTGTCTTGGCAGGGGTATAGAATGTCACGTGCTGCTTAAACTGCATGTAGCATGTGAGACTTTGTTTTACACTTGCCTCTACAGAAAAAGTGCCTCTTTTAGTATCTAGAGTTTCACCTGAAATTGGTAAGTGTTGGTTGACTTACATCAGCTGTGGGAATGAAGCCTTTCCCACTCTGTTTATGTAGGTGGCCCAGGTCTTACACAATGCATGTGGAAGGCAGCCACTTCCATCAGTAGCCCTATGTTTTCATTGCAAAATGACAGCAATAGTAGAGAGAGGTGAAAATTACACTGTGAGACTTCCAAGCTCCATTAGCTAATAGGAGTGTCTAAGCTCTTTGCTCTAACTTATCTTGGGATGTACAATAACAGGGAATATAGCCCTATAATGCCCAGATAAATGCTTTCTTTGCCAACCCGAGCATTAATGTCACAGTGGTTCTATTCCCACAGAAGATGGGTGGCCAACTATGTAACATGCTCTGTGCTTTTTGGGCTTTCAGCCTGGGCTATCATGGAGAATTCCAAACAGAGTTAGCCAATCCATCCTTTCACCTTTCATGAAACACCTTTTCGGGGGCGTAGAGGTCCACAGAACAGATAAATAAAGTACTTATTTATATATCATCCTTTTTGATACATTACCATGGAAACAAGTCATGAAAAAAACTACTCTCAGGCAGGTGGTTTTGTTTTTAAATACTGTCTTTTCAGCTTTCACCTTTCCAGCTCTGTTCCTGTTGGGGGATTGGATTTTCTTTCTCCATCTGCCACTAGATGGTATTGCTTTAGCAGGCACCTTCCTGCCTCTTCTGCACCCCTGAGACACAGACCCCCAGGAAAGCAGGGGCTGCCTGTATTTTTTATATTCTTCAAGTATCTCCTGGCAAATGTTGTTGAGGACAAAGTCTTAGAATAGCAGATATTTAGTCCCACAATTGACAGCTTCTTGTGCTTGCAGCACAGTTTTTGCTTAAGGGCAAGTTTTATATTTGCTCTATAATCCAGAAGGTAAGAGGTCTGTGGTCTGCCTGAAATTTCAGAATACCTGATGTATAAAACTTGAAGCAAACAGACAAAACTTTGTATATTCCAGGTCTTTTAGCTAATACAAAAATGCCAATAAAAGGCTTCTTTTTCTTTCACAATTGCAAATTTTTTCTAATAGTTTTGTATTTCCTTTATGTGCTCACAAAAGAAAAGCAGCTAATATGCAGGAAGTCATTCAGCAAAATTGTTATTAGTCTAGGAGGCATCAGTATGATGAGATATGACGTAACTTTGTATTAAAAGTTAATGACTTGGCCTGTTCAGCCTTAAATGATTTGCCACTTTCTAATCCTTGATATGCATCTTTATGGTAAGTTTATATGATGTGAGACTTATTCCACTTTTATATTTCCTTGTTTTGTTGTTTTGTTATTAAACTGTCTCGTGTAATTTCTTTCCCTACTGGGGAAACAAACAAGAAAGTCAAACCAGAAGTGGAAAGAACATCTTCTAGTGATTAAATATTCTCTGTACCCACATTCACATTTTTTCAGTGATCCAATTTCTATCTTAACTATAAATTAACTTCACTGATTTTTTCCCTAAATTATTTTAATTGCTTTACTTGTTTATAAGTAAACAAAACCTGCTCCCACATTTAGGTTGAATGTTGTGATTGGCTAGCTGGAATTTTATTAGGTGTTTTGAAGAACTATTTGAAAGTTTTAAGCTCAAGTTACACGGCAAACCTTCCTTGCATCCCCATCCGACTGAGTAGGTTGTGGTCCATGCCAGCCCCCTCCTGCCCCCCTCATGCAAACTGTCTCTTTGCTGGCTCAGGTGGCAGTGGATTCAAACTCGAGGAGGGCTCTTCTATTTTAAAAGAGCATAAAATTGGTTGGTTTACACTGAAAGCATGACCCCAAGACCCAGACCTGACCCTGTAAGTGCTGAACAGCTTGAGCTGTGCTGCATCTTAACAAACACGAGGGAGCTGCCAGCTGAGCTTTGTTCATTGCTGGGGAAAAAGAAAGGCTTTTAACAAAATTCACTTTCTTTCTCATGCATACCAGAGAAAACAAAATAAAATGCCTCAGTATTCTTAATCAGAGTGTAGAAAATCAATGCTGCAGATAGTGCTGCTTCTTGCCTTCCACCTTTACACACCACAGCTGCCCGTGCTCACTTAGTGCCCACTGCCTCCAACCCAGGTGAGGGAAACTCACTGAGTAAGCTCACAGTAGGTAAGATCACAGCAGGAACGACCAAAAACAAAGTGCTTATTTCCTCATCTTACTGATTGCAAGGAAAACAACCCTCTCACATTTGTTCTCTTCCAAGGTAGCAGGATGCCGTGGTGGCCCAGGAGGGAAAGAGGAGGCCGCTGTGTCATGCCATGTGCTGCATGGCACTGCAGCAAGGAGCAGGGCAGGGGCTGCAGGAATGCTGGATGGCTGCACACTGCAGGAAAAGATGAGGAAGGAGTCCTGTGGAGTTAGTGACTCACACAATTAAGGTTTGGCCAGATAACAACATGGTTTTACCATAAAAGGGGCAAATATGTTATTACTCTGGTGTATGAGATTCAATTAAATGGCAGCGTCAATTAAACAGCTTTCAGAGCTTTTGTTTGGAAGCTTGCAAGGCTTTGTTTCCTGCAAAAGCTGCTCATTGAGTATTAATGATTAGTTCCCCTGCAACTGAGACTGATTGCACAGCAGAGACTGTGACACTCTGGGCTTCTGTTGAAAAGCTGGGTGCAAGTCCATCCCTTGGTGAGTATTTAAGCAGAGTAGCTTCAGCAGGAATGTGAATGAATAGCTTGAACAGAGCGTATCCTTGGAAATGCTTAGTGCTCATCAGGCTGGAGGAGAGTGAACTCTGCAGGAGTCCTTGGACTCTCATTTCCAGCACCTATTAGTTATGATGGGGGCTGTTTCTTTCAGATTTTGAACAGAAATTTTTTTCTTCGGCTGGAGAAGGAATTTCAATTTAGTGCCAGAAGAGCAAAAAACCTTTAAGTGAACAAGCCTCCCTCCTAACAGCACAACATAGAGACAATTTGCAGTCTCCCTTTTAGAGGATGCCTTAGCCCTGTGTTATTTCACTTGTAGTGTTTTGTACTGGTGAGTTCATCAGAACATGTCAATACCATAGGTTTTATTGGCTCCAAGACCATGGGCATTTCCTGGAAATCCTCAGCCTTCGCCCAAGACATTTGACTGCAGTTTTGCCGTACACAAACGCTCTCCATCTCCCTCAAGGAAAGCACCTGTCAGCAGCACCAATGGCACTGCTGTTCCAGGCTGGCAGGGAGCCTGCTCGGGGTAGTTTGCCCTGTAGAGATGACCTTGCTCAAGCCCAGCTGAAGCCACTGCTGTGGTCCAGGCTGCAGGCTGCCCTCCATCCCCCCATCTCTCTGGCCCTCCATCACTCCATGCCTCTGTCCCTTCATTCCTCAGTCCCTCCATCCCTCAATCTCTGTCTCTCCTTCCCTCCATCCTCCCATCCCTTCTTCCCTTCATCCCTCTGTCCCTTCATCCCTCTGTCCCTCCATCCCTCACTCTCCTTCCCTCCATCCTTTCGTTCCTCAGTTCCTCCATTCCTCAGTCTCTGTCTCTCCTTCCCTCCATCCTGCTGTCCGTCCTTCCCTCCGTCCCTCCGCCCCTCCATCCCGTCCCTCAGCCGGGCGGGCCGGGCCCGCTGCAGTGTTCACCGCCCACCGCTAGGCCGCGCCAGCCCCAGGGTTGCTATGGCGACAGCGGCGCTTCTTCCCCGCGCATGCGCGGCCCCCGTGGCGGCTTCCGGCGGGCCAGAGGCGGCGACGGGGCCGCGATGGAGCGGTTCGGGCCGGGGTCCGTGAGCGCCGTGCCGGTGGCCGAGTTCAGGCCGTGAGTCCCGGGGCGGGCAGGGGAGGGGCTCGGCGGCGGGAGGGCCCGGCGGTGGGGTGCGGGGAAGGCTGCGCGCTGGGCCGCGGCGCGCGGGGAGCGCGCCCAGCACCCGCAGCTCGCGAAGCGGCTGCAGCCACGGGGCACCCGGAGAAGAGCGGCCGCGGGGCGGGAGGGGAGCGGCAGCTCGGGCCAGGAGAAGCTGGAAAGGGGGGAGGAAGATGCCCCCGGTTTGCCTTGGTCACGCTGCGTAACCCTGGGCCACCCCGAATCCCGAGCGTGGAGGCTGCCGGCCCTCAGGGAAACGCGCCGAGCTAGGCTGAGCTTGTACGCGAATGTTTGTTTTTGCTGCGTAGGGAAGCGATGAGAGTATGTCAGTGTAAGAAAAGTATTTGTCAGCAGTGGAGTTTTTAACTTTGGTCATAAGCTTTGGTCATCTTGCTCTTCTATGGATGAGTGTTGATAGAATGGTTTCTAATTTCCATAGGGAAATTTTGAATGCAGTTATGCCCTCCACTCTGACTGTCCTTCAGGCAAACGCTAATAAAGGAAAATAATTGTAATGTTTTTTTTAAGCTACCTAATATGCTGCCTAGATGTATGGCATTACATCAGCAGTAAAAAGTGCTGTTGGCTGCAGTGTAGAAGCTGTGCATGGCTGCACATAACTGTCAGAGGATGAGATCATTTTTTTTGCCCATTTCCACTTTTTTTTCCAAAGAAAAACACACATATTTGTGTTTCAATGCCCTAAGGACGACCTTGAATCAGGCAGTCTTTGAAAGTCAGAAGGGTATTGCCTGGCTTACATGTTTACTTCAGCATAAAATAATGTAGTCAGCCAGGCAGAGTGAGTGAGAACTAGTGGAAGCACACACAAAACCAAGCTCTGTGTGGTGTTTTGTAAACACAAAACCTGTTCTAGCAGATCAGGTTCAGGGAGACCCACCCCACCAAGTACATAAACATTCATAAGCCCTCTCTGGCTAAAGGTCTTCTAGGTTTAGGTCTGTGAAGGCAAAGTTTTGGTGTAGTGGCTCCATGTTCTGACTGTTGCTACACTTATTACAGCTTTCTTAGTTAAAAACTGAGAAATTAATCTTAATTATTCTTAAAGGGGAACAAGACCCAGTAAAAGGGAACTTGGAGTAGTAAGCTGTTAAGTTCATTCGATGTACTTCCCTTTCTATCCCAGCCTGTAGGATTTGTCATTTTCCTGGACTTGTAGTTACTTTAAAAAAAGAGGGAACTTGGCAAGTTTTAATGTGGAATACTGTCATATGACAAGTGCACATGTAACTAATATTAGATATTTAGTAATTATGCAGTAATACACTGATAAACATATTAACATAACCCCCCAGTGTTATAGTGCTTGCAAAGCAGTAACAGGAAAAAATCTAAAGATTGTTTTCAATTTTGTTTGTGAGCTTAGACTGGCAGAATCATTACATTGTTTTGAATACTGTCATTTTTATTGCAGCCAGCAAATGCATACTCCAAGTCTTTATTGCTTCCGAACAATACACTTAACTCAGTTCTTGAAAAGTAATTGGCTTCTGTTTGGAACAAGTTCTTGTCCTTTGTCAGGCATATATATTGTGACTTTCTTTTGTGTGTAATTTCTCTTATTTATTTCAGAAATGAGGGTTCATTAACATCAACTTTAAGAACGCTTCTGTTCTTCACAGCTCTAATGATTACATTACCTGTTGGGCTATATTTTTCATCAAAGGCTTATGTATTTGAAGGTAATTCTGTTTCTGCCAATTAGCATTATTATTACAAAAATAGAGGAAAAGCACAATCCTCTAATAGCATCTTTGTTCTTCCTGTTTTGAATATTTGTTTCCGTATACAGACAAAAGGTCCTGTAATGTCTAATTAGAACAGAAAATTATGTAAATGGTCCATGTATCCTTCCCTGCATTGTGGTCTGGAATCCAGTATGTGCTGTTTGTTATACAGTGGTTTATACTGTATAGAGGTGCATTGTTCCCCTTGCCTAAAGGGTATTTAACACCACCCTGCAGCAGATTTTTGTCAGAATCATCAGGGAAATGTTTCCTGCAGGTATTGCAAACTAATCGTATGTTCGAGACAGAATTATGTTGTTTATGAGGTTTATATTTTGCTTTTTGAAACATATGTGCATTTAAACAAGTTATATGCAATTTCAGATATTGAACGTGGTTGCTTGTAGAGCTTTCTTTTAATTAAAAAAAAATAAAAAGGAAGAGAGATTTTGGCTGTTTGTTTGAACAAGCAGCCATGTTGTAGTCCTGATTCTACAAGGCTTTAATACCTTGTGCAGTTCTATGAAGTTATCTCCTTCAGAAGTGGGGAGGAGGAGGGGAGAAAGCAGCTGCTTTTAAGAGCAGTTTATGAGTGTGTAACTGAGTTGTTCTGAGACAATTCTCCTTCGGTGTGTACTGCTGTATGTAGTACATGGAAGGCTCAAAGCTTGTTAAGTCAAGATCCTTTTTAGCTTTTTTTTTTTAAATTGAGGTGTAGCAAGCTGAGCTTTAACTTCTCTGTGTCAGTTAATGGCAAGATCCATTGACACTGAAAGGATTGAGTTTGTGTTTGCGGGGTGGTGTTTTTGGAGTGCTGTAATGTGTGGGGTTTGTTTGCTTTTGGGGAGACTTTGTTGGTTTTTTTAAAATTAATTAAGGGAAACAATATTTCAGTGTTTGGTCTTCTGATATTTGAAGGCTTATTTGAGGTGCATTCGTTTATCTTAACTGCTGACATTATTTTACAGTCTAAATACAGGGGGTAATAGTCCTCTAAATTTGATTGTTCTTCTATTGTTTTCTCCTGTTTTAGTTGCAAATTAATTATAGAATTCTCCCCCTTCTTCCTCCTACTTCCCTCCCCCGTTTTATTGCCCTACAAAGAGAGTTATACTTAGGAAAAAAGGATGTTGAGGTTTGTTTGGTGCTGGAAGATACTAACAGAAAAAGTGAATATTGTAGAACTCTAAGCTGACATTAAATCTAGGCTATTTTATCTTAAATATTGAATACTGCAGTGTTGCTTTGCTCCGGAAATAATTTCAAGGCCTTTAACTATCATGGTGAATTCTTTCCTGTGAATTGTTTTGAGCTCAGATCTTTGGTACAGGAGTAAACGTAACGTTGGTCTTTAGGGAGAATTGTGACTTGCCATGTCAGAGTTCCTAGCTCATAACTAATATTCTGTACTTTCTTTGTTTTCTCAGGTTCGTTGGGAATGTCTGACAGAGACAGCTATTTTTATGCTGCCATAGTTGCTGTAGTCACTGTCCATGTGGTACTTGCTCTCTTTGTTTATGTAGCCTGGAACGAGGGTTCGCGGCAGTGGCGCGAAGGCAAACAGGACTAAAGCGAAGATCATCGGTGTCTGATGTCCACAGACTGTAAATCAGATTCTTTGTGAGCTGAAGGAAAAACATTCTTCCAAATGTGTAATACACACGCACGAAGAGGAGGCTGATGCCTCAGTTGTGGTTAAAATAAGACTTGTGCTCATCTTGACTGTGTACTGGTATTTTCTGTAATGGTGATGGAAGTTGTTCTTTAGCCAGCTTCTACTATGTTGAGCTGAGGAGGCCTTTACCTGCAATTAGAGTGAAATAATTATGTACTTTTGAAAACTCCTGTAGCTACTTTTGCCATGCCTAGTATTTTTCTGGCTTGCTCTGAAAATAGTATTGGCATGAAGCAAGCATTACATTTTCAAGGAATTAAATTGCTGCTTTAAAAAGCTACATTACTTACTATCCAGCTAGAGTAGAAAAGATGGAATTTCACTTTGCTGTGAATAGTTTCCTGATTTATGTGTGTTGTGGTTTAACCCCAGGCAGCAATTGAGCACCATGCAGCTGCTCACTCACTCCGACCCCGCAATGGGATGAGTGGGGGAATCAGGAAAGCAAAGTGAGAAAACTTGCTTGATGAGATGAAGACAGTTTAATAGGTAAAGCAGAAGTTGCACACATTAGTGTGTTGGTTTTCAGTACAAATTCAAATCATAGCCCCATGGTAGCTATTATGAGGAAAACTACCTCTATCCCAGCCCAAACCGACACAGTGGGATAGGCATAATTAATCTATTTCTCAGTTTAGAAGTAATTTCAAAACCAGAATTGTTTAGAAACTCAGGTGATGTCTTTCTAATGTGAATTACGATTTTTTTTTAAGTATATTTTTTATTGCAGTGTATAATTCAATCTTTAATTTTCTTTTGGGAGGACTGTGGTATTATGCATTGCTCGTGTTTCTCTTCTACAGTTTATCCTGATGATGCAAAGGAAAGGGCATAGCATGGTTTTTTGTATGTCTTTACGCAGGTATGTATCTCCTTGGTATTTGCTAAAGTATGCAGTTGGATTTCCAATGGCAAAGCAGTGTCAGTAACAGTCATAAGTTGCTGTATTGGCTGGTAGGGGAAGGAGCAAGAGAAAACAAGCTGTAGTTGTCTGCAAATGGTGTCCTTTATGAAGCAGAGGACACAAAAGTGACTACATGGAAAATTGGCTTCTCTTCATAACTACTTGTACACTGTGAAATGATACAATATATTGATTGTTTCCTTTTTTCCTTGGTTGTGCGTAGAACTTCCTGTAGTCAAACCTTAGTGAGATTTTTGTGTTGTAGGATAACATGAATTTCATTCCATTGTTGTGCTGTTGTTAGCAAGCTTTTTAATCTCTGGCTAAAACATTTTTCCTAAAGTTCCAGCAAGGCATAAAACTTTCCTGACTCTGATGGTGCCTGTTGAGCTGTTGTGCTTGAGGTTGTTCTGTTAATTTGAATTTTCCAGTTTATTGTATTAGTTTAGCCTTCCTTGGAAGTTTTTTGCTTAATACGGGGCTTAGCATGGTTTTGGTGCTGCATGTGTCTGTGGTAAAAGTTAAGTATAAATGAGGCAAAAATTGGTTATCTGTGCCCAGTGGTTTGAGAATTATGTCCCCAAGCCTCATTCCTGTCTTGTCCACCCCAGTCCCAGCTGTGCACAACCATAAGCACCATGGCACACTAATGCAAGTCAGTTTTTACACTTTGTTTTTACCGTGTTACCTTCTCTCATCCAGAGCCCCGTTGTCAGGTTGCTGCTGGCAAACTGGAGAATCATCTCAGAGTACCTGAAGTGCAAAGTTAATTTGTACGTGGGCATATTGGCTTCCTGTTCTCCAGCGTGTGAAGTGTATGTTGTGGAACAAATATTGCCTTTTAATAAAGAACTACCCCACAATACAAGATCCAGTAAACAACTTTTGAATAATGTCTTTAATACTGCACATGTAGAGTACAGCTTAAAGCAAATCTATAGCCCTGCTTAATAGCTTACCTTTTTTTTTTTTCACTCACAGTGGAGAATAAAGGAAGAGTTACACTTACGAAATAAAGAAGTTGAACTTTATTTGGTACTAGAAGACAGTGATAGAAAAAATGAATGTTGTAGAAGTTTAAGATGTTGATTTCAAGTGGGACACACCTGCCATGCTCTATTAGCTGGATCCTGTGCAATGTCTTATTTTATGTTTCATGTAGCAGAATCCCTAGACACAAAGTTAATTTCCTAGAAATAACAGGAAAATAATTCCTTTTTCTAACTGTTTAGTTACAAAAATCTGACAAGTTTGGCCTCTGCTGTATGTGCAGGCACTGTAATGTCTCAGCAGTTGGGGGTAATGAGCTGAGCATTAATCCATCCTTTGGAAGATCTTTGAAGGTAGTGCTTTAATCTACAACAACATTCCTGGTGAGAAAAGAGGCACCGCCTGAGTCTGCACAGCCACAGCCAGGTGCTGGTTTGATGTTGCCTGTGCTTCGGAGTGGGAACAACCCCTCGGGTGAAGGGTGCAGTGAAAACAGCCCATGAAAGGTTGTCCCGCTGCAGCCCAGGGAGGTCCACAGGGAGCATTCTCTTCCCTCCCTCCTTGCCAGTGGTGGGGACCCACACTGGAGCAGTCTGTTCCTGAAGAACTGCACCCTGTGGAAAGGACCCACACTAGAGCAGTTGGTGAGGGACTCTCCTGAGGAGGAAGGAGGGCAGGAACAATGTGCGAAGAACTGACCACAGCGCCCATTCCCTGCCCCCCTGTGCCACTGGGGGGGAGGGAGAGAACTTGGGAGTAAAGTTGAACATGGGAAGAAGGGAGTGCTGGGGGAAAGGTGTTTTTATTTCGCATCACCCTAGTCTGGTTTGATGGGTAATAAATTAATTTCCCCAAACCAGGTCTGTTTTTCCCATGACAGTAATTGGTGGATGATCTCCCCGTGCTTGTCTCAACCCAGGAGCCTTTTGTTACATTTTCTCTCCCCTGTACAACGGAGAAAGGGGAGTGATAGCGTGATTTTGATGGGCATTTGGTGTCCAGCCAAGGTCAAACCCACCACAAGTAAACTGATAAAAGTTGTGAACAGACCAGAATTCTTGTTGGTTTGATTTTTTTATTTTCTATAGAATGGTGATGTAAAATTTTTAATGGTGTAGTACTCTAAAGTGGTACTGTAAATTTTTTAAATTTTACTACTAGGAGTGGATTTGAGACAACTCTTAAAAAGATGAGGAAAACTGTGTAAGTCATTCAGTACTTTGCAGTTGCCTCTCACTTAATGGTTCATCATGTGTTTGCAAAGGTTGACAATTAGTTTAGCTAAAGCAAGCAGTTGTATCTCATGGTGAGCAAATACCTGGAGATAGTAGGAGAAATTTTCCAGAACATTTTGCAAGACTGAATAGACAGTGGGGAAATTGAGAAGTGGGAAATCAGTGACTTTTCATTAGTTCTTGTCTTCTGTACTTACCATCTCTTTTTTCAAATGCCTGCAGGACACTGTGGTGGTGGGTACCCAGCCTGTGAGAGTGTGCAGGTGAGTGAGCAGCTTTGGTTTGTGCTTAGGGATGCCTGAGTTAACTCATTACTAACTGCCAGCACCGAGTAAGAAGTCTCCAGAGCAAATGGTGATGGTAGTGATCATGCTGTTAACAGGAATTATCATTGATTAAGGTACATGAACTTGGAACAGTCTTTACAGTATGCTTGAAACAAAATAAAACACTGCCTGCCCGTTTCTTGCATTGTAAGAAAGGGCCTAGTAATAACTCTCAACATGAAAAAGAACCCAAAACCCCAAGAAAACAGCCAAACACAAAAACAACAACCCTACCCTCCAGAAGGCCCAAGCTCCTGTGTTATTTTCACACTCAAGCAGATTCCAGGCTGGAGGCTGTGGTTTTGCCATGCTGCTAGAGCAGCACGACAAACTAGAGGGCAGGCTTTGCTGCCTGATCATTCTGATGGGCCAGGGGAAGGTGTGGTGCTTGCCAAGGAATTATATTCTCACTTAGTACATTGGTGAAAAGTAAAATGTTTGATGTTACTGCAGTTTTGGTGGGTTTTAGCCTGCTGTAACTACTGTAGTTAAACAAACTGTGCTTAGGCTTCTGAGAGCCTCAGGCAGGGGTACAGTTGGTAATAGTTCAGATGAGTAAGAGATGGGAAAGCAAAGGCCCCTTACGTAACCAACTGAGCCTCAGGTGTATTACAAAATACCGTATTTTGGGTATGACAAATGTAGGTAGGGTGCAGCCCATAGGGCAGGAGGAGAAAGGGGTCCTGTGAAGCCAAGGAGTGACTTGGGAAGATGGGGTGAGGGCTGCAATATGCTAGTGTGTCTTGATATATGATGGCAGAGGCACCATATGTTTTGTTTGGAAGTGTTTATTCCACTGTTTTTCAAGGGATTGTGCAGAACCATTGGTCTGAAATACTGAATGTAAATCATACAAAATAGTGAGCTAATTCCATTTTAAACTTCCAACTACAGTTGTTCATAGGTTGACAGCTTTGCTGTGTGAGATCTGGGACACATCTATTAACTTTGTCTTGTACAAACCAGCGTTGTTACTGGCTCTGAGTCATCTCACAGGGCATGGTCAAGCCCTTGGAGTGTAAATATTTCTTTAAAAATACCAAAGAGCAACTGCCACTCTAATGTTTCATTAGCTCCAATCAACTGTCAGTTTAAGGGAAACACAGAAGCTGCTTGTTTGAAGTTGACAGGGAGCAGAGCTTATTGTGTCCCTGCAAGAGGAGGCCCTCAGGTGCTTGAATGGGGCTTGCAAGAAGAAATTGCTGTGTGATTCAGGGCCCCCACAGTCATTCTCTTATCTGACGATTCGCCAGTGTCTGAATTTCTGAGCTGTTGGCATAAAGCTCAAGACTCTTTGTTAGGAGAAACACAGTGTTGTGTAACAATGCTGAGCTGTAGTTGTAAGACAGGAAATGGAGGTAAACTCTTGGGACTTGAGCTCTGTTTGAACCTAAGGCAGTAAGAAAAAGGATGGGAAAATGCACGTGGATTCCTGTAGAAAGCAGCTTTTTTAGGTGCTGGTCTCCCAGTTCTGAAACCGTGAGACAAAGCCAATTGAGGTCCTGTTTCAAAAGGCAGGGATACTGACTGGGAAGCTTTGTGGGGAAGGATGCCCAGGGTGAAGAGCTAGGAAAGTTGAACGGTTAATTTGGTGACTGTCTGGCTGAATGCCTGGGATGGAGTTTTTTTGGTGCTGGTTGGCTGTCATGCTTCACAACCCTTTTGTCCTACCAGCTTTGGATGGGATGTTCTTGCTGAGATGATTCCCGTGTGCCCACTGTTTGGAGGTGTGATCAGGTGCTTACCTGCAACTGTGCTCTTAAAACAGTACAAACTGCTCACAGGCCTGCAAAAAAAGCTGTAGCTGCTTTTAGTTGGCACATGAGACACTGTGGTTTAATAGTTTTAGTGGAAATGGCCCAGGGCATAGGCACAGGGGGTATGTTATTAATTAAAACTGTTTTTAATTGAAGAATGATTTATGAGTGAGAGTAATAGCAGTCAGAGATTAAGAACAAACACTGATGTGGGTGTGGGCCCATGCTGCAGGCACCATGTAGGAGACATTTAATACCTTTGCAGTTCTTCATCCTCAAGATGCAGTTTCTCTTAGCATGCTTGAGTCATTAATGCGGTTCTGCTAATGTTAGAGATCAACTGGAAGTTTGTCTTCACAGCTGGAATGCTGCTCATTTCAAGGGAATGAGTCTTTGATGTGTAGGTGGTTTTGTGTCTGAGTAGACAGAAGAACCCACTTTGCTCTCAAACGATGTCACACTTTGAGCCCCTTCCTAGAACAATTCCTATAGAATTAGCAAGTGTTGGGTGATTCTTAATGTGAAGCATTAGGATAGAGCATAGAGTTTCCTTTACAAACTTGTGTGATGTCTGTAATCCTGTGGTTTTTTCTTCAGAGTAAAGTATGCCCTCACCAAAAAATCCAAACCACAGATGATTCTGATGATTTGGGTGTTGGAACTTTTTTGATGGCTGTTTGTGTTAGAGGCACCTACCTGTGTTTAAATGTGGAGTGGCTGTAGCTCATCACCTGCAGGTTTTGTCCAGTATCCCTGAGACTTGGGTAGACACAGAATCCTATGTTTAATAGAGATTCCTCTGCTGGCCTTAATGCTTAGGGGCTTCAGCACAGCTCCCAGTTTTATTAAGTGAAAACGGGACCTTGGTTTTTATATTTGAATTATAATGGCCTCTTTCTGTAGGCTAATGACTGACTGATCATTAAGCCAGTTCCTTTATTCCTGTGTAGCATTTATTCCTAACCTCTTATAGTTCTGCAAACGGCAGGAAGTCACTCACTCCTTTTAGTACTTCTCCCTCTTTACCTTTCCTTATTAAGTGCTTTCCATTGAAGCAAATATCTCCTGTAGTGTGATATCTCTTGTGATCCCTAGATAAGATTATGTTGAACTTTGTAGGGTGAGATGAGGTTATTATAACGCTTGATGGTATTTTGCTTTCCTACCCATGTATTTTCAGAATTGTTTGTTCTATCAGCTCTGATACTTAAGGCATGAAAACAGTCGAATTTCCAGTTTTATAGACAATTCCTGTATCAGTTGTCTCTTTGTCATGGGCCTTTGGGAGGAGTAGTTAGCACCACCAAAATAGCAGCAGGTTTCTGTGTTGTCAAATGCTTGTTAGGTTCAGAACAGTCCCAACTCTGTGGTCAAATGTTTTATTTTAGCATCTTACAGGACTCGAGGACATGTAAGTACACTGAGTAGCATTGGCAGTGGGATCCAGGCTGCTTTCACTTCTTCAGTCCTAAAAGAAAACTACACAGCCTTTTGGTAAGGAAATCTTAGAGAACCCCTCGGGAATATGTGATGGATGCAGCTCTTCAAGATGCCTGCCCATGCCAAAATGCTGTGTTTGCTTTATATCAACCTTATGCAAGGGACTAATTTGGAAGTAGAGCTGAGTGGCTTGTGAACTTTCTACCTCAGGTCAGCTGTGTTCTAATTGCATGGTCCAAATTGCAATTTGATGGGATAAATGATTTTTGTTTGCTTTTTATGGACTTTGTTCAAAAAGCCAACAGGTAATTCATCTCAGCAGGTAATTCTGCAGAGCACCAGAACAAATTTGCAACAGTTCTATTCAGTTAAAGGTGAAGAAGCAATGCAATAATGTGTCTGATTACATAAGCATGAGTTCAGTTGATCACATCTGTGTGTGGATATAATACGTGAACTGATTGACCAGTAAAGCAGACAGAGTAATTTATTTTGTTTTGTCTCCTTGAATTCTGACAAGACAGTTTTCTTTCAGTTCAGACTTGGCAGTTTGCTCATCTCAGAGATTCCTGTACAGACTGATTGACCAGTAAGAGGAATTGGTGTGTTTGTAGAAGCCAGTGTGCTCCAGATTACTGTGAAGAGCAGGTGAGGCTTTACATCATAAGGGAAGTCCCCTTGCCTCCAATCCTGCCTTTTGGAGAATTAGCAAGGACTGGTCCCAAATCAGGTGATAATTGAAATGCAGAAAATGAGGTATTGGAGGTAACTGTGCCCAGACTGCTTATGGTTTGGATGGGTAACTGCACTCTCAACCCAGGAGCCTTATGTCAACTGACTCTTCTTTTTCTCATTTGCATTCCTAGCACTGGGAAATCAGTATAAAGTCATCATTTACTCTTAACAGTCTTTGAAAAACACAGTCTGTCTGTAATATTTCCTCAGGAAAAAAATTCTGCTTTAAACTAGGCTTTTGAGACTTGGTACAAATTTAAGCTGCTTTAGCCAAAAAGAGAGCTTTTGGATAAAACTGGTAGTGTTGTTGATGGATTTTCCAGAATACACTGCATATTCCTTTTGTGCTAAAAACAAAGGTGAATATCACAGAATACTGTATGTGGCAGCATTTTACAATATCCAGATACCACTTGCCTTGCATGTGCTGCCTGCTCTTCTTGCCTCTGTTGCCAAAGAGCAAGGTAGGATCCAGCTGCACTCAGTCTTTATGAACGCACAGGGAGACGTGGTCGCTGTCCCAAAGAAGTCACCGTACAACAAGATCAGTCTGGCTAAAGGGATGTTGCCAACAAACACAGCAAATGTGTCCAGGTGGAAGTAGAGAGGTGTTTAGTGCAGTTAGTGCAGGATAACTCCTGGAGTCGTTGGACCTGACCTTGGAGCTGTGGCACATCAACCCTCGGAGAGGTAAAGAGATTCACTTTGCTGGCTATGGCAGATCACAGGGTCAGAACTGGAGGGTGGGTGGAGGAAGGGCCTGGAACTTGAATTTTTTACCCGCTGCTCTGCCAGCAGTATCTGCCATTCACTACCACCCATCCACAGGGATTTTCTAGGGATTGTTTCTGGTGAGAACTTGAATCAGTGGATACCTGGACTTTTACCTAATTTTGCATAGCTTGACACTCTTCAAAGTCTGCAGACATTGTAGCCCATGCTTTCTTTCCTTGTCAGTTCTTCTGAATATTCCATTAAGCCCCTGTTTCAGTACTTTTTTGCCATTGTTCAGCTGGCTTTAGACTTTTCTGGGTTTCTTTCAGGTGTACTTGTTCTCTGCCTCATCATTTCCTTCCACATCTAAAATCTTAAAGTAATAAAAAAGGCTCGTTGAAATTTGCACACCACTGAAGGATGGTGTTGCACTTCAATGGTGTTAGTGCTGGGCTTTTGTCCTGCTTCACACTTCAAGAGCACATCCCTTCGTTTGCCCACAGGGTTCAGCTGGGAATGAGTTCAGTGGTCAGGATGCAGAATATGCCTGTGGTGTTATCCGGGGTAAGGCTTGGCATGAGACTGGAAAAATACAGCAGTGAGCAAATGATAAAGGAATTAAACTAATATACAGACCCTATTTTTTCATGTATGCCTTGGGGTATGTGCATGTCTTAGTCTTAGCTCTAAGCAGTGTATTGTTTGGGAAAGTACATTCAAGCATGACTAATCTGCATTTGTCTCCCTCTCCCAAAACATTGTTTCATTTGAAATGTTTTATTTCTCTGTATTTAAAGAATATTCTTTCATAATGCAAAAGCTATTTTTCATTTTTCTAGAACAATTGGTTGAAGTGTTTCTATTAATCTTTCTATTATTTAAGCACTTCTATCTGCAATACACAATAGAAACAAATGAATTTATTTTTTTGAGACAAGCTTGCTTTTTATCCTACAGAAACGATGACTCATGAGATTCATCCAACCCTCATCTGTATTCCTCCCCCAGCTAATAAGTTAAATGTGAGTTTTGTGTTTGTATTAAAAGACAGCCTGTGCATACCTCACCAGGGAGCTTGTTTGAACATGGAGTTCACAAGAGGAAAATTCCTTGCCACAGTAAAACTGCTTCATTGGGCATTAAGGAGCTTTGCAAAGTTTGCTCCCTAAGTGAAGAAAACAGCATTAGATTTAATTCATTGCTCACACTTACAGTGATCGTAGTCTGGCGTGCTTGTAAGTCTTCATGATGATGCCAGAAGGTTTGTGGTTCCCATACGTCAAGAGACTCAGAAGGCAGAGACCTGTAATGCTTTGTCTTTGGGCTTGTTAATCCTGCAGATGGAGACTATCAGGGTGTATAAGATTCTACACTGATCTAGGATAAAACCACCCAGTATTTTCATTCTGAAACAGTCCTGCAAATGGTTGTGCTGGTCTAACTAAGAAGGGAATGTGGAGGATGGGGATGGGTACAGGTATTTGTAGTCAGTGTACCTGCTGAAGCCCTGTGTGGTGGGGAGACACCCTTAGCTGGAGCTGACTCCACATTAATGCAGAAAAGCTTGTTTAAAGCTAAAATGAGGTATGGCCTTGCAGCTCCATGGTGTGGATGGACCATGGGTTTTAGCGGGGAGAAAATAGAGCCTTATCAGTACAGTTCACTGCATGAAAAATAGCCAATATTCTCTGCAGAGCAGAGACTGAGCAAAGTCTTCTGGGCATCCAAGGACTTATTTTTGGTGAAATCTGGAGAGGTATTTCAAAAGAAGAAGCTTTCCAGAAATAAATTTACACCCTGTACATCAACTTGTTCCTATTTGGACACTGCACACAAAACACTGCCTTGCAGATGTTGGCATAACTGGTACTTAACTAAGAAAAGACTCCTGAGACTGATTTTCTAGAAGCAATAAAAACTTCACACATAACTATCTCCTCCCTTCACCTTTCCCCAGGGTGGAGGGAAGAGCTGTAATTGCAGAGGCTGCACAATAGATACATCTATTCTCTTTGCCAGCCAGAGCTAAAAGCCTTTTTCTGTGTAACTCTTAAGGCCAGACTATCTATGGATTCCTGTTAAAAAGGGCTTTGAGATTTTGCAGCATTTCTGTTTTCCTGGAAGTCTCCAAAGCAAGTGTGCTTCTGTGAATGGAGTTCTTGATAGGTGAACCTGCAGAAGTGCAAGTGACTGTGATCTGTACAGCAAAGGGTTAAGAGAATGTACATCTGCAAAAATGAAAGATGAAAGCAACCTAGACCAGTAATTTCACATTTTCTAATGGAGAAGAACACTTTGAGCAGATATAGCATGTGGAAGGGAGAAGAAAAACACCACCATTGGCAGAATTGGGAAGTTGAACTATGTGTTGAAGCTCAGAGACTGAAGGCTCCAGAGGGTAATTCACACTCTTGCCTTACAACTCAGTCAGGATTATGGCTGCAAATGCAGTGAGCACCAGAAGCTTATGAGAGAACTCTGCCAAAAATATGAATAGGCAAGGAATGTCTTTAGTTTGACAGGTAATATTTACTTTCTCCTATCCTATCTCCAGACAACTGCAAGAGAAAAATAGTGTGATTCACTGCAGGCCAGTAGGCCAAGAGAGATTTTTACATTTCTCTGACAGAGTGGATTTCAGTTGGCCTCAGTGGACATGGTTTCATGGACACTTTAGCACCAGGGCTGACCTAAGTGCAGATTAGGCAGGGGTATTTTTTTGGGTGGATTTCCCTTGGCTGGTATTGACAGCTTTTCTTAATTTGATTTTCAGGAGTGATGTGTTGGTTTGGCATAGTCCTGTGCATGAGCTGAATGTAATATTCCAAATTTAAGACTGCAAGGTAAACAAATTCTGAATGCAAAAGGCAGTCTCAGAGACTTCCAAAGCCTTCTCATGATAAAAGTAATTTCAAAGTAAAAATCTGTGTGCTGAAAAATATTTAATTTCACAGAAAAGTAATTTAAGCAGCATGTATTTTGCAGTTTGATGGTGTTTTATATAACACAGTATTAGTTTTCCTTTTTCATTTGTAGGTGTCTGCTCATTAAGCAAGATCTTTACAAAGTATAGGGGCTGTTTAAATGCTTTAGGGGATGAGTATATTTATTATGAGCTGATAATCCTTGTAACTTGTTACATTAAAATATAAATGGATTATATTCCAATGAGAAGCATGAAAATGATTACTAAACTGCGGAAATAAATGTGCTAGAACCCTAAATAGTGTAATAATCCTCTAAGGGGAAATTGCACCTCATTCATTTATAATGGTATTGTGATTGGCTTTGTTTTAGTCCAACTTTTGAGTCAATGCCTCCATGAAATTCTCATGACTTGCCTTCCAAAATGACATCAAAGACGAAAGGAGAAAAACAGTCTTGACAAAACCAGGTCACTACATCAGCAAGAGCAGAGTGGGCTGAGCAGCTCTGCTTCCTAAATCAAAGCCTTGCTGCAGGAGCACTGCCGTGCTCCCATTAGTGCGTCACAAGTGCCATTCTCAGCAGTGAGGGACCAAAAAGTGTCACAACTGCAGAAAAAAGGCTGAAAGCTTTGGCCAAAGCCTGATGCCTGTCTCCTCAAAGCACTGCTATGCTGAGGTGAGGATGTGGAAGTCCTCAAGGTATCCCTTTTGGGGGATGTCCTGGTCCCAGCTTTACTCTGTAGCCAGGAATGGACAAGGAATAATGGGGAATAGTGAGTCCTCTGTGCCTAAATCAAGCAAAAATCCCAGCAAGGGTTCTGAGGTGCTCTGCCAGCCCTGTCTTTCCAGAAAAGGAGAGGTCCTTTCATAGTCTTGGCTAAACTCCCAGGTCTGGGAGAGACTAAGGGTCTTCTAAATGATACGCATCTGGACTGTGAGAAAAATGAATGGGCCAGAAGCCCATCTCAGTCTGCCTTTAGAGCAAGGAACTGTCAAGAAACATCATCTCCGTCTCCTGCCCCAGTTCCTGTGTATCCCCAGAAGAGCTGTCCGTCGAGGGACAGAGAGGGGGATTTGAATATGCACACAGGGCCATGCAAGCTGCATTGAAATTGCCATTTGGTCAAAGTAACTCCATGTGCAGTTTGGCTGTCTGCAGTGGTGGGATGGGACCTAGAGTATACTTGGGAACAGGACTTTCCTTCTGGATCCTAAGTGGCTGTATCCTCCAGGTTTTTTTGTAAAGGGCCAGTATAGTGTCTATAGCCAAAACTTAATGAGATAATTATAGCTGGCAGGGCTTGGTAATTAATGTCTAGTACAACCTACTGTAACATGCTGCTGCTTTTACATGTGTTTTGTGCAAAGTGGGAGTGCTGAGGCGTGCTCGTTTGCTGCTGTCTGACGGGGAAAGGGTGACAAATCCTACAGGAAGAAGAAAATGTGTTTCCCATCTTTTGGGGTTTTAATTAAATTAGCTGCAGTGGCAGAAATGGCAAAGTGCCAGGGCTTCTCCTGTGACTGAGCAAGCACTTTGCAGAGAGGGAACCTGGGCGCAGGAGGCTCACACACGTGTCTCTGTTCAAGAACAGCATCTGTTTTGGCTAACAAGCCTCGCTGTGCATTGCTGATTTACTTAATGAAGAAGAGACCTTCACCTCTGTCTGTGACCATGTTGGTGCAAGCCTTTGGTGTTTCCACGTGAGTAACAGTAACAGCACACAGTCTCTGGCAGGTTTCACTAAAGCCATCCAACAGCATATGTAGCAAATGCTAATGGAAGCCGCATGGCACAAGCTTTGCTCTTTCTATAGAATACCTCAGGGAACATTTAGCAGAAGCAAAGACCTATTCTGGGGCTTGGAATGTCACGCTGTGCAGTGTCTCCTAACGCAGCTGCTACTGCCTGCTGAAACCTGGAGTCTGCTCCAGCACTTGAGATCCAGAGTTTCCCTGGCTGCACCTTGTTGGCAGAGACATCCCAGTTTCCAGGTGATGTAGCTCACAGAGGGGTTCAGATCAGCTGCCTCTCCCCACAGCCTTCTCCTGACGTCCTGCAAGTGCTGCAGGGGCATGGAGAGGAAGCACCTGGGCATGTGTGGGTCTGTGTCCTAGGGGAGGCTGTGATGGTACAAAGCAAATGCCGAGCACAAGCTGGCATCTGCCCTGACCCAACAGGTCATCCAGAGGAGGAAACTAGGGGAGGAAAAGAGAAATTTAGTTTTTTTAATATTAGGAAGACTTGCCTATTTTTATCTCCATGCAAAATAGATGACTTGTATCACCTGGGACTTCTCTGTGTAGGATTTTGAGCAGAGCAAGCTAATAATGACTGTGTCTCGTTGGGATTTAAAATGGAATTCTTGCTTCTTGGTGTAAATAGAAGGTGAAAGCGTAGCATGTAGGAGGTCTTTAATATTCTAGATTTATTACATTTTGTAGGCTTATAATTTTTTTTAAAGCTTTTTGTTTCGTCTTGAGCACTGACAGAGGTAAGCAGGTAACTGAAGGTACACACAGCATTTTAATGGGGCTTTTTCCTGAATTCATCTGAAGCCAAGCCCCCTCTGACCATAGCCCCACCCTCTCATCTGCATTTCGTAAGGGTATTACCACTGTAATTAATAGGACTTGTATAACAGTACCTAATTAAACTCTGATCATATAGTGTAAATTTAACTTGATTATCGTTAGCCTCAGTGAACTCTGCAGGAGATTAATCCTGGTGATTCACTCAGCACAGAGAGCAACAGCAGTGGCTCTGCGGAGGACCAAAATATTAATGAACAGCAATGCTCTGTGCCCCCAAACCCTGCAAGGTAGGTCTGGGTACCGACAGTAGCAGCGGTGTGAGGGAGGGGTCTGTGCTGGGATGGGAATCGCCCCATTTTCAAATTGTTTAAAAGCCACTGGGATGCCAGCAGGCTTCTACGGCGCCGTTCTTAAAATCACTGAATAAGGAGTCTGTGAGAGGATTATGGCTTACGTAAGAGTTTTATGTCTGTCCTAAAGCTACAGCCCCCATGCATTTGTGCGCTGCGTAGTGTGTCTGCCAGTGATTCATGGACACAGTCAGAATGTCCTGAATGACTACAAGCTGCATTTTGTTCAAGATTATTACAGATACAGGACCTGGTCCTAGTCTTATGAAAGCTGGTGAGGCTTAATCTGTGGGAAAAAGAGTAGAGGCAATGATGTTATATTTTTTTATATTAATTACTGCGTATTAAAACACTGTATGCTTTGCTTCTGCACATTGTGCTGGAGAATTCTTTGCTAAAAAATACAAGTAAGCCTGTGGTAAAATAATAGGGTTTTTTCTGTATATAGTCCTGAAGTACAGGGCATGGGGTTTGTCCTGTCTTTGGCTGAGCACATCTGTTTGTTTGCTGCTAATAATAGTTTAATCAATGGGGCTGATTCCTGCATATTCTCCATCTGACAGTAGCCCAGAAGACCCAGATGACAGCAAAAAAAGGTCTTTTGTATGTGTCGCTTTTTCATTCTTTTTTTTTGGTAGTTGTGTTGCTTAATTAAAAGCAAAGAGAAAGTTTTACTCCTGTTTGCATGAATGGTCACATCAAACGGTACAGGAAAATCTAGGCCAAGCTGCTTTCAGTGGGCTAAGGAACATTATACCATTGCACCGCTTCCTTTCATAGTAGTAATGCCTCTTCATAAACATCAGGCACCTTTTGAACTTTCTTTGAAACCATTCGCTTTGCTTTCCACAAGTACCCCGTAGCCCACCTTGCCCCCCTGGCTTACTGTGGCACGGCTGTTGTTAGGAGATGTGTCCGTGTGGGATGGGAAGGAGAGGGATGTGCGCGGGGTGCATCCTCGCTGCCTGCAGAAACGGTGCCGGTTATATAACGCCCTCGCTGGGTAACGAGGTGAAACTCTGTCAACTCTTCTGCGGGAGCTTTCAGAGGGTTTGGGGCTGCTGGCTGGCTCAAGGGTAAGTCAGGGATGTGTTCCTCAGGGGGGGCTGTGTGTTGGGGTGCACACAGCACAGGGTGTCGGTGTGTACGGTGCTGAACAGGGGCTCCGGCATTAACGACTGAGATGTGGGTGCAGGCAACGGTACCTCAAGCAAACACGGCCACTCAGCACCTTGCCTGAAACAGATCATTTTAGGATATTGCTACTTTGTGAAACAGCTGTATAATTTGTCTATGCTGTTTGTCTGTTTTCCTCTAACATGCCTGAAACTCAATTAAAAATATGCTGTGCTTAAGCCACAATGGCTTTCCTTTAATAGTGGTAATAATGCTTTGTGAGAGAAGGCTGTGCTCAGGCAGCGAAATGCTTTATATCAAATGATCCAGGATGCTGATACTATTCAGAATATAACTTGCTGGGGCTTTGCTGTTGTTCTTTGCACTTGCTGTTGTTTCTTGGACTTGCAGACTTGTACCTGTTTGCAGCACAGCTGCTGTGTTTGCTTGTCCAAGTGCAAATGTTCGTGTTGACTGATGAGTGCATGTTGGGTGATTGTGTCCATGAGTGCTGGATATCAATGTCTGTTTTAAGACTGGGACTATAAGTCTGGATGTGCTTGCCACTGTCATGGAAGAGTTACTTATATGCGTAATGCTCTCACGGAGCTACTGTCAAATGTGCGTCTCAGAGCAGAAAGCAATCTTGGTTTGCAACAAGATGAACAAAAGGAATGCCTGAACTTTTCAGGGTTACATTGTGGAAGTTGTGTTTGCACTGGAAGTGCTGTATGTGCTTCAAGTACCTGGGAGTTACTGTGGGAACTGGTTCCCTTACAGAGACGGAAGGGCTGTGGGGAGGGGCTGTGCATCCACAGCTCAGGCAGCTGTGAGCTCAAAAGATTCCAGCAGCAAGAAACGGAGCCCAAATGAACCTAAATAAGCAAGGATCTGAATTATTCACAAACAGAAATGCTTGTTCCTGAATAGTCAGGTGTCTGAATCCGGAGCAGCCTCAGGCCGTGGGACTGGCATTGTGAGGGTGAGCGTTGTCCTAAAATGAACTGTGCAACAGAAAAATTGGTTGGTATGAGATACAGGCTCATATTCCCCTGGGACTGAGAATCTCTTGTACTCAATTTTTAGACTCTTTCTTTGTTATCGTCTAAAAGGCACTTGATGCCACAATTCCTGTCACTTTGGCTTTTGCATTGTTCCTTGCGATGTTCAGCTGGAATAGCAGCCTGCCAGGGCCCACATCCTATATCCTATTTCATCTTTGTTCTCTTTCTCTTGCTGTGCTTGAGTCCAGTGGTCCCACAGATCTGGCTGGTCCCTGGCTGGTTGTGTGGCCTTTGTGTGAGGAAATGGGTGTAAGCACAGGGGATTTAACCTGAGGGCAGTTTCTTGCTCCAGACTCAAGGGGGGTTGCACAAGGACTGGTTGCCATGCTGGATCTCTGGGGTCATGGGCAGTCAGATGTGTGGTGGCCACTTCTTTTGCATCTCCCCACTGTTAGTGCTTCTGGTGTGTTGCAGAAGTTTTGCAGGGAGCAGCTCCCCGATGTTTTGTACCCCTACCCAGGCACCCACGAGGGGTGCAGCAGGGGGAGCTGGGGCTGTCAGCCACGGTGTCCAGGACTCAGACCCCAGGAGGGGAAATGAGCTGATGCAGTCTCATCTTGGTGGCAGGTGTGGCATATCTTTGCACCAGGGGAGGTGGTTTCTCTGTGCTGCAGAAACACCCTGTCACTTGGGGGAAGATTGCTGGTTCCCCCAGAACGGTAGAGACAGCAATGAGGTTAGGCCATCCAATGCTGCAAGCTCCCAAGCGTTGTGTACGTCAGTGAGGATAGGTAGATTGCCATAAGTGGCCGTAGGTAGAGAAATACCACATAGCTGCCTAGTTTTTCATACATGATCACCGAGGTGCTGGTGGCTTTGTAACTTTTGCAGTCCCATAGCTGAGCCCGCAGGGTCCTGGCTGCTGCCAGAAGATGGTGAGCCTTGCCCTGTACATCAAGCCGACTTCTCTGTGCACATGCCTGTGTTTAATTACCATTATGAAATGGTAATAAAAAATTCAAAATGTCATTACAACATGGTGTGGGGCTGGGATTTGCAGTCTAACTGCAAGCCTCCTGTTGGCGAAACTGCTCCAAGTTTGTCTGAACTCTAACACTGGAGAGTTTTTGTCCTCTATGAGCTGCTCTCTGAGCAGGCTGACATGGCTTGTTTTGTTTGTCACTGACTTGCCTGGATATGTCGGTGTCAGCACCTCTCCTGAGTTTTTCCTATAATGGAAATTCTACGTGGTTAAAACTCCTGCTAGCCAGATGCCTCAGCAAGAGCAGTGCTAGGCGTGCTTTGCCCAAGGAGTAACTTCCTTCTTGAAGGAGAGTTATTTTGATGTAGACAAGGGTCATTAGGACTGCACTGACTTCCTGATGTTGGTACCCATTCTGAGAATGGGTGCTGATCCCACCTTACAATGTAAAGCCATTTGATGCACTTTGCAGTAAAATGACTCTCTGGTGCTTATAAAACTTTCAGGGTATTGAAATGGCCTTAAACCCTACTGTGTTTCTTGTTTTAGCTTGGAGCTGGCTCAGAGCTGGGTTTGATTGTCAGCCACTGCTTGCAGTTTAAGTTCCTTGGGATGGGGTGATGGATCCCTGCCCTCTCCCAGTTCTGTCCCCCTCCTGCCTTTGGTGCAGGCTGAGCCCTGAGAGTTTGGTTCTGAGCTGCAGCCAGTGACACTCTCCACATGTAAACCTCAGCAGCGGGATCAGAGCTGTGTTTCTCAAATTGACAAAGAAAATAAAGGCTTTTCTTCTGGCGGGAAGAGAGGACGAGAATGATTCCAAACATTCTAATAAGCCCCTAAAGTAAATAACTAAATGTTCTTCCATTTCGGTGTAGCTCTTGGAAAATTTCCCAGGATGTCCTTAAAGAGCTCATTATAAAATAGTGGGATGTTCTTTTCCCACAGGTATATGTTAAAACAAAAACATTTCACTTGGATTTATTACAGAATTACCTGGTCTTGGGATTACTGTGAAGAGCTTTGGGAAATCATTCACCTGGTCTGCATTACCTGGGAAGGGCTGCTGCCATGCCGGTCTGTGGTTTGTATAGCAGGAAAGGCAGAGGTTCAGAACATGATCTTGCCTTCCTAGCTTTAAATGGGAAATTGTACGGGTTCTATTTCAGCAGTGAAATTGGTTCTGTTCTTAAACTTGAACCTTTTAGAATATAAAGGGAGGCTTTGCTATAAATGGTATTGTTTGCAACAACCTCATGGACTCTGCCAGTTTTTTTTCTAGCTGAAGCATTTGGTTGCAGGAATCAACAGAGAATTACTTCCAAACTTGTTTTAGCGTTGTAACACAAACACCCGTACATAAAAAGCAGAGGTCTTCCTCTGTTTGCATCCTTCTCTGTCTACCTGGAAGAGCAGTGAGGCCCTTACCTGCTGCCACAGAGCACCTTGGGGAAGGTGCTGAGCCCTGTCAGGGAAAAGGAGCACTGATACTGATTCCTTGGGGAGCTGAGCCCAAGGCAGACCAATGAATTGCATTGTTTTCATTGACTTGGGTAGCCTTTTTATTAGATTACCATTCCCTTCACAGACTCAGGGACCAGAGTAATAAAGGTAATGAAGGATGAGTAATAAAGGCAAGCACAGATGCTTATCTATCCTAGTCCCTCCGACATGCCAGTCCATTGAACCTGTTCACTGTTTGGACCTCATCTTAGTTAGGATTTGATTTTGAATCTCTGTAGGTGTGTGAATTGGGAACTCCCCTGCTCAAAGCCCTGCTTCAGCTGTATGGAAAATACTGTGCCTGGCTGTATGGTTATTAATAAGCTGATTTTGTTAGGAGAATGGAGCACCATGTCTGAGCTCTTGTGGCAGGGGGGGCTAATGATATTGGACAGCGAGCAACTGTCACTTTTGCTAAATCTGTCATATTGTGAGTAAGCTGCTTACAGCATGCAGTGAAGGTGGGAAGAAAGACAGGCTAATCCACCTTAGGGCTCTACCCAAACTGAAATTTGGAGTCTGCTTTTCTCAAGAACACAGTTGTCCCTTGGAAACTGTTGTCTCAGAAGCACAAAGAGAGCTAAGGAGCTGAACTGGCATCAGTTTTGCTGAATAAATGACATCTGTGTGTCTGCTCAAGGTCTTCTTGACCCTCATTCCTGAGGAACAGAAGTGACATGGAATTCATCAGAAAACATATCCTTGTACGTTGCTTAAAATGCAGCACAGATTTTGGAAGCAAATCTGAGGATTTTCTTAAAGAGAAAAGGGGAATGAGACCTGGTCAGCAGCACTGGACTCTCAGCAAAGCTTTCATGGGTGGGATCTGTGGAAGTAGCACACAAAGAGGCTCTTGGCTATCTCTTTCTGTTTCTAGTGCAGCCAGATGCCAATTCCTAACCTAGAGACCCCACTAGGACCTCACCTGCAGCAGTGTGAGTGCAGTCCATGGGCTCTGCGATGGCTCTGTGATGGGTTTGGAGAGGCAGGAAGAAAGATGTGGGCACCCACTTCTGCTGACACCTTCCTGCACCACCTCCTGCTGATGTTCAGCCCTAGGTTGTTCTTCCCTATTGTTGCATTAGGCATGACTGTCCCTTCATGGTTCTGTGGTAGGAAAGCAGTGTGTTTCTCCCAGGTTTCTCTCTCTCTTTTTACAAGTGAGACTTCACCCGTGCACAACATGTTTTTCAGAACGATGCCCCATTTTGGCCTCGTTTGGCCAAAGTGCATAGCCGTTCCTTGAATTTGAGTAGATAAATAATCATGTTGATGGAGGTGCTGCTTAATATTAAACTAAGTCTGTTGCTGAACCAGGTCCTTGATCTTTGGCAACCTTTGTGCCACAAAAGTATTTATAAGTGTAAACATTAGATTGTAGATGCAGTTTCTTCAGATAACACTGCAGTATATGGGGCACAGGGTTGAACTTTATGGGGCAATAAAACTCGATGCTGAACACTGGGAATTGTTTCCTCTTTGCAGGCCTTTATATCCGCTTTTAACAACTGTTCCTCTGTGGCATTTAGTAGTGTTTAAGAATATCTTCATTCCCCTAAAATTGTCCTGTCACCTGTGCAGTGCTCCACAGGCAGAAGGTGTTTGCTGGTACTATTGTCTTTCCTGTGGTTGCATGAGAAGTTCCACATGAGATTGGAATACTGTATTATGGTGGGACAGTAGATCGTGCATAGGGTTTGAAGTCTGTCAGTTACAATATGCATTTTGCAATGATGAGGCTGTACAAAATATGCTTGCAGTGAGCTTCAGGAGATCCCCAGCTTTGTGGCTTCCCGCAAGGGGATCCACAACGGTCAAAGGTAGAGAGGTGCCTATATGACTTACAGCTTAAGTAATTACAGCTTAGGAAAACAAGACAGGAAAGTGGGTTTAAAAGCTATCAGAAAAAGGAGATGGGAGATAAATTAAATGGCTTATTAAAATAATTCAGTAGCAGGGCTCTAGGTTCAGTGTAGAATTCCTGGCTGTCAGCCCACCAATGCTAACAATAATCACAAGCCTCCAAGGTACAGAGCTGAGGTCCCTCCTTTTCCTGCAGATACCAGGGAGCATGTGAAACTCATTGATGGCCATTGTAGGCAATAGGTTGTGCCACCAAGGATAACAATTCACAAGTAGCTGGTTTAAGACCAAAGAAGGCAGTTCTGTCTTCTGCTCCCTGCAATCTCTGCTGCATTGGCACAGTAGTGGCAAAGTAGTTGAAAGCTGACCTTTATAAAATGTCTCTCCATGCACTAGCTTTCAACCATGCAAGCGTGATTTTTCATGCAAAGGAGGTTGGGAGTGGCAGAAGTGCCTTTTCAAGGGTGAGATTTGCTTGAGCTGGTCATGAAACTGCACCCCGAGGGCTGCTGAATCAGGTTGCTTGTAAAAGTCAAGAGCATTTTGATGTACAAGATGTTTATGTTCCCTCTTGAAGTGTTATAATGAGGATACAGCGATAGCATCAGGGAAACGGGGTCACAGAGCGGAGCCCTGGGAAAGCGCATGCCTGGCTCCTCTGATGCTTACCTGGGGATGTGTTTTGGTTACCAACTGCTAAACATAGCAAAGCTGCAGCTGCATTATCATTCTACTGAATGTCAAAACATTTGTTGTGTCTTACTGGAGAGCATGTCACCGTAGCCTTAACCAACGGTAATATAGAGGCTGTTGAAAAGCACGGCTCTGTTACCAGAGACCTCTGTTATATTTACATTCAGGAGGAAGTATTTGTTGAAATTAAATTTTAGTTCCCCAAAGATGAAGATGTTTCTAGTTGGAATGGTATCTATGAGTACGTGTAACTTTTTTTTAAGGGTAGAAAAATGTTTTCTGGTAGGGTTATACATTTGGTTTGTGTGTTCTCGGCAGTCTTCACCGCTATAGAATTGGGTGAGGGGTTTCAGATGGTTTTAGCAATTACTTAGGAGGTAATGGACTGTCTAAGGTTTTGAATACTCTTTAGATGATGCTTTAGTATGAGGCCTATGAGGATGAGAATGCTACACTGCCACTGGAGAGATCCAATGAGGCATTTATGCCTAAAAAAACACTCCCCAAATTAGCCCACCTACCAGACAGGGACTCCACCTTGAAAGCATTGTTGGGGAACCTATGAAAAGTTCTGGAGAGCACCCCAAACAAGTGATTTCTTGGAAACTGGACCCTTTTTGGGCATTTCATTTTGGATGTCCTGAGCCACTTGTCAGAAGTTTAGTAGTATTTATCTCAAGTGAATCTGGCCGTGGGTGTTGGGGGTTTTTTTGAGGAATTCAGTTTTAAATAACAATTTCCCCTCTCTAGATCTTTATCATTGTTAGAAGGGATCTCACTCTGATTACATGTGAGTTACTGCTGGCTCTCACAGGCATGGCTGTGTTTATACAAGTCAGGATTTTTTTCTGGAGGGTGGGAAGGTAGTCATTGCTCCCCCTGGCACATTATGGGGGACAGTTCTGCAGCCCAGCTTTGTCTTGCTCTCTTACCTGTGAGTTCTCATTGGGCTCTACCAGAGGGTATTTCTGCAGTTCTGGCAATCTGACATCCTCCATGCCATGCTAAAGCTGTTAATTTTATTTGGGGTGTTTTTGGTTGGTTTTGGGGAGGAGATATGGGGTGGATTTGATCTTTTTGAGCTGGACACTGAGGTTAAGGCTTCTTCCTAAAGGTGCTAACCAAGGAAACTGAGCCATGTTAGAAATAACACAGGTACCCTTTGCAATCCTGGTTCTGGTGAGGGATAACTACTGGAACACAAAAGCTGCAATTGAATTTTTCTGTTGTGCAGCAGCACTTTGTTGAACAGGGATGAACCTAAGCATGAGTTTAGTCTCACTACAGCACTTGCTGAATAAGGGTCTAAGTTTATAACATCAAGTAATAGCTGGTGCCAGAACTACTTTCAACTATGTAGGAAATTCAAGGCTATATTTCTCAAACGCACAAGCCCATTGCACTGCAATGCCAAGAGGAAAAATTCACTTTGCATTCGCCAAAGCTGAAATTTGGTTGTTGCGATGAATCTGCTTTGCAGTAACAATGACCTGGGTGACAGCGCTGTTGAAACAGAAGCGACCATTGGTGTTTGGAAACAGCTCTTGTATGGAAGATAAAAAGGCTGTTAAGACATTCTTCTGTGAAATAGCTCCAGACAAAGCACTTGAGCACACGGCAGTGTGTAGGAGAAGAAAAACGTGCATTAAGGCTTCTTTATCTGTTGCATGAGTAATCAAAACTTATGTAAATATGCCTTCTTATAAACTGTATTTATCTTATTCTTGTAGAGGAAGCGATGGTAATGCCTCTGTCTTTCAGATGTAGGTATGGAGTATAGATAAGCAGCATTACGTGTCCTTACCCCTGTGGATCACAGAAGAAAAGAAACCAACTAAAAGCAATTCCCCATGACCATTACTTGGAAACTTTAACTAAGTCCCAGACCCTCTAATCCTGGATGGTAATGCTGTCAAATCTGTATTTGAAAGACAAGTATGAGAGTCTGAATAACATGTCAGTTTAAGATAANTTTTTTTTTTTTTTTACTGGTACGTATGTCTGCGTGTGCTTCAGTAGGGAGATGATGTGAAGGTTAAGAGGCTTTGCTAGTATAGTTGCAATTTTCTTGAAATGTATCTGAACTGGCCAGCAAGAAGAGACAAGAGCTAAAATATGGTTTGACACCAAGAAAAAGGATCTCAGATTGTGTTGGTTCAAATTCAGAAAAGTGCTGTGACAGCCTGCCAGCGTGAGTCATGTATTTTGGGACTGTTTGTGCTTCATAGCCTCTTCCCCAATAGAAGTTACTTCTCTTTTGGACAACTTTCAGCCTTGTGCAATCAGTCCATCTGCTTTAAAGATAAATATATGTATATTAATAATGAGGGGAATACTAGCAGATTGACATTTTGTGGGATTTTAGGGATGAACCTCTGTCTGCTGAAATCAGAGGCAGCTTTGCCATTAACAAGTGTGTTTAGTCACTGGATAGTCTAACAGTGCAATTGCCTTTATAGACTAGAGTTAGCTAAAGGCATTCTGTAAATGTCAAACAAGGTTTGTCTGGGGTCCCTTGTGCATTATTTTATGAGTAACTAGGGTTTGGGAACTAGATTTTAGAAATCTATCCATATGTGGAATACTTTAGAAATTCACCTAGAGATAAATGAGTAACAGACCTGATATTCCTAGGTTTCTAGTGCGTGGATTATGAGAGCTGCAGTCTTTTAAAGGGCTGGCATCTCCAAAGAAAAGGGGATTTTTTGCTGTGATGTACATTGAGCTTTGAAGATGGTTTCATATTTGGACCATCCTTTCAACCACTGACATACCTATAAATCACCCAGGGAAAAGCATGAGGTCTTTGGTGTTGTGCCAGAGTTCTCTGGTGCCATAAAGCCTGGCATGAGGCCTGTGGGTTTTATCCCAGCTGTCTCCTTCCTGGTGTGTTTGCCTGATGTTTGAACTCTGTGTAAGTTGACTCAGAGGATCCTGGAGTTTCAGCTCTGGAGTCCAGGAGAGCAGAAAAGATGCTCTTGGCTCCAATGCCCTAACTGGCTTGTCCTTTGACTAGGACAGTGCAAGTTATTCTTTCCAAGCAAATATTTACTAAGTAAACGGGGGGGAGAGTTCATATACAATTTGTTGGCATTACGTCAATAAAGATTTATTCTGTTGTGTGTTTTAGAAGTTTAATTAACATGAACTTTGCAATATGTGCTGGAAAGTAAATAACAGGCACATCTTTATTTACTTGGCAGAAGAGTAATGCTTCTTTAGAAGAAGATATGAAAGCTTTTCCTAGTGTGTGCAGCTCTGTTCACTGGGACCATGCAGGCCATTCCTCAATGCACACACTTCTTAAATCCTGTGTAAGCCCAAATAACAGGCTTAGGGAAGACTAAAGTGCTGTACAGGTCTCACAGTGAGCCTTTGCACGGGGAATGAGTTTTATCCCACCATCTGAACACCATGCAAACAAGCAGTGAGACCTGAAGGAGATGATCACCTCCATCAGTTTGGCTGTCATGCAGAGCCATTTGTGGAAAACATATCAGATGCACAGGCTGATGCTGCTTTGCAGATTTTATCATGTTAGTGATCAAAAATATCCAACATGAGCAGAATATCCGCAACTGAGCTGTTTTCATCTGGAAGGACTTCTTGGCTGAGAACTTGGCTGTCCACTGAATTATAAATTCCAGCCAGCAGCATTTTACAATAGAATCCTGGATATAACCTTTAGCAGAGGACCACAGATGGCAACCGTGTGAGAAGGTTACTGTGCTTTTGATGCCGTCTGCCCCCATAACCGATGTGTCATGTCCTGTAAATGATACATCATTCTCTGAAGTATCATCCATTGTCTGGTTCTGAGGCCTTGCAGATTATTTACGTGTGAGGTTTCCATTGGGGATTCCAAGGTACAGGCTGGTCAGTGGTGAAAAGTCATTGCCAGCAATGGGAGCTCTAGTTAGAGATGAGAAATCGCACCTTACTGGAGCTACATCAGCCCTGTGAATGCTGCCCCGTGAACTTTGAGCTATCTGAACAAGGAATCTTCATCAGATTCCCTGGAATTGCCTGCATGCTCAGGGCCAGTTATAGTTGTACATGTCTTCAGGGCTTGGGCTCAGCTGGAAAGGAGGAAGTCCTGCATAGGGAGAGGTCTCTCCAACATGATCATATCTTGGGCTCACAGACAAGGTCTCTTCTTAGTAGACTGCATCCTCCAATCTACCGGAAATGTTCTCATGCTTCTTCTGGTCCTTTTGATGTAACATCTCACATCTGGGATAATGATGTCTTTGTACTCCCTTTTTTCCAAGAAAACTTTCATCATTTCATAAGCAGCTAAAATGTGCATAGCCACTAACTTCACCATTAACATAACATTTACGACAGGCTTGACAACAAGGAACAGATTTCTTGTCGTGATTAGCCCTCTTTGGCTGAACTGAACACAACAGTCAAGCTTCTCTTACTTTTCTCAGTACTTCTGTTAGTGTGTAACTGACCTTTCCACCTCCTTCATTCCTATTCCTCTTCCTGTTTTGTTCTTCAGATATCATTTAAATGATGTTTGATGCGAGTTAAATGCTATAGAAATGCTACTGATTGCTGTTCTGTTCAGATTTGTCAACTCTGTTATTTTAAGGCATTGGATTGACAAACAAGTTTCTAACACCCTGAGGCAATGAATATTTTTCCAGGTTGACATTGTAGAAGAGTAGAGTAGAAGTATATTTTTTCCAAGGTTGTGCAAGAATAGGCACAGTGTTTGTTAATTGTCTCTCATCTTCCCGTACATTTTTATTGCTCTGCCACTGTGAATAGGTTGTTACTGGTTGGTTTGTTTGTAGCCATCCCCTGCACTTTGACAGAGAAATTGCAGTGGGTGATAGTTTTTCTCTGGACCTCTTTAAAACTCTTCTTTCATCTGCCTCTTGATTTTGTTCTGCCTATTGAAATTTCATGTATTCTGGGGGGCTGGCAGTCCAGATGTTTTCATGACAATGGTGTCTTTATCATCAGGATTTCATAATTAGGCAATTATTTTTTTTACAATACAGTCATTCTGAGATTTTTGTGTAATAAGCAGTTAGATATTATAATTTGCTAGAAATGTCTTTTTTGTGTAAGTATAGATTAGAATAGATTTTAATTTTACAATTTCAGAGATCTAAATTAGACATTGTAGTAAAGAAAAATTACTTCTTATGTCTTTTAGAACATTTACATTTGTGTTGTGCTTGTGCCAGCCAGAGTAAAATAGTTACATATGTTTTTAATCTTAGGTTAAGTTAAAACTGCTGGTAGAAGAGATGGTGGGAAAATGGATTGTAATGATGCAAGAAAATGTAGCTAGAATTTTTAAGATACTGCAGTGCCCTATCCCCTCCTGGTCTGGAGTGGGAAGTCCAAGTGTCAACAGAAATAAAATCTTAGTCAGTTTGAGCCAGCTGGAAGGTGGAATAACTTCGAGACACTTTGTTCTTATTATTTCAACCACTTCTTTTTGCATGTAGCTGGAATATTCAAGCAAAAGTAGTTTCATTTCTATCTCTGTCTATTTTGTGTATGTTTCAGCTGACAGATGCAGTGGAAGCAATTGCCTGCAAAAATGGGCATATTTCAGTAAAGAATCATTTCCCAACATTTCCCTAAAGAGCTCCCTCTGTAATGTCTCTCACTCTGTCTTACCACTCTTATTTCTTTTCCCTAATGTGCAGTAAAATATTAATCTTTTCAAATGTTAAGCCTGAGTTTAGTCTTAGTTTATGTTTTGCTTCTTAATGGCAAGTGTTAAACACTGATTTCTAAGGATGTTCACAGTGGCAGATAGAGTTGCAAAGAACACTGGATGAGTATGATTTTTGTTTCTGTGTTTTTTTTATTTGTAGTAGAAAACTGCCTGAAAACTTCATTCCTAGTCCATCTCCATTTGTGTTTTGATGAGAAAACTCCTGATGGCTTTAGGCAAACAAAATGCTTTGAAGATGTAGATATTTTGCTGAACTTAAGCAACTTAACACTTAAGCTTAACCATTTGTTAAGCAGGGACTGTCTGTGGATGACGAGTGCCACAGGTTACCATGTTTCTTTTCTTCAGGCTAGCAACACTGTCCAGGTGCATTTCAACCAGTGATGCCACTCCTCTCACTAAAATAGAAAGAAGATAAACAATGTATAAGTTGCAGGAGAAAATCCCTAGTAGCCCATGACTTGTCCTGGAGAAAAGGGATGCTGCACATCCTTGAGAACATATATTTTTCTGCCATATTTAGCAGTTCCCCAAGATCCTTTATTAACCTCATCAGAGGTAACAAAGTATGGGAGTATGGGGTCAGCTTTGCTGATTGAAGGAAAGACTGTGATGGGGGAGAAATCTGGGGTAGCAAAGAGTAGAAGGGGAAGACAGATGCCATCCCAGAGCTGGTGGGTGTTGATGGCTGCTGTTGTTGCTCTGTTGAAGGGAGAACAGGTATAGAGAGCAGCTTTGGCTGGTCACAGGGGTCCTTAAGTCTTTTCTGCCTTTAAAAACTGTGCTCTCTGAACACTACATCAGGTTAGGCTGAGGGAGTCGGAATGAAAACAGCTAAAGCAGCACTGCAGAGGTAAAACAGGGAACCTTCATGAAGGGTTCCCTTGGACAGTTTCTTTGCCTGTGGCTGTGAAGCTGGTGGTGGCACTGGTGCTGTAGACAAAATTTAAGGTTGCTCCGTGTGTCAGCAGGATGGACTGCAAAGTCCAAACTCTGCTGCATGGAACATGCGTGTTCAGATGGTGGCTGAGAACCACTTGAGGTTAGAAACCACGCATTCTGTGTCTTCCTGTCTAACCTAAACAGATCTTTGTGGTCAGCATGAAGTAAATGATGACCACGTCTTGTCTAACTCTTTCCAACCAGACCCACTATTTGCCTCTAAGAAGTTAAGTAAGAGGTGACGTCGCAGTCTGAGCTAGGGGTGGCTTTCATGTTACGTGGTGCTCAAAAAGTAGGTTACTGGGTCAGGAACAGCAAGTTCTGACTGTTTGCCAGCTCGGCCTTTTTTTTTCCCCGAGATGTTTATACTGCTGTGACCTGCCACGCTGAAATGAGTCTAAAATGAACAGGAGCAATGCTTCAGACCAGTGAGGTTGGTGTGATTGAACTTGTCCTTCTGTACCTGCATCAGATTATTGATCCGCAGGATGCTTGCTGTATGGGGCCCCCTTTTTGAAATGAAAAGTAAAGCTAATTGGAATCCAGTGGCTAGAAAAAAAGACAGTCCTTTTTAAATGATTAGCTTGAAGCTAAAAGACTTTCTAAACTCACTGGAGAGTGAAGAGATGTGGGCTCACAAATTCAGTACTAGGAGAATTTACTCCCAGATCCAGGGTTGTGTTAGAGAAGAAACCTTGGGACATCTGGAAAATTTGAATCTAGCTCAGAACAGTGAATTTTCAGATAACTGAGGTTTGGTTACAGTTATGATCAGTTTGAAATGCCTTGGGATGTTTGCACTGCTTTGTCCAAAACTGGTTTCACCCCCACCCCCAGTGTTCTGTCCTTTTAAGCCTCCAGAAAGCCAGAGCTCAAGACCTGCTGTGGGGCATGGGGTCAGAGGGCGGCTGCTGCCAGGATCGAGTCCCTGAAAGGGAGCAGAGTGCCAGGCTGAGGGTGGGAAACATGACAGAGGATTGCAGCCTCCTTCCCAGCCAGAGCACAGGGGCAAGGGGATGATGGTTGGACTCAATGGTCCTAAAGGTCTAAAGGTCTGACGCATCCTGAACACTGCTATGATTTTGTGTTTCTGTGACTGCAGAGGTGAAGCTGACTCAGGTTGCATGTGGGTGTGTACCTGTCCCAGGCACTGGACCCCACAGTCCCTCCTGTGCTGGATGATGGCAGCCTAGAGCAGATCACTCATCGTGCTGCTGCCATAGGCTCCATCACCCCACAAGTGGAGCATGAAGGCAGCAGCAGTGACTCCTTCATTTGCAGGGCTGGCATGAGCCCTTTCTGGTCCTGGTCACATCCGGCTGCCATTAACACCAGCTGCACACAGCTGCACTGCCCCAGCCTTGCAGCTGGACATACAATGTTATACCCAAAGGGAAATTCCTTTGGATTGGAGGCAAGTTTTCCTCTTGCTCAGTGCCTTTGTGCCCAGATTTCTAGAGGAGCATGATACTGCAGCTCTCCTCCTGCTGGTTAAGTGCAAAGAGTGGGGTACACAAGGAATGGGTGGCCTGGCTTCAAATATTTGAATAATCTCACCAACGAAAAATATTACTCAAAGCAAAGCCTCAAGATATGTTCGGTGGCTTGCTGCCAAAGCTGACTTAAGAGGAAACTATGTGGGCCATTCAGTCAAGTGATTCATCAAGCTCTCAGTGCTTCCGAAAACTCATCTAGAAGAAATTAAAGTAAAAAAAAAAAAAGCAGGATTCAAAGAGAGATTGCACCTCACAAAATCTCTGTCTTAAATCACAGAGAGCTTTCTGCTGCCAGACGAGATGTAGCAGGACAGAGAAAGAGCAGCATCGCTTAGTGCTCATTGCCAAGCTAAAATGGCATCTAATCACAATGCATCAGCAGCACTCCCAGAAAATGGTCTGTGCAGCCCGCAAAGGCCACCCTCAGCACTCTGGTTTGCATGTGCTTCTTCGTGTTCCTTGTCCACGACTTGAAAATATCTGCAACTGGAGGAAAACTGTTGCTTAAAGAAGGGCCGGGTGGGTAATGCAGCTAATAAACACACAAATCTCCATATTTTAAAGCAGGGATCAGCTCATCTTCTTACTGTTTAATGAAATGCAGTCAGACTGCAGTATCTCACAGAAGACCTGTTATTTATGAGACTATCAGCCTCTCAGAGCTGCAAAGGTTCCCCACTGGTGACGGCTCAGCAGGGCCCTGGTTATCACCGCTGACTTACAGTTCCCTCTCTGCTGGCAATCAGTTCAGCCACTACCGGAGAATATATGTTAAATCTCACCCCAAAGACCCCAGTCCTGCAAGGTGCCGAGTGTTTGGTGTGGAAAGCAGCATTAGAAGAGGCGGGAAGGAGGTGAACATCTCACCCCCTGCGTGCCCCCTCTTTCTTAGAAGGCTGGATCAGATTCTTAGCTGATAAAAGTAGACACGGCTCTGTTAGCTTCAGCAGAGCTGCGCTGATGTGTGCTGCTGCAGAATATGGCCAGGTGTCTGTTCAGAAGCTAAAGCTCTAAAGGTTTAAGGAGAAGCATGCATTTAAAATGCAAAATGCTCAGCATTAGTCCTTGCTGGCCTTGTTTCTTAGGGGATTGTGTTAATATTAAATTGTGCTGGAAGTTGACCTGTATGACAATCCACATCTTTCTCTGGTCTGCCATCCTCAGTGAGTTTGCAGGCACTGCACAGCTCTATCCTGCCTTTCTCTTCCCATGCAGGGTTAGCAAAGGAAGTGATGGTCTGTTGGTTAGAGAGAGCTGCCACATCACATGTGCTCACTTCTGCTTCTGCCCTTGCACTGCTTTGGGGTGTGATCTTATGCAAAGGCTGTAGCTGTGCCTGGCCTTGATTTCTCTCTCTGAAAAACAATGACGACAGCACTATCTGAATGCCTCTACCTATCCTTTTTTATTTGGGGGGGATGTAAAGTGACACAAAAGAGCAGCAATCTGTGTCTGCTCTTCATTCCCTGCTGCACAAATAGCTCTCCAGCCCAGCTTTGTCACTTCAACAGCTGCAGCATTAAAGCAAAAATAAAGCCTGATATTGAGGTTCTGCTTTAGAACTCACAAATCATTATTACGGCAAGGGAATGCCCTAATAATACTGTGCTTCCAGTCAAAGAACTGATGGAACTAAATGATCTTTAAGGTTCCTTGCAACCCAAACTGTTCTATGATTCCATGGTACTCTCCATGTACGGGATTCTGATCTATGAATCTATAGTTACACTTAATAAGATGTAGCAGTTGCTCAGGGGACTGATAATAGGATACAGAGTCCTTTATCTCTGTGTCATGTGTTGAAATCCAGACCAGGCCATTAGCAATTAAAAGGTCTTACCATCTGATGTCTGTCCAGTGACCTGTGCAAAAGGAGCCTCAGCTCAGCAGTCAGTGCATAAAGTTTTCAGGTTTTAGTTTGCTGGACTTTTTTCTCTCTTTTCTTTTTTTCTTTTGAAGGGAGGAAAGTGTCTTTTTCAATCCTATCCCTGCCTTCTTTAGCACTGTGACCAGCTGTTTGTAGGCAGGCAAGCAGCCAGGCAGACATGGGGCTGTGGTGTTTTCCCTCCCTAAAGAAGGTTTTCCAAACCAAAGCTGAAGTATGTTAGACCGAGACCCTCGGGAGAGCAGCCAGCACTGGCTCTACTCATACTGAGTTTGTTTTGGGACTAAATACACAGTTGTTTTTTCTTGGCATCTTAATACAGCGGCTATTTAGGCATATAAAAAGAATAGCTCCTAAAGTAAGATGCATGGGTTTCCTCTCTTTCTGTCTATATGAAAAATACCCCAAATATTTACTTTCAAGAGTATTTGAAAAATGGAAAAGAAAGATAAAAACCTTTAATTATTGCTGCATTTTCATTCAGACACAGGCATGTTTGTATTCCATTAATTTATGGTGAGACTTTATATCCTATATATATATATCTTTCCCATTTATTTATACCTGCTAAGATTTTTTTTTTCCATCTGAAAACCACCGACAAGTGTGAAAGGCTCCATAGTTACCATTCATTGTGACAAGTGCTGTGGGAAAGGAGGTATTTTCTCTTTCTGTCCTCAAAACAAGGCCATGCTAATGTTCACACACAGATGTTTGTGTTTTGAGAGAGTTTTATAGCAGGAAAGACCACTGTTATCAATGGCTGGCCAAGCACAGAATTCAAATTCTCTATGAGATGAACCCAGGTCTGTGACTTGCAGCTGGGGTTTGAGCAGTCCTCTCTAAGTGATGGGAGCTGAGGCTTCTCAGGGGCTGGGCAGCCCCATCTTGGTGCTCTCGTGTTACCAAGTGAAACTGGCTGGTTCCTCTGCCACCTTCCTTCACCCCACTGGGAACACCAAGGAGGATTCATGGCTGGCCTTCCCTGTAGGACTCGGCACCTGGCACTGACCTCCTCAGACCACAGCCACCCAGGAGCCAGCCTCTGCCATGGTCCTCACGAGCTCCAGAGGAGGGTCCCACCTGCCCCACCTTCAGGCTCTTGTGAAACATCACCAGTTTTGGAGGAAAATGGAAAGCAGAGAAGAAGAGGACACAAATGAACCCTAATTGCCTGGAATATTTTTGCGAAGACTGCCACTTCCAAGCTGCTCTTGAGCCATGTCTTTCTTGGTGGAGATCTGAGTCCTGGAAGATTCCCTCCAATGGGAAATATTGCAGTGATAGGACATTGCTCCTCTTTCTTCTGATCTGAAAAGTGCACCTACTCCCAAATATAGGTCCTAAGGAATACTTGCCAAATGGCATGCCAGAACAGCAGGACTAAGAATCTCCCACTTCCCTTTTCTCAGTACCTCTGAGAGCTTTGAATTCTTTTGTCAGAGTTTACCCCTCTTGGACAACCACCGACATATCCATCAGCACAGCCTTTATCTCGTGGGAAGGGAATGCAAACAGACTCAGTGAGCCAGGTTGCTGGCTGATGTGTATCGCTGTTGGTCTGCTCCTGGTGCTTCACACCAATTGAAATCGTGGCACAGCCGTCCCTGCAGCGCTCCAGCAAGCTCCACAATTATTTAGGTGTTACCTTTTAGTCACCTCAGGATCTAAAATTTTGGCCCAGGACCTTTAGTTTCATGAAAACTAAGCATGAGAACTGGGGATTTCTCCCTTTCCCATGCATTTATAATACATTGTGATGTTCAAGTGTTTTCTTTCTTAGTAAGGAGGAGCCCTGTTATACCAAGAGAAGGCTGGTAATACCATCTCCCTAAGTTTGTAGAGGGCAGTTTCTAACAAATTCCTTCAGGTCATCTCTTCATGTAAGTTCTGACCTGGTGCACCTGCCTGAGCTCCCCGATCCAGGTGGAAAGATTAGCTCATGTGTGGAGCGCGGTGACTGCTGGAGCTACATGAGCTATTCTCATGTGAAGAAACCCTGCCCTACATTAGACTCCCAGAAGGAATTGTGGACTCACTTGGAAACTTTTGCAGAAATCAAGGTTGGATCTGGCCTTGCTTATCAAGCTCAATGGTGGCCTCACCAAATCTATGCTGCTTCTATGCCCAGCACATCCATTATCTCTGCACTGCACCCACTCCCTGGTCCTGTTCCACCTCTCCATCTGTTCCCCAGGACTCAGCACTTGGTGTAGCTAAACTCTTTAAAGAAGCTAAGTTGAACTTGATCCAGATATCCCAGGCAGACACCAGCTCTGTTGCCTCCATGACCATGGCATGGCTAATCCCAAACCCAGAGTGACTGCCTGCAGGTACCTGAGGTGATGTTGAGCAATGCTCCTGGAGACAGGCATGGTGCTGATGGACCTCATTACTCAGAGCCCAGGGGTGTCAGTAGTCCCACTATGTCCATTCCCTCTCTTGTTTGAAATGGAAGTCAGCTAACACCTGGAATACCTGTCTATGACGTGGGAGGTGGTTTGCAGAATTTACATCAGGATATAATTAATATATCTGCATGGAGAATTCCTCACTGAATATTTTTCTTTCAGATTTTGGAACTTGCCAAAGGAGAATGCTGCTGCTTTGAATGAACTAGAGATTTGAATTTTCTTCCCCTCTGCGTTTTCTATCCACCCATCCATACAAACTCTTCTTAGACTGTGCTTGTGTTTTTCCCTTTTCGTATTGAACAGTCTGAGCTGATGATGGATGGAGATGCCATTAAGATAAGCACCTGCACTGTACACAGAAGGATCACAAGCGTCCTCTTGGACGCCCTTAATGAAATGTCGAGCTCTTTTGAAGGCTGAAGAAGGCTGTGATACAGATCAAATCCTTGGATCAGCTCTTGGCATGCTCACCTCTCAGTAGCTCCCCAGATGCTCAGTGGTGCTATTCCAGATGAGTTAAGTGGACAAAGTCAAGTCTGAGCATTAGCCACATGCTCTTAATTGCAGCAAAATATGGTGGCTTTGTGTTTTCATTTTTTGTTATGAATAGGAAGTGATCAAGGCAAATGAATTCTAGAGCAGGCTTTTTTTGCATTTTTTGGCCACCACAGGAGTAATTAACCTTTCAAATACTAGACTCATAGAAAAGTCTTAAGAGCTCACAGCAGGCTATCTTCATGCCTTTTGTTTCTGGCTGTTTAATTGTCCCCCATGAAGCATCACGTTAGGTGGGTTAGCTGGAACTTGGGAAAATCAGACCTTTTCTGGGAGAGTTTGAGCACGGTTGCAGTATGTAGTCACCCTGCCCCCAGATTTGCCAAAGCCCACAGTGAAGGAGTAGTGGACAAGTGAGCACATTGATCCCTGACCAGCCTCTTCCCTGGGCTGTGTGGCAACTGAAAGTGGTTTTATCTGTATTTCACCTGAAATTGTAGAAATTATTCTCTTTTCTACACCTTGTTCTCACCCCTTTCGATTTTGTGTTGTCTGATAACAAAGTTTGAAATGGGGCTGGCATTGCAGGGGGCATGTCCAAGGGAGGCTGCCGGGCTCTGGGGGCTGCTTTTGGAGCCGCAGCTGAGCTGGTGTGCAGCAGCTCAGGGCTCTCTGCTAGTGGGATTTGATGGCTGAGGAAGAGTTACTAATTCCAGCTCCATGTCTGAATCCCAATAGGAATAATTGCACAATGCCCACCTGAAGAGCCCCCTTCACTGGGGCCACTCCTGTGATTTTGGTGGGCTCTCCCCCACCTCCTGCCCTAGGTCAGTGTGTCCTGCACTTCTGCTGCTTCCCTGCTGCCTTTTGCCCCAGGCTTGGCCGGGCTTACCCTAGCGATGTGTGGTTGTCTGTCCATCTGGATTTTTCATTGCCCTCTGGGTCTCCCTCAGCTGAAAGGCTCTGCTTCAGTCTTTTAGGACTTTATTTCATTACTCTGTGGCTTGGGGTTTTTTGCAGGCAGGGCACTTGCCACTGTTGCTCTGACACAAGCAGGCAGGGGTTACTTAACTACCCACATCCTCTCAAAATAGACATTCACAGCCCCACAGTACTTAGACACATTTTCATTAGTGTATACAGTGAGCTTTCTTCCAGCTATCCCAATCTATTAATAACCACTTCAAACCTTTGGTTTGCCCAAGCATTTAGGAAAATTCACTTTTTCCAGACAGGGGCTGTTGGTATTTCTGTACTCTGAGATCAGAGATGCCATCCTGTTCAAGTGCTTGGTGATGGAGAGAGGGTACATGGCTCACTTACCCAGTTCTTTCTTTCCTTTCATCTGCTCTTTCCTGAGGAGCACAAAAATACATCTTTTACTTACCTTTAACTAAGAACTGACCACAGAGAAGGGGATAGAGAGGAAAATTTGGATATACTTAAAAGTGTAGGAAATGGCAGGGAGAAAGAAAAAATAGCAGAGAGACGAAAAGGTGGAAAGAAGGTACCTTTTTGTTGTGAAGGGATTAGCTGAGAGTCAGCTTTCAGATGCTTTTTAAATAAGGCATTCTCCTGGAAAATACAGATCCTGATCGATTCCAAAACCCTTGGGGATTTTTGAGGTCAGAGCTCCCCTGGGAAAGGGGACAAATTAAACTCAGCAGCAGTGCCATTTGCAAATGGGCTTATTACTTTTCAGTGAGAAATGCTACCAAAAGGTTTTATAGAGTTCTGCTTGAAGTTTCAAGTAAAAATGTTTTTTTTTTTTATTTGCCACATGAAGAACTAAGGAGAGGTTCTTCAAGGGTGGATAACGAGGCTTGCCTTGGATGGTTAATACAAGTAGAAGTGCATGGATGATGCAGGGAGGACCAGCTCTGCAGGGGATGTGATTCACAAAGACCCTTCTGCTCCATACTGGCGAGGGGCTGTTCTGAGCATCCTGTGGCCCCATAGTGCTTGTGGGTCATTTGTCCCATTTGCCTTTCCATGAGGTTCAGGCCCCAAGCAGGGAAGTTTTTCATTTCCCTGTTGTTTCACTGACACTTTCATAGAATCACAGAGTGGTTTGGGTTCTAAGGGCCCCTAGAAGATCACCTTGTTCCAACCCCCTAGCCATGGGCAGGAACATCTTCCAGTAGACCAGGCTGCTCAGGGTCTCATCCAACCTGGCCTTGGACACCTCGAGGGATGGGGCAGCCACAGCTTTTAGGGGCAACCTGTTCTAGTGCCTTACCACCCTCACAGGGAAGAAATTCTTCCAATATCCACTCTAACTCTGCTCTTCTTCAGTTTAAGCCGTCCCCCTTGCCCAATCACTCCATGCCCTTTTCAAAAGTTCCTGTTCAGATCTCTTGTATCCCTACTGGAAGGTGCACTATTTCCTCTGCATGCTTTCTAGCACTTGCCATAACCCAGCCCTGAGACGTTTGCAGCCTGTGAGGTTCCCTTCCTCTCTGGCCTTTCTTCTTTCTTTACTCACAGCTGGAAAAGTTTAGTTGACACACAGGTTGATTCCTGACAATCCAAGAAAAAGCTGCCCTATCCATTTTTCTCGGGGTCACAGTTCAGCCCCTGATCTGGCTCTGTGGTCCCGCTGCTTATTTGCATTTTTCTGTATGTGGTTTTTCCATTTCCACACATTAATCTTTCTTTGTTAAGACTCTACCCCATGCTGAACAGACAGGAGGTGCAGATGGCTTGATGCAGGTTTAGTTTAGGGGTTTTTCTACTCTTTAATTTCTGCAGTCCATTGAACAGGAGCAAAGTTTAAGTTACATAAATATTAAATGTATTATTTTCAATGGAAATTGCACCTGCTTAGCCTAACCCTCCCTAGCCTAACCCTAACTACTTGCCTAGTGCTTGGGAACATTTCAACTTTATTTTCGGCTGTAGCATTTGGTTGTGCTGAGGAAGGGATGGTGCTCCTTCTTTGCCATGGAAATCACCTCACGCTGCTTGGTTCATCTCAGTTGGTTCCCCCGAGAATAATTTTAGGAGATCCTTTTAAAGTCCTTTCTCCTTGGCACTTATTTAAACAGTCTTCGTGCCCCCAGAGATCACTTCAGCACCTGCTATGGACTTTGTATTTCAGTCTTTTAATATCCATTCCATAGAGATACTTTGGGTACCCATGAACTATAGGTGAACACCTAAATTATCACATGGAGTCTGTGCTTTGAGCGTATTTTGTGTCTTTGTTACTGAGCAGGGAAGTAAGAGGATGCAGCCTGCGCTGATGATCCTCTCAGGATTGGCACAGCAGATGCCCAAAGCCTCACCTCACTCTGGATCCGGCCCAGTGCTCCAGGGAGGGTCCCTTTGCAGGCTTCCCTGGGCCATCCCTGCCAAGTGACCACAGACAAAAGAGGAGACAACCCAGCCACTTGTACCTTCCTGCTGAGGGATGGATTGTCTCCTCTACTTCAAAACCAAGACATGGCTTAGCCAAATGCTGCTCCCCAGCCAGGGCAGCACATTTCAGAGATGGACCCAGTTTTGGGAATGCTGCTGGAACTCCTTGTGAGAACTTACAGAATAGAGTTTAAATTTCTTGAGGCACTTTATCACTTCCCTGGTTGCAGGTTTCTCCCTGTGGTGGGTGAGGCAGGTGCTGTGGCAGTGACGTTGTTCTTGGAGGCAGCAGCTGCTCGGGGATGCTCTTTGCAGAGCTCTGGTGTGGCACGCCCACAGCCCCACTCCCTTCTCACTGAGCTGCCACTGGCAATTGGGACTGCTCCATTATATTTTAAATAGCTGGTTAGAGGCCTGATTTGTAAAACACAAATCTGTCACACTGACAATGTAGATTTTTAATATGCTCAAGCTTTAAAATTGTCTGTTTTGACTTTTTCCAAAGTTTTCTTTTAGGCAGCTCAATTGCAGTGCTCCCTACTGGGACTGATTTATGGGGAAGAAAGGACACAATGTACTTACAAGTGTAAATGGTGTATGTTTATTCCCCTGAATGGAATAAGTGGAAAACCCAGAGGCTGAATAAGATAAGTTCATCAGCTATGTACTTTTAACTTCCTTTCCACCAATTATGATGAAGTTTTGTACTTTCTTGTCAGTTTTGGCATATAATAATAGTGGGTAGTCATGTAGCTTTTATACTAACTGCAGAGAGTGAGGGCACTTATCCCAGCTCTGAAATACAGAGCTCATTAGAATGGGATCGAAGGCATTTAATATCAATTGTTGTATTTTCTATTTGTATTCAAAATGGCCAGCTTCATTATATGAGGCAAATTCAAAATAGTTCTGCTGAAGTCACAAAGCCCAAATTTATACCCTCAGAAACACAAAATCAACCTCTCCAAAGTGTTCTCGGAAAACTTGAGTTTCTTGTTTCTAGATGAGGTCATTTACATTCTTTCAGAAGATATTTTTTACAAATACAGAGAGAGAGAGGGAAGGAGAGTTCCTCTTTCCTACCTCATAGCCCCAAGAGACTGGGCAAGTGGGGGCCCAGAGTTGGACACAGCCCATAGTACATGGGGCGGGTCAGGATGCAGAGAGAGGTGGGCACTGGACACTGGCATGGCCTAAGATCACGATGCAAGTCCCAGTGCTGGCTTCATCAGTCCCTCTGTGCTGCTCATCCATCCACCTAAGCCAGTACAGTGTCCTGCCCACTGCTCCCATCTCCAGCTCTGCAGAGAGGTTTCATGAGAAACCAGCTGTGTTTTAGCCGCTGCCTGCTCCTCTGGCCACTGCAGGGCTGCTCTGGCTCCATCCCATCTTCCGTGCATCCTGGTGCTCATCTCGGCTCTTGTGGCATAGTCTCTCTGTCAGCTTGAACTCTGCTTGTACCCTTTCCCTTCTGAGCTTAGAGATCCACGTTTTGGCACATCCTCTTGAACAGCTTCACCCAAGCGTGAAGGGAGGCATGGCGCTGCTCCGCAGTGCTGCAGTGCCAAGGGACTCTGGCAGCAGACGTGACCCTGCAGGTTCCCACACAGTTGGGTTTGCATCAAGGTTCAACTTGCCCTTTTGCTCAGCGCTGGAGTCCGTCTGCTGCTGGGGGATGCTGACTGCGTGTAGTCCAGGCTTGCCTGGGTCATGATGAACTTCTGTCCTTCTCGGTTTGTAACTGGTCACTGAAGTCTACACTCCCTTCTGGCAGTTTGCAGGAGATTGTTTTTTCGCTTAGTGACCAGCTTATGGACCCTCTTGTTTGGTTTTGGTTTCAGTGCTGAAGGTTTCACATCGGTCCCTGGTTATAAGAATGACAGTCATCAGGCTCAGGGCTGTATTTTCCCTTCTGCCCTGCCATGAACACAGAAAATCCAGTGCCAGGGCACAGGGAAGGCAATAACACTGAATCCACAAAGTGCATCCTCCTCCCATTCCCTGATCTGTCCCAGCTACTCTGTGCAAGAGCAGGACAGGAGTTACTGGTTGCAAGTGGCAGGCAGAAGGGACTGGAGCCATGAGGCACAGGGGGACATTCCTCTGAATTTCCCAGCATGAGATTTAACCCTGAGCCCAGCAGTGATGTGACTCCAGTACTTACAGCTCTTCCATTGCTAGAAGAAGTCAGAGTTATGGTCATAATTAAAAGTTTCCTGAGCTGGGATCAATGCTGACAGAGAATTTAGGTGTCCCTCTAAAGGCTGCTCTCGGGGCTGGCTGCCTGCCATCGGCATGATATCATTCATCCAGCCCTCAGATGGATTAACCACCAAAAATAATAATAGAAAAGGCTTCTCTAGCCTTCTTAGATGCAGTCCCAAGAGTGCTGGAGGTGGCACAGGGATGCTCAGGAATGGCTTCTGCTCCCATTTACAACTCTGTGGGACATTTGGGTTGTTTGTTACTATCAGCAGCTGAGAAAGATCTCCTGCATCTCACTTGGGACTTCTTTCATCTTCCTGGTTGCAGCTAATACGCACTTTTTTCCCCTGTATAATTCACTGAGAATTTGATCAACAGATGACATACTTTGCTGCCAGACCATCAGAGGGAAAAAAAAATTAAGATGTTACCAGTGTACTCATTTCTTGTCCCTATGACAGTGAATACCTGGGCTATGCTGAAGTCCACATACTGTTTAATTCTTTTACCTACCTGCCTTAAGATCTGACTCTACTCAGAAAAGTTAGGCCAGAGGAGGGGGAGAAGACACAAACTGTCCTTCTGCCTGCTCAGAAGCAGGACTTTTAAGCTCAGCAACAGTCTCGTCCTCTGAAGAGGAATACTTAGGAGTACAAAGGTCTGGATGCAAACTCCTTTGAAATTACTGGGCTTAAAAGTCCATGAAGAGAAATTCAGTTCTTTCCTCACTTTGTTATTTATCTTCATAATTTATGAGATTTATAATTAATGTGGACACAGAGAATTGTGGTTAAAAACGTATCTTAAACACCAAAAAATCAAACAAATGTAACCCAAGAAGGAAAGATCGCAGTATTCAGCCAGGGCTGAATCATGTCCTCTTTCCCTTTCCCAGTTGCATTTTTAAGTCACCAACAAAACACTAGGCTATTCATTAGTCAGATGGCTTCTCTTTTTCTAGGAAGGCAATGCAGGAAAATAAGACATTTCTTCCTTTTCCAAATTACAGAAGGAAAACATGCTGTCTTTATGCAAGCTGACTAGTAAAGTTTTGCAAGGCTGCCACTGCAAGTTCTGGCAAAAAGGGTGCTCCAAGCCTTGGCGATATATATATATATATATGTCTTATGTTCATTACAATTTAAATACACAGGTGCAATACGCATTTCTAAATAAAATGCACCATCAAAGAACAATTTCCTGCCCATTGTAGAGGGTCTGTGAAGATAATGAAATAAAACCACTTGCAATTGTTGTTTTGCAGCAAGTGCTGGTACATTTTTAAGCTACTGACAAGCCTGTTAAATAACTGGCCATCTTTTAAGCTCAGGCACCCTGGAGTGTAGGAGGCGAATAATTCTCAGGGGGGATTTAACACAGTTATGTAAAATAATCTGAAGCCATCCTGGTTGCTCCAGAAAGATTATAATTAAGCATGGGGTTGTTTTTTAAATGTCTGCTATCATCAGTTCATTCTTCTTTGCAACAAAGCAAAACAAAAGTCTTTTTCTCATTTGTTTGAGAAGCGGTTTCTGTTCCTCTCATGAAGAGGAAGAGGATTCGGACATGTTGCTGAATGCTCTGCTGTTAGTCTGGGTATTTATGTCACAGAATATCTTTTGAATAGTAATTTTTAACATCTGATTAATCTTCCATTCTGTTTGAGCAGAGAAGCACTGTCATGCTGGGCTAGGTGCAGAAGGGTCTCGGCACTCACTAACCAGTGTCATCCTCTGCAAGGGCTTGCAAGCAAAATCCCCAGGGTTGGTGTTCAGCCCTGCCAGTCAGGAGCTTGGCAGCTGCTTAGCTTAAAGTTGGGGGAACAGAGTTTTTTCCATAGGAGCCCATGACAAGCAGATTTTACAGCAATCCTCTGGCATCCCAACATGTACCTAGGATACACACAGGGAGCAGCCCATGTACCCTCACGCGCTGGGTCCCTGTGCAGGGTGAGGAGGGGGCTCCTGGACCAAGCTGAACCTTGTGCATTTTGTTACCTTCTGGTTTAACCCATTTCTCTCCTGTGTCCCGTTGCTATGTGTCTTCTGCCTCCTTGTTCACCCCTGCCTGCCACATTACAAGTTCTTTTATATCATGGGTAAAATAGCTTTTGAATTAACCTGGCCGTGTCATTTTAAAGAGAAAATCCATCTCCATGCCAGCTGGCTGGGCTGGGAGTTTGGCTATTTGTGCCATTGCATCAGCTGCCACCTGTGCCACACATCTGAGAAGGAAACCCTCAGCTTGTGTTTGATAAGCTCCTAGCCAAGGCAGATAAGCCACTGTGCTGCTGAGAGTCTCCCACAGTGGCATGGTTAAACCAGAGTGGCCAGAATAGAGGGAGAATTGTGGAATTTATTAACTGGTACCCAGTTTTTTTTAGTGAATGCTGCTGGATTTTTAGTTGACTATAACTAAAGCAGAACTTCTCACAGATGACTGTGTTTAGGGTCATTTGGATGCCCTGCAATATGTTCACATATTTTCCACTGCTGAATGAAAAGGAGAAAATGAATGTGATACTTGTTGTAGGTGTCTGTCTTGCTTGAGGATGGTCTAGATTTCTGTATAGCTGCTTCTCTGTTACATGGGGCTTTCAGATTTCACTATTGATTAGAGTGGTTGCTTTTCTAATTAAAAGAATTCCCAAGTCTAACTATTGACTTGGACAGTAAATGTGCCGGCTTATTAAAGATAAGAGGCTTTAGTCAGAAAATATGGTACCCTCTCTCGCAAAAGAGGTCAGTGTAACTCGAGCAAAAGAGTGTCCTAAAAATCAGAAAACAAGCAAAGGAAACGAGAAGGTAGGAGCCAGGCAAATGCTGCTTATGTAATCACAGCAAAGCAAGTAGGACAGAGGAGGGAGCGGCTGGCCGAGCTCGGCTTTCGCCTGCCTGCTGCTCAGGGCAAGGCACGACTGCACGTGTGGCTCGTGTTCCTTCTGTGTGGGGGCTGATGTCACCCAGAGAGCCTGCATGGCTGAACAGAGGGCGGGTGCACTTGCCCGTGATGAAGGGCCACTGATGGGAAAGTGTCTCTTGTTGGGATGAACTTTCACAGGGCCTCAGTGTACAGCTGCTCGTGGTAGGTCCAAGGGGGTTTGAAGATACATTTCAACCCCTTCTGTAAAATGTTCCTTCTCAGCTCTCGACACACCTCCCCAAAATATTACAACAGCACAACCATTTCTGCAAAACAGGCGATCCTGCAATGAGGTTGAAGTCACTGAGCAGTCTCCCATGCCTTGCCCAACAAACTGCCATGACAAGAGAAGTTGCATGCAATCTTCATGCCTGTGAGTCAAAGTCTTTGAAGGAGGCTTTCTCCCTCCACTGTTTCTAGAAACAAGTCAGCACAATTAACTGGGAGTAAGCATTGAGTTCTTAAATAATTCAGTCTGGTTGAGATGAATCCTGCCCTGGGGAGCCTGAATTCCTTGAGGTAATGTATGATTACCCATGTTGGAAGTTATTCACACCTCTGGGCATAGGTCTTGTATGTGGTTCTCAGTGTGTAGTGATAGTTACAGGACTTGCAACATTTTATTTGTACACTCACATCCATTACCTGGGGACATGAAATTCCTGCTTATAAGGGTCAATAGACAGGTATTTGCTGCTGGGCAAACAGAAATCAGTGCAGTCAGCAATGATGATTCTCAGAGCTAGCCTTGGCACTGGGGGTGTGATTTGTAGCTCTGCTTGGTCCCAGGCGCATGGAAGCACTGGGCCCCTTTGATGCTCAAAACACAGAAGAAATCAGCAGTCAGGACCCAGAGGAGTGTCGAGGGTAAGGTGGTGCTGGAGGCAGTGGTGGATCCAGCGAGCAGTGGGAGAAAGGCAGGATGACCAGGAAGTGTTGCCAGGATGGCTCTGAAGGGTGTCTGAGCCTTTGTGATGCGGCTGCTTCTGAAATCCTCTCTTTCACAGACACCAGGGTTGCAAACAGTAAGGTTTTAGTACACACATACCCATACATGGAAGAACCAAATGTGGTTTTGGTCATGCTCTCTTCACATCATTAACTGGTCTTTCTTTCCATTCTCCACCTCAATTTTTAAATTTTCCTATGCTTTTAGAGAGCTTTACCTTACATCAGATGACTTTTTCCACTTCCTTGTATAAATTTTACCCTTTTCTCCAGTCCTGAAGTATTTATAGCTCAATGGCACACATAACCATTGGGCATACAGTAATTTCTCTTTGAATACTTTCCATATCTCTCCTGTGTGCTTTTCCACCCACACGTGTTCCATTGCCTTATCCCGAAGGATGTCTTTATTCCTCCTTTATGCTTTTGGTGTCTCTATTGTTTTTTTCATGTCTTTCTTCTTGATGGGTTGGGTGTTTTTGCACATCACACAGCTTGAAAAAAAATTTCCCTTCAGACTCTTTCACTGAACCAAATCTTACTTATCTGATATGCACACAGACTGAAATTCAGTCCTGAGTAAAAGAGCAACCTAGCTGCTGCAGGGAACCGATTTATGAAGAATTTTTGGGACAAAGGCCTCAGATTGGCCTCTGCACAGGGAGTAACTTCACCCACAAAAGAATCCCACTGGCCACAGCACAGTTGTGACCTTGAGGGTTGTAACTGTACCTAGATTATCTTGGTGGCATTTTCTGTCCTATGGTATTTTTGCACCAAAGCAAAAAACTGACATTCTTTCTTTCCCTTTTTTTTTTTTTTTGTAATGTTGACAAAGTTTTTCTGATGAGAAAGCAAGTATAATGCTGATGCAAATTGTGCAGTTATTTTTTTCCTGTTTTTTATTTAGCCCTGTAAGGTAATACTAAGGGAATAGCTGCCTATGGCAAGCACATGGTTGTGGGCTGATAGAGAATCATGCATCAAAAGACACAGATGGGAAGGCAGGCTCACAGGATTGAAAGTAATGACTCTGGACGAGACTTTAAGAGTCACAGTTAAATAGTCACAGTGCATTAGTTAGAAGGACTACAGTCAGGGATATTAAGTGATATTACTTCTGTTCATGCAAGCCTTCCTTTAATTCAAGAAGGATGATGAAAGCCTGCAGAGGAACAAGAGTGACAGAGGGATTGGAAAATGCAGAAGTTGGTAAAGTGTCCACAACTTCCACCAGCTGGGCTTGCCAAAGGAAAGGCTTAGGGCTGACTTGACTGCAGTCTAGAAAGTGCTAATATTCCCTACAAGGAACATTTCTGAGTAGGGAGTCCTCCTATTTAGCACATAAAGGCGTTATGAGAGTCAGCATCTGGAAGTTGAAGTTAGAATTCCCGAATCAATTCAATTTGCACAGATCATTGTGGCTCATCAGAGATCAGATCCTCACATGCAGGGCAGTTCCAAGTGCAGACAGACAGACAGACATTTCAATGTGCTGGTGGCCAGCTCAAATGTGCTCCAACCAGAGACACTGGCAGCACCTCCTTGGGTACTTCCACATAAGGACAACATGGAGTGGTCAAAGCTGGCAGTGTATCCAATGCTGTGTGTGTGCTCGAGCACCAGTTCAGGGAGGAGTTACTGCAGACATTGCATGTGCTGCATCAATGCTTAGAGCCCTGATGGGATGGCCAAGATAGATTCAGCTTATAGGAGCAATATTCCCTTTATAAAGAAAGGCTGCAAGAAATATAACACTGTTTGGCCTGATTTTTCAAAGATCAAGAGTGCCAAGAATGAGTTGAAATTTCCTTAGCATTTCTGAATATCAAGCCATAACTAATTAACCCCTGCATGCATATGGGCTTAATTATTTTTTCCCACTTGATGTAAAAGAGGAAAAGGGAAACTTCAGGCTTCTCAAAATTTTGCAGCAAGTTTGTGGCATGGTCAGAACTTGGAAAATCCTGAATTATTGCCCCATCACTACTTCTTCCCCTTTTCTAATTGACTGAGCTTTTACCATCACCAGTGCAACCTATTGTATAGCATAGACCATACAAGCTACAGGACAAACCCCAGGAATACCCCTGACTGCATTCCCATTCAGAGCTGGGATATGCCAGCCAGGAGCACATCCTGCCTTTAATTACACTGAAGAGGTCTTGGTGATTTGGTGTCCTACATCAGTATTAGGAAGCTTGGGCATTGAATTGCTATAAATCAGGAGCTTTGCTGCTCTCACAACAAGCCCAGTGGGAGCCTGACTTTCTCAAAGAGCTTAATTAAAGAGTGCTTATTGTCAGCTCACCCCTGTAGCCCATTAGAGCTCCGCAGAGATTTCTGTTCTTCAACATCATTGTGAAAAGTGGGACAGTCCTTGCTTCTTAGGAAGCTCTGTGTTCATAATCACTTCCCCTTATGTCAATACGGTCCTGGTGATCTTATAGTCATGTTGCAATTAGTTGGTGATAGGTGTGAACAGGGCATATCTGAATAACTGTTTATGGAGATCCTATTGGCGAGAGAGTTATTCAACAGAGTCATAATTTTCCTCCTAGCTAGTACTTTCTCTGGCTGTATCTCAGTGTGCTTGAAAAAGCAAAAGTAATGTGTGACATTTCCAAAAAGCAACAATTTTCTTTCCACAGAAGCACGTACATCCCTGCCCTCCGAAGGATGCAGCCCCTTGTGATTTACAGAGAGAACCCAAATTCCCCTGTCATTAAGGCCCTTTGAAACATTACTCACTTTTGGCTTGAAATCCATGTCACGGTAGAGTTGCGCTGTAGTTAAATGAATTATTCAGACTCTGCTGCTTGGTAGAACCAGCTTCAGTTTTTTCTGTGCATAGGGCTGGTGTACCTGGGCCCCCGTCATTCTCATCCACCTTCAACAGGCTATTTGTATGTGCTTTGTTACTGAAGAAACAGCTGCCATCAGACATCAGGCTGCACAGGCAGGGGAAGGGGTGAGAAGAGAGGGGTCGGGTTGCACTGCTCATGGTGCAAGGCCTCTTGTGGGTCGGTTCCTTCCCAGGCTTGTCCCACCCGCTTCCCAAGCTGAAGGCATCAGGCACAGTCATCACCATGTGTGTCCCAGGAGTGCTGAGGAAGAGTTTTTAGATTTGATTCAGAATGGGCACTTCCCCCCACGGCGCAGGCACAAACAGCCACCTCCCTGCACGCCGGACTTGGGCAGTGTTGCAGCCAGGCAATCCAGGGATTGCACAACTTCTGGCTCTGCTGTTTAACCCACATCCCAAAGGAGCTGAGAGGACAAATTGATTCAGGTTTGTCCATTACTAAGTATTATTTCCCAATGCATTTGTGGAGCCATCCTACCTCGAAAATTCAGCCCAGAGAGGTCAGAGATGTTTGAAGGCTTCAAAAGAAATTTTGGACAGCAAAAAATGAGAGGAAATCTCATGGATCTAGACTTTGCAAGTCCTTCTTAGAACTTTCACATCCTTCATGATTGCAGCTATAAATCAATCTAGTATTAATTAAACTCTGGCCAACTAAATGTGCCAATAAGATTAAGGAGTAAAGTGTAGGCTGTCATCCTGCCAGTGGCTATTCCCAGTGCAAAACTGACTTTAACAGAGCCATCTGAGAGACAGGAAGTTTTTTGCAGTGCTACCACAAGGAAAAGAGTCCTCTGAGTTGTGTTCTTCATTATTACAGTAGTGTTTCAAACTTGCTGAGTTCTTGTGTCCTTCACTCTGTGCTAAGCAGTCCCTAAATTGTTTTCATTATATTGTGTCATCGTTATCTTCCTGATGTCTGCTTCCCCACCCAGGAAATGTTTGTAGGATCCTCATGGAGAACAGGAGTTTATCCTAGAGAATAAGAGGCCTTGGGAGGGAAGTTTTGCCTGTCAGCAAGTGATATATTGTAATATGTAAAGCTGGCAGCCACTTACTTATGGCTCATGGCTCATGTGGTGGTTTCCCCACAGCCCCTCACCCTGCTGTTTCATTGTGATGTCTTCTGTGCAGATACAGATCTGTCCAAACACAAACTCTTCGACTGCCTTTTGGCACAGGTGAAGCACTGCAAGCCCCACCTGCACACCATGACTTAAATGCCTGCAAAAACAAGTGACTTTCTGGCATGAAGCAAACCCTTTCCTTCCCTGGCACTCTGCATACAGCAGATGCCACAGGCCTCAGGTGGCAGCTGCAGCCAGCCAGGTTTGGGAACCAGCTCAGGGGATGGAGCAAGGGAAGTGCCCCCCCTGGGCAGGCACAGCTGCCTGTGGCAGAGGCAGGGCCTGAGCAGGGACACCCAGGGAAGCAGGATTTCCCCATGCCGCCTAATAATTTTTCTCAGTGGAACTGGGGAGCAAGTTTGACTCATCAGGCACATGGAGATGGAGATCCCCAGAGACCTGGCAAAGGGAACAGAAATGCAACTCCAGTCCTCCTGGTGTGCAAGTGGTCTGGTTTTGCAAAAGAGGTGGGCTTCTGACTTTGAGAAGGGATGTTAAGCAGCAGAAGTTCCTGAGCTGGGTGTGGTGGAGCATCCCCTGGGATGGTACCCAGTGACTGAAGGGAGCAACTTCTGAGCAATGCATGTCATGAGTGATGAAAATATAATTGCAGCTCACTTGGGCATAATAATATATTTAGATAAAGAGCCCATTTTATCAGGCCAAACATCACCCTATTCTCTGTTACCAGAGGAAAGGATGTTCCCCTGCTTAGTTTTTAAATGTTCAGTAGTGCTTCTTCTCTGCCAGATCCTACAGCTGTGATTTGCCATAGCACTGCCTGCTCCATGGAATTTTTGTATTGGGTCTATTAGTTTTTATTCTGTAATGGAGTGATCAAGTAACTAGAAAATGCATGTTCTGTTCTGAATATATGCTATGCTGCCCAAAGAGGTTGTGGAGTCTCTGTCTGTGGTGATATTCAAAACCCTCCTGGATGCGACCCTGTGCAAACTGCTCTGGGCAAACCTGCTTCAGCAGGGGTGCTGGACTGATCTCCAAAGGTCCCTTCCTCACCAACCATTCCATGATTCTGTGATTTACTCTGCTCTAGTATCCTCTGCACTTTGTCACCTTTCATCAGATGGATTTAGGACTCAACTTGTCCTTTTGAAGAAGAGTAGGGACAGGCTGCTCAAGACTGTGTACATTAGCCTTCTCAAACTAGGCCAGTTGTGTCCCATATTGAAGGATATTGATTAATTTTTATGCTACATTAGCAATGATCTACATACTTTGCGAACTTGTGCTGCTGTAGCAACACCTGGAAGTGTGTTCTTGAGAAAAACCCTCCATTTGGCATGGTGGGAACAGCAGGCAGCAGTAGTGAGGTACATGGGAAGCGATGTAAGGAAGTGACGGGCACACACCAATGTCCTGGCAGCACTGAAGGCAACACTGCATGAGTGTATCTGCTGATATGAGCCTCGGGGGCCTCTCCCTTCCGTCCTTAGGATGGGTCTTCTAAAATCTCCAGAGCTCTCTCTCTTTTTCACACACTTGCCTACTTCCTTCAAACAAAACAATCAACCCTCTGAAGTTTTATGTATCACCTTTCACTGAAAATTAGCACCTGATAATTTTCACTGAAAATTCTACCTGATTGACTAACTGAACAAGTTTCAAACTCCTGGAGTTTAGCTGTTCCTTCCCCCAAAAAAGGCTTAAAACTGAAAGCTCAGCTCCAATTATTAACCATCAAACCAGAAATTAAGATCTAAGAGTTTGAGTACACTCCATGTCACAGTACTTCCTATCAGTGCACACCCAAAACTACTCCTTCATCCCCACTTTAACCAGTTTAGCTACGATAGTAAGTAGGATAAAATTTTCGTCCTTATTTACTAAAATAATACTGGCAAGGAAAATGTATTTTGCATGATCACTTCTCAGTCTGAAACACTTCTAGGCTAAATATATTCATCTAAGATACGTGCTTTGGGCATCTGTTTTCAAGCTGCATTCTCCCTGCAAGTGGCACAGAAGATGCTGTTCTTTGCCATCACTGTGTGCAGCGTAGGTAGATCTAAGAAGAGAATTCTGCCTGAAGATTTCTCTTGTCTTTTTGTTCGGTTGGAGGATATAGCTCTACTTACTCCCATTTCAAATTGCACATAAAATGCAGTCATACGCCTGGCTGAAAACCTTGGTTGTACCTTCCAAGCTAATCTAAAAATACAGCTCAGGCCCTGCAGTCTCGAAAAACAAAATCCAGTGCTCCAACATGCAGGGGAGCCTAAGAGAGAGAGTTCCTTCACATCACACAGTTATCTCTCCCAGAAGAGAATTGATATTCACAAACGCTTATTTCCCTTTGAAATTTTTCCCATTATATGTTTTATGAGGACACAGAAGCAAAGGTCCCTTCTATTACCATTCTGAGAGGATTTTAAGAAAATGCGATTAAGTTCTCTCCCCACCAGACTTCATGAAGGAAGGGACACCTCACCCTCTGGGATGTGTAAGCAATACCATTTTTGTAGTAAAAAATACTGCCTGGTTGTTCAGCATTATCTTTACAAGTGTCAGACTTATGCAAAGTTCAGTGTCTCATCTTTACTGGTCCACAGTGCATATTATTCCAAAACACTCTCCAAGGCAACTCTTTTCAGCTTTAGAGGTCATGTTTAAATGAGCCCCCACGACGAGGCTGAGTCCCACCCAAGCAGTTTTGTTCTGTGAAAAATTCAGTATTTGTTTCTAGCATTTGCATCTGGGCTCTTGTTTGTTAGATCAAGCAAAATGCTCGTTTGCTTGCACTCATCTGAATGAGGAAAGGTCACAATACAGAGACATTAAGTCATAGGATCATTGAATCATGGAATAGTTTGGGTTGGAGAAGACTTTTAAAGATCATCTGGTCCAACCCCCCTGCACTGAGCTGGGACATCTCCAACTAGATCAGTTTGCTCAGAGCCCTGTCCAACCTGACCTTGAATGTTTCTGGGGACAGGGCATCCACCACCTCTCTGGGAAACCTGTCAGCATTTCACCACCCTCTTTGTAAAAAAGTTGTAGTCTAAATCAACACTTTTTTAGTTTAAAGCCCTTACCCCTTGTTCCATCACAACAGGCCCTGCTGAAAGGGCTGTCCCTTTGTAGCTGTGAACAGCAGAAAAGCTGCATAAAGGAGGAAATTATTCTTCCAAGGATGACAAATAAGCACTATCTGGGATGCCTCGGCTCTGCCAGTCAGCCTCAGGATGAAGAGTCTGTCCTGTGGATACCCACATTTCCAGCACCCACTACATGGGATGCAAATGCTTTTGCATCTTATTTCGGTTACTGTGCAGTGTGTCAATGCTGCAGCTACCGTGGGCAGGGGAAGCTGCACATCAAACCCTGCTTTGAGGAAAGCTTGCATTGCTCCTGGTAAAAGGGCAGCTTTTGAAGTCCACTTTCTAGATGACTTGGTGTAGGAAAGACCCATGTTCAAAAGAATGGGCTCCACCTTCTGATCCAGGCAAGCAGCCCAACAAAAAGCAAACAGACCATCTTTCATTCTTCTTATAATTAATCAATGGGCAGAAGCCAGTACACTAAGTTCTCTGGGTCTGGAAATCTGAACAACAAAAAGCAAGCTATTGTCATAGGGAGCAGAAGTTCTCCCAGCTCCCTCTCTTCCCCAACCTGTCAGCACAACCTTAGACTTATCTGGGTTGGGTCACAGCCAGCTTGCCCTCATTCAAGCCCTGATCCTGGCAAGACAGTAGGTAAGCCGATCAACTGCTCCAGCCAGCTCCAGCAGCCGAGACCTGAAATAGAAACGTGCAGCTGAATGTTGGCCATGCACAGGGACATCTCCAGGCCTTCATGGAGGGAGGAGAAGGAGGAGATGTTCCTCAGAGATAATTTCATTGCTCCCTGATCCCCGTGTGTTTTGATCAGTGATAGGAAAAGCACCTGATGTTCACGTGGACAATGGGTTTTGCCTGTGACTAGCAGGAAATTAGAGTCAGTTGGTCAGCACCTCAAACTGTAAGTCCTTCTTTTAGATGAAACCTGTTGAAGAGTTGAGGTTTGCCCATCTTCACCACTAGCTGTAACTCTAACCTGTACTGAGTATGAAGGTTAAAAAAAGCCCCAAAGCTGTAGTCTCGCAGTCACTGATCTGTGATGAAAGCTGCTTTTCAAAGAGGACAGATCTGACTCCTGTGAAATGAAGAAATGCTCTCCTAGCTGTCAGGGGCTGTGATGAAACCCTGAGACACGTGATGAGAAGTGTAGGACCTGCATGAGACCATGTGCTGCATCTTCCCAGGAGGGCAGGAGCTGCAGGCCTGGATGGATCAGGAGGGCTTTTGCTCCAGTCCACCACCAGCAGTGAGTCCCAGGCATACACAGGCAGGAAGTGAAAAGCTTGGGTTTAATCATGGCTGGGAAAAATTCCTTGCTCCCTCCTAACATAAAAGTCATGTTTTTAATCTCTCTTCTCCTTTGGTCCCATCGCTGGAGGCTCCTGGGCTCTCAGCACCATCACCAGATGCATTGAGGAATGACTGCAGTGCCCATGCAGGGCCCACCTGGGAGCACCCAGAAACCGTAGGGTGGTGAGACACAGAGAGCTGTGCCTGCTGAGGGTTTGTGAAGGGCACATGCAATAGGAACAGCCTGTTCCTTTCTCACCTTTATAGATGAAAGGGTAACCTGGCCCCTAGAATGAAATACTGATTTTTAGTTTAAAAAATCGCTGGGGCTTCTTACCACTTTAAGTATTTCAACCTGTCCGCAGCTTTTTGTACTAGTTCTCATACCTCAGCCGTTCTTAAGAGGCTTCTTCAATCCGATAAGACTTTGTTCACAAGAAGTTACATATTTATTTACTGAGGAGAAGACAGCCAGAAGGGTTTCTGAGCAGATACAAATGCATGTACAGTTAGGCAGAGACTGAGAATAGCTTTTGTAACAACTCGACTGACGGACAGGTAACATTTAGTCAGCCACCTGCTTGGGGAGTTAGGATGGAGAGCACTTTGCCCAGCACTTTCTGAGGCATGGAAATCACACAGGTTGCTCTGCCAGGGTTTATGGGTCCCCAAAAGTACTTCTTTTATCTTGCCTCTTTAGTGCAAAACTGGTCTGTCCAGGGAATACAAGCTGAAGAAAATGCACAGAGCTGGTGGGCAGTCATTATGTAAAAGTGCTCAGCATGGAGATGGAAAAACCCAACCCTTCAATCTGAACAAAGGCCTGAAGTCACTGCTGATTCTTTGCAAAATTTACCACCCACGCAAGCAGGAAGGGTTAAAGACACCAATCAGGCAAAACTGTCTTGGCCATCAAGGCCACCATATTCAAATGAAATGTCCAGGTAATTTATATGGTCCTGTTACTCATTCAGGGCCACTTATGAGCAGTGTTTCCTAAGATGCTATTAAAGGATATGTTGGCTCCTTGCAGTACATATTGGAGTCCACATCTTAAGAAACAGTTTAAAGTAAAATACAAAAAAAAAAAAAAATTGGAAAGGAAACTATTGCCTCCATATGGAAATGGAAATTAATTTAATTATGAAATGAAACTTCTATGCAGCACTGCCAAAAGGGCGAACAACTGAGAACTTAACTAAAAGGAGAAAATTGTCAGTCTTTCAGCATATAACCATTTTGTTCTGAGCAGCAGTAATTATGGAAATGGGCAGAAGACTGTTTCACTGATGATAAATCTACAACATGTCAAGCAATATTTGAAGATTCATATTTAATTACTGTGACTACGCAAATTAAACAGTGGAAAAAAGTTGTCAATGCTGTTTTTTGAAGTAGGGAAACAGATCCAAAGCCAAAAGCAACATCGTTAATGTCGGTAACTCAAAGAGAGAGAGTTTCCCTCTAGGCTAAACCTTGTGATAAAGGAGAGATGTCACTTATTATGCACTTTTGAACATGTCTGGCAAGGTTAAGAGGTAAATAGCCAGAATAATTATCGTCTGGGTTGGTAATGGTTTTCTCAGTCACATATTTACTCCAAGCACATTCTTGGTGTTCCAGGTTACTCATAACTCTTGATCACAATTTGTTGTTTTGGTTTTTTTTCCCTCCAGAAATTATTTTAAGGCACATAACTTTAGAAAAATCCATGCTCTGCTAGTGGACCAGGCATGGCAGGGCTTCAATGAGTTCTTAGGATAAAGTAAGTGCAACCTGGCCATCCAAACTCCTGGCATTTGCTCGCCCTGTGTCACTGGCTGTGCCTGTTGGGGAGCAGCACAAGGTTTGGCATGAGGAAGCCCATCTGCCAAAAGGCAGTGCAGGCTTGCAGGGTGCTTGGAGCTGCAGGATGACCAGGATGAACACAGCAAAGACAGCGTGTCCTTTTTTTAATGTGCATAGCTCTGATCAGCAGCAGCACGCACAGGTCCTCTATGTGAATGGGGAAAGAGGTTTTCAGAAGCATCTTCTGGAACAAAATGCTACAGGGAGTGCAATCCTTTCCCTGCAGAGGTCTGGCTGGCACAGGGAGCCCTCCATGCCCAAACTGCCTACAGTGTCCAGCAGTCATGCAGCCACCCACGTGCACCCCAAACCAGGGGTCAGGGAGATCACTGTGGCGAGTTGTTCCTGTCTGATCAGAGGTACGGATGCACTGGGCTCACTGAAGTTTTCCTCAGCAGCTGTTCTGCCCTGATGGTGCAGATTTTGGCTGCAGAGTTCATCCCACCTTCTTGCAATGGGAGCCATGCTCCTGTTACTGGCCCAAGTGATGTGGGTGCAAACAGCAGTCCTGATCCTGCTGTTCTGTGGGGACTCACATGAATTTTTTTTGCCTGAATTGCTCATCTGTAAAATAAACAGAGAGGTTTTTTGTAGAGATCACCTTTGCAAAGTGCTTTCAGATATATTACTGAAAGGGGTATGTAGAACCAGGCAATAAATAATATTAGACACAAGGAAATATGCCACAAGGAAAGTGCAGAAGAATTAACCACTGTGCCTGAAAAACAGACACTGAATTGCTCTCAAGGACACAGAATTTTGTAGGATGGATGAATGGGAGCGGTTCCTTTGGAAGATGCTCTGTGTGAAGTGGATTATGTGCCACACTCTGCTGCAGTTGTCATGGCAAGTATTCATATTTCCCATGGCAACAGAACCATCAATTTTGTATGCAGTAAATAACTGCATAAAAAGCTACATTTAGTGACCAGGGCACAAGTTAATTCTCCCATCAGCATCCTTAGCTTCAGCCCTCGTACGGAGATTAAACACTCCACTGAAAAGCAAGTGTTTCCTTCAGCCTGTGACAGATTTCCTCTTCATAGTTTCATTATGATTCACCCACCAGTTGCTGTGCTAGTGACACTATCTGTGCCGGGTGTGTGGTACTGCATGGTGTCTGAATTCACTGAAGGAGATGATGACAGGGCAGCAAACGCACAGTGAGTGCTGCCTTTGTAGTGCTCTGGGCGAGTGCTGCCTAATGCAGGTCACCCGAAGCGCTGCCACTGAAAGGACTGAAGCTCTAGAAGAAACAATGCACTTTAAAAAATTTATTTTTGGAGTCTCTTGCTTTTGTTTTTCCTCAGTTGAAATGACTTATTCTGCAAACTAGCACCACCACCAGGGTTAAGGGCAGGCAGATGGATTAAATGGACAAGAGAAGGATGAAAAGTCAGGGAAACTAGGTGTCACTATGACAGCAATGATGGTCCAAAGGACAGCCTTTTTCTTTATTGAAAATAAATTTGTTGTAAGCTAGCATTTTCCTAAAAGTGGTTTCCAGTGCTCTGACAACCCTCAGACTCTGTTCTGCAGAACTATATTGTTTGCATACTGTGCTGAAATAACCACTCCCCCCAACAAACACAAAACAAAAAAAACCCCAAAACCCCAACAAAAACCAAAACCAAAACAAAACAAAAAACAAAAACCCAAACAAACAAACAAACAAACAACAAAAAAAAATTAAAAAACCCACCACCAAACCCAAAATCTAAAAAAACCAGACCCACACCACAAACATCAGGCTCATCTGGCTGCCTGCAAATGTGCTGGGAAGGTGCTGCTTGGCTTGCTAGACAAGATGGATGCTCTCTTGGAATAAGAAGTGAGAGGGGGTTTCTTAATGAGGACAGAACCAGAAACTGTTTCTAAGGCAGTCAGAGGTGCAGTGAAGGTTTGGGGTCAGGCTGAGAAGTGTGGCAGTACATAACTGCCCACATGACCACCACCATATCTGGGCCAAGTAAAGAGCCAAGTCCAAAGACCAAAAATGCAATCCATTTTTCACAGGTCTTACTTCTGCAAAACACTTCCTGAGTTTCATGAAAACATGTTCACTAGATAGCTCCCCTCTCCAATCCTAGACTCTCATTCACAAGCCCTGACCAAAACTGATCTTGATATTCCCAGTTAGATGAGGAAATTCCAACTGTCTCGTATACTCATTTTCTACAGACACACAAAAATGCCATCACTTAGAGCTGCATAATGGAACCTGATTTCTCCAGGTTAGTCAGAGGTTCATTTCCTCTTATTAGGGATGACTTTTTGCAATACTGCTTGTAGACAAAATCTGTCACATAATACTGGTTTCCAGTATCATAATCAATTCACTGATGGTGTTCAGCACCTCCCCTGTGCCCAGAAAAACCATGTGCTTTTCGGTGAGTAGAGAGTGCAGTAACATCCCACGCAGTTCTGAATATTTTTTGGCACATTTCAGTATCATTTTGTGGTAAAACACAGTTATAAAATCTCATAGACTTGCAATTTAACTTGCTTTTGTTTAGGTATGAGCAGAGTGGCACAGCCTCAGCAACATGTGGAGGCTTTCAGTCAATGTCCATCCTGCTCCCTGGGCAAAATCTCTGTTGAATATCAGTCTGCCTGTTTTATGCATTCATGAAATTATTTAGAAAGATTGTTTTTAAAAAAGGCAGAAGGAAAACAGTGGAAATTACCCAAGGACCCTGTTGACTTTGGTGCACCTGGGAGGAAGGACACACCTTTTCTGTGTATCCTAAAAGACCACTAAGGGAGGTGTTTGGAGAGCTCTGCCCTGGGGCTTGTGCTCCAGGCTTCTGTCCTTTCCAGTGTCTGGGTTGTGTTGTCAGTGGTCCCTCGAGACCATCAGGCTGCTTAGTTCTTCTAAAGAACCACCGGCACAGCTTGTGCTTAAAAAGCCACTGCTTGACATTTATAATCTGACTGTCAAGCTATGCCTGGTCTTTCCACAGTGGTTGAGGTGAGCGAGTTTGCATGGTGTCAGGTACACACACAGATGTATTTGTATTGTTTTTCCAGTCTTTGCCAATCAGGGTGTGGTAGATGCGTCAACCTCACCGTCTTCTCGACACAAATGCCCCGTCTGCTTTCTGCTGCATCATTATCCATCTTCAATAGTCTTGATTTTAATGTCTTCTTGTACAGAGCTGGGAAAGGGCCACACAGGTCACTTGGTCATGAAAAGGAAGGTTTTCTTTCCTTACAAAGTGAAATCAGGCAGTAGCTTCTCTCAGCACCCCACTGCAGGTGGTTCTGCAGAGGGAAGGTTTTCCCACCAGCAAGGCTGTGCAGGGGGCGAGTGGGGCCTCTGGAACTGCCTGCAAGTCACAGCCATCCTAATGCCACTTTCCGACCCAGTTACCCAGTTTTGGGAGGAGATTAGGATATAGCTGGGAACCCTCTGGCCCCAGCCCACTCCAGGCAGAACAGAGCAGGAGAATGGCAGTACCTGGGAGACAGATGGGGAGGTATGGACAGAAGCAGCTCCTGTACCAGCACAGCCTCCCCAACAAGTGTGTCTTTGTCATGCACATGTACAGCCTGAGTGTTTGGTCAGACCCTGGGTTGTAGTGGGAAGTCCAGGTGACAAGGGCAACTTTCCATCTGCCATGTTTGGCCAGGAGCCCACTGGGTTTTGTCTTGGAGTCAGCAGTTGCTGCTCTAATCCAAGATGTTGAAAACTCTGTAAGATGATGATGTTACCTTTGCATGTACCCTAAGTAAAGGCCCAAGAGGGAGAGTGGAAACCTTCAGTGCAAGGAATAGTTGACCTGCACAATTCCCAGCTGCTGTGTATGGGATCAAGTGACTAAGAATGGACAAGCACCAGCGAGAAGCTTTAAAGCGTTGCCACCTCGTATGAATAAAGCTCAGCATCAGTCTAAGTATTAATAGGAAATATCCATGTTTATCAATGTGGGTTTAATGTGCTAAGTAGTAACCACTAGGATTTATTAGGAAGGATGCACTTGCAGATGATGGACAGTGATTCTGCACTGACTTGTCTGTTGTTCCTCTGGGCTTCATCCAAGGGCAGTACTGCAGCTGTTGCCGTTGCCTGGTGCTCCCTCTGCTCATTTGTCCTCTGCCTGCTGAATTCAGGGGGATTTGGGCCTTTAACATAATTATTATTAAGTTTCTATTTTATGTCCCTGTTCAAGAGGCCCCTTGGTAGCTGATTAACTTAATCAGAGGTGACTTAACCCATATTTAAATGCAGCAGTCTGAATTTGTCTTCAGCACAGTCTCCAGAAGATATGAACCAAGCATCAAAGAAAATTAATTCATAGGTACATTATCCTGTGGGATCAAGCTAAAATGTGGTCAAAGAGCTTTAGCTTTAGCTTGTATGCTCTCATGAAAGGATATGGGTAGAAGAAGGCAGCTATATTCTTCTTTGTGCAAGTTTCCCCCCTGCCTTCTTTGAGTTAGGCAGAACAACAGATCACAAGAATACTTACCTGAAAATATTTTACTGCAGTTAAGAGAGAACACTTTTTCCTTTACAAAAATAATAATTATTTTTGGAAGTATGATCAGCCACATGAAAAGTATTCTTTAATCTTTTTCTGGCCCAAAAATATGACTTGGGCACTTCTCAGCTTTTCAAATAAATACATTCATTCATCTGGCCATGGTATTTCTCCAGCACAAGGAAATACAGGGCCTTAAATACACACAAAATTTGGATACTACTGTTGCGTCTGTAAGAACCATCTTAAACCATTTTCTACAAAATAAGATGCTGGATGATGGAAATGAAAATATTCCAGTTGGTTCTCAAAAGCTTAGGTGGAATTTTATCCTAATTGGTGATTAACTCATTCATGTATGTTCCTAATCCTTTTAAGCAGTTGCATAAATATTCCAAGTGGCCCTCGAAGATACTGGGTAGGACAGCAAGTAGCTCATTTCAGCCCACGGGGATGCAAGACCTTATGCTAGGGGGAAATCCTGTTCACACTGGAGTAAATGTGGTTTTTGTTCTGCCTTTAATGGCGTTTCCGTTCCTTTTTCTGAACTTAATTGAGAGTGGGATTTTACCCATCTCCTCACATGATGGTGGCTCAAACCTAGCTTTGAGTCTTTTTAAACGGGAAAAATTAAGGTGAAACTAAGTAAGCCCAGAGAACAGAAGCATCTCCAGGTGGAGAAGGACTCTGATAACTGCTGGGTGTTCCCTGAAGCAGACGTGTGCTCTAAGCAAACAGTGCCTGCAGTGCCAGAGCGCTCCAGGTGCTGGGGAAGCAGCTGTGTCACCTGACTGCACTGCTCACAGGTGGGCAGCGTTGTCCCTGGCCAAAGGGCCCTTCCTTCTCCCACCACAAACACAGGGCACGATTGGGATGAAGGGAAGGTCATAACACCACAGAAAGGAAAATGCACTGCTGTTTCCAAGAATTTTCAGTGAAACTTCAAACTTCAAAAAGATAAGGCTAGATAAGGAATTGCGGGGACAGAGTTCACACAGGCGAACTCTTGGGCAGTGTATTTTTATGTTGCAAGTAAGTGAGACTAAAATATTCCATAAACTTTCACTATGTTCTTTGCATTAAATCCAGTAATTAGTTATTCATCTCCCAGCTTTGATTTTGTTAAATAACCAATACTCTAATTCAGAGGCAAGAATTTAATCCATAGAAAATTCTGTCCTTGGAGAAGATCAAAGTGAGTCCTATGGTATTAAGCACATACCTACAGCACTTGATCCTGAAAAAAAAAAATTAGGTGCATGTTTCAATCAGCCTATCCCTTCTTACTGGTTCTCATGCATTGACCTCAGCCTCTGTTGGAGCATTTTTGGTGCCAGGATCAAGGACCTGTGGAGATGTCCACACAGCAGAGCAGGGCTCTGAAAAGGTAGCTAGCAAACGGGTGAGAACCCCAGCAGGCTGCGATGGCAACGCCTCCTCATTCCTCTGCATCTACCAACGCTGCAGGAAGAGATTGAAAGTCTCTTGGGCGACATAAATACGCACGATAAGCGCGTACAGGGAACACAAAGGTGAAATGGCCCTGCTTATCAGGCACAATTAAAATGAACAGAGGATGACTAATAAAGAGGCAGTTTAAAATCTTTACATGACACAGTGTCAAGGCAACAGTGTTGTGCAATAGTACTGACACAATTAACACTGTGTCCCTGCCTTGGGCAGAGCCGGGAACGGGGCTCCCGCCGGCCTCGCCCGCACGCTCCCATGGCGAGCGCTCGGTGGGCTCTGCCGCTCCAGCTCTCCGCTCTCTGCCGCATCCCGGAGCCACCGCGGACCCCGCGCAGAAGCAGCCACTTCGGACCAAGGCAAGGGTGCTTCTTCCACTTTGTCGTTTCTGTTCCTCTCTTTCCTGTTAGTTTGGGTGATCCCAAGCCTCACGGTTACTACTGTGTGAAAAGGGAAAAACATCACGTTGAATTTCTGGGCACACTCTGGAGGGAGACAAGGCTGAGGTGCTTGATCCTGAACCGGGGCTGGTTGTTGACTTAGCACTGAGCGATGCAAGCATTTCCTGGGTAGGAATTTTTGCAGTGTGTAATTTAAAAGCTAGTTTGGACAACCCTTTGCTCGGGATGATAGATGGTTAATGGGAGTGTGATCTTCCAAAATACAGCCCAAGGTGTCCTTCTAGTTCTTCATTTAATTATGTTGCTCCTTCGTGGTGCCTGTCAGGCTGCAGGATTCCCCAGTCCACTGGGTGAGTGCAGCAGGGACAGGCTGGGTTTTATATATATAAAGTGTATATACATGTATGTATGTATTTATATATATATATATACACATAGATACAAAGTAGATATACTTCTATTCACACACAAGAACATATATAAAACGTACACAAGAATATATATAAGAACAACAAAGAAAAAACTTTTTCTTTGATGTTCTTACTTTCTGGCCAAAACTAGCTCTCTCTTGGTTTTATTGCTGCTGGCATGTCTTTGCAATGCAGCACTGTCAAAAACTAACAATATAAACAAATTTGAGGCTGTGCCAACCATCGCTGAGCACAGCCAAAGCTGCCCAATGCCACAACTTGCTGAGCAATGTGTGAATTTTGTGGTGGCAGAAATGTCTGTTTCCCTGTTCTTTCTTAACTTTCGGAAAGATCTTGGTGGGAAGTCTGTTATTCTAACGAGATAATTAAAGTAATTGATACATAAACTCCTTCACCATTGCTGCAGGAGGAGGGGCCCCTGTATTTGCCAAGCCTGCTGGCTCTACCTGCCAGGGGCTGCAGGGGAGTTGATTGGAACACTTCATATAAAACATGATTTCTGGTCAGCAAATAATGTTTTTTATCAGGTAAAGTGGTATTTCTGAACGGTTTGCTTTATTAGAAGGCAGTGTTGATGCTGTTTCCTGTGCCTGCCAGGCTTGTGGGATAGGGGGTGGCCATGGAAGTGTCCCAGCAGTGCCAGCACCCCTGGCCAGCTGCCAGCACAACTCAGGGCAATGGCTGTGGCACTTGTACCTTGAGGGGAAACCTACCACAGCCTCTTTGGGGCCACATCCTGCCTGCCTGTGCTTCCCACCCATCCGTCTGTGGGTGCTTGATCTTAAAGTGCCTCAGTCACTGAGTTCGATGTTCTCATCATTCCTCACCTACTTCCCCAAATGCGTACCTGCATGCCCGGGTAGGGAGGCAGTGGCATCCCCTCGGTGCTGGTCATGGTTGTGACAGGGCTGCACTGCAGGCTGCAGAGACACACCTTAACCCAAGTAAAAGTGGAGAGAAACGTTGCATTTGATACCTATTTGTATCTCGCCTGAAAGTGAGCAGGGAAGATTTTTACCGCATGAATGAGGGAAGGGTTGCTGTGTTTCGCATGATGAGGCCGCATGCCTCAAAAACCCACTCTAAGTGAGAAAAAGAGATTTGCTACTTGTGGCAGGCAGCACAACCAAGCTATTTTCTTTGCCTCCGATAAGAAAGCAAGTAAGAAGTATTAACTGCGCGCGAAGGTGCCCTTTTACTTGTCCTCATCAATAACAGCTGATATTCCTCAGGGTTATTGCTGTACCAACGTCACTTCCCTTTCCTCATGGGCATCAGGTTTATATTAAAAACCCCATAGCAAAGTCTTTTGTCCACTGTCCCCTTTGTGGTTCTGCTTTTGTCCCCCGTGCTGTGCTTTGGGGCACTGGCACGTGTGGGGATTGGGAGATGCAGGCTGCCTGCGTGCCTGCCCCTTTCATCCAGCAGAAAGAGGGCTGGGAAAGGAACAGGAATTTTGGCTGAGCAAAGAAGGCCAGTGGTGAGGATGCCAGCTGTGGGAAAGGGCTACTAGGCAGTAACATGCTCCCAGAGGGAGCAGATCTCCCAGCATTGCATAGGTTAAGGAGCAGCTTTCCAAGAGGAGCTGAAGTGGAGCGGTGGGGAAAAGCACCCAAAAAAATTAGCTTGTTGGTAGGGGAGTGCACTCAGTTTTGGAAGCTGCTTGGAGCAGCCAGGGGCCGGAGTCAGGGACCCAGCGACGTTCCCCCAAGTCGCTCCAACTGTGGCATCAACCAGTGGCTTCCCAACGCAGTGCTGGTCCCCTCCCGGCAGTGTCTTGAGAAGAGAGAGGAAGGGACTTCAGCCTTGATGCCCCAGGCTTGATACCTACTGCTTCCAGATACAAGAGGAGCACAAACCAAACTCTGGCGGTGGGCAGGACCACATGGTACGACTGAGCAGCGGCCCCAGCCCGACTGTCCGGCGGCACCACGGCAGGGCCGGCGGGACTCGCTGCTCCTGCCGCCGGCTGCGGCTCCGCGCCCGCAGCTGGGCACGGCTGTAGTGGCGGGAAGGGGAAAGGAGCTGCCCGCTTTCCTTGGAGAGGAGGGTAAATAGTTACAGTGGAGAAAGGGAATTTAAAAAAACGCAAAAAAACCTATGAGGAAGGAAGCGGCAAATGTTAAATGGGTGACTCACGGTACGGGGTGACTAATCCCGTCAGGGCACAGCTCGTGCCGCGCAGGGAATCGGTGCCGCGCGCCTCGCGGGGAGCGCC